>ML790254.1:219850-298068 GCA_009831015.1 Picea engelmannii | reverse complement strand
ATATGGCCCCACATCTGTGTCATCAAAAAGAGATTTTTTGATTAGTTCTTGGACAAACATAAAAACATTTCATATGATAAAACTTGCAAAAACATTTAAAAAGAACAAAATGTGTACTTCTTACCTAAATCACCCCACTGAGCATCCTCAGGCAGGGCCAAATATGGATCCCCTCGGAAATCCAAACCAACGTGTGCGTAGTCGTCAAGCATCAACATCTGGGGCCTTAACTAGTCAAAAAATGGATCATTGTACTTGATTATAGGCCCAGCTACGTGTCGAGCCATGAGGTTGCACCACCTCAGCATCCTCGTATCCTGTGGGGCCGGTAAACCCCAATCAACCTGTAGTCGCAGCAATGGGACCCTCTCGAGGAAGAATGACACCAAAAGTGATCCGTACCCAAACTACTTCAAGTCACCCTTTCGACACTTCGTCAATTGTCTTTTCATACTACGGAGAACTGCACCCGATCTGTTGAAGACCTGAGGCTCTGTACACTCTATAGCATATTGGAAGTAGATCTGGAGAGCCATGTGTGGAGCCGCGCTCCTAAACTTGTGTGAAATAGTGAATAAGATGGTCTGCAAGCTCAAATTGTGGACCCCCCAAAATAGAAACCTTACCCTTGCTTCTTTCTGCCTCAGGAACACAATACTGGCGACAATACTCGCTCATAGGGAGTCCACCGCCTCGGACACCGGTCAAGCTAGTGTGGTATCCACGCCATGACAACCCCGTTAGAAAATAGATATCCTCGATATCTAGGGTCAGCGTATGGACTCCCACGTGAAATAACTGTTGGTCCACATCCCACATGTGGACTAGGTATTCCAACAATCTGAGTTGGGCTCTCATGCCCAGAATCCTGAAGAATTTCAATAGCCCACAGTCCCGGAGGGAAGCGACTGTACCCGGGTCATTCCTGGCAATGGAATCATCCTCCTCATGTTCTCTTTCTTGCCACTCCAGCATTGTGATGGTCAAACACCTGCACAAGAGCCATGAGAGAAGAGTTAGTAACTTGTTTCAAACTTTTGCACAATTTTTATTGAGCAAAATTTAACTTTAAAATCCATGTTTCGGCCCTCGCAGACGAGCCTTTGGCACAGTGCGAGATTCTCGCAGGTCCCGCAAGGCCCGCCTGCGAGAATTATTGAGCGCATGGTCGGCCCTAAAAATGGACTTAAAAACTCAAAAAATTGCCAATAAACACCAAAACTAAACCATGGAAAAGTTGAAGGATCAAGAGCTTACCTCGTTGGCTGAAACGGTTCTCCAAATGATCGCTTGTGCCTCCTGCAATCGAGCAAAGAAATTTGGGGGAAAATGAGGTGTGTTGGGCAAGTTTTTGGCAAAATCACAATGAAATGGTAAAAAGCCCTTTTTACCCATATTTATTCACTTTTTACTATTTTTTATTGATTTTTTATATTATTTTTATTGCTTTGCTTATAAAACCTAATGCCCTAATAGCCTTGTGAGTATGGTTTTTTGCAGATATAGCAAATTCAAAGTCCAAACAGGAGGGTACAGGTGTTTTTTCTTTTTGTCGCAAGTACGACTACTTTTTTAGGGTTTTGTAGGCAAAACCTCGAGCTTAGTCTTCGTTCGTTCTCGCACTCGAAAATATATGAGAACGTAACCAAGTATACTTTTTCTCGTCTTTTTGTACTCGTTATGGTAACACGAAAATGACGAACCTAAGGGAGTACTCTTTAAGCTCTTTTCACGCTCCATAAAAATGAAAAGATTGCCGAGCAATCTTGTTCTCTTCACGCTCGTTAAAGTATCTGAAGAAAACATTCGACAGGCGATAGTTTATCACTTTTTCGGTCTCGTCAAACTTATTTATGAAAAAGGAACTGAGAGAGTTCTCTTTAAGTGTTTTTTAGACTCTCAAAACATGAAAAACTCCCGAGTTTTCTATCCTTGGACTCGTTAAACAAACATCAAAAGACCCGCAATGGGACCGAACCACTCCTTCCTAGGGTTCGTTAAATATACTCCGAGGGACTCATCCAAAGGATGAGATTACATCAAAAAGCATATTTTATCCTCTTCAAGCTTGCGTAAAAATAAATAGGTACTCGCCAGAAATGGTGGGGGAAATTTTGGGAAAGGGATGTGTTTTCGTCTTCATATTAATGGCAGTAAGCGTCACTCTTGAACATGACACCCCCTATTTGTCATTTGAATCCAGGTTGGGAAATCCATTTGTCTCTCGTTTGACTTACTAAAAGGTCGTATATTGGGTCGTCTTTGAGTCGGTGTTGCCAAGTCCTTGGTCATGTCGTTCATATGTTCAAGAGAAGTTCACATGAGCCCTCTATTTAGTCGGCCATCTGCAGTTGTCCATTCTTACTATGACGGCCTTCCCTGTGTCTGTTTCGACTTGTATTCATACTTTGTCTCATCCTCAATTAAATTTGTTACGTATTTTGTGTCATTGATGGGGCATACATCAAGGCCCTCCTGTGACGAGTCTTGTTCCGTCGACTCCAACTCATTATCCGGAAATGAGACCTAGAAATCATTTAGTACCTTGGGACCTGCATGCCTTAATGGAAGGTCTCTTCACTTTCGACAAAAGTTTCACATCATTGATCTCTGATCGAGAGATTTCATCGAGTGCTCGACTTCAACTCATTCATTCTCATTCATTCGGATTGTACTTCAGTACCTTGGGATTCATTGACATCAATGGTGATTCCCCTCGCACTTGTTAACAGTTTTCATCAATGATCAGTAATCAAGTGGTTTCTACCATGTTCGGCTTCAGCACATGTAATCGCATGGCTAGATTCGTACTTTCATGTGATGGGATTGAAGACCCTGGGTCTCAGCTTTTTGATCCAGGCTGCTATGGAGTATGTATGATTTGTGTCGGTACATAGATCCACTTTGTATGTCACGTGGCTATGTCATCTTAATTCAAGTCTTCTCGCATAGATCAACAGTGTATTCTTGGTGGCTATGTAGCATTTTGACGGCATGGATCCACGGTGTATGATTTGTGGCCATGACTTACATTTATGATTCCATTTGTTTGTGATCTGAGCATGGGAATTCCTACCTCAGAACTGGTATTATATTCTACAKATGCTTGGTTGTTTACAGGTTTCCGATTAGGTGTGCTCYTGGTTTCTGACACACACGCGCAGTTTACAAAATATTTCGACTGTCACAGATTCCAGCCTCATACTTTGGGGGGMATTCTGTTACACATTATTTTGGTCACTCTGGTGATGTCTCTACAGTTTTGTATTCAGGCTCCCACAAGGACTTCTTGCCTAAGAAAAGTGATTGTTKTCTTCTTCCAAAAAACACATTTTTAAGATGTGTTCGCAGGCTGCCTATGTTACCGAGTGTGAAAATCCCTCATTCTCGYAGGCCACCCACACTTAGGGTGMAAACTATTCGTAGTCTGCTCCATAGATAGGGTGCAAACCTRTTTTTAAGCTTGGAAAGGAAAAGAGGTCACGAAGGTTCTAGAAGGGGATCTTATAGAAAATGAGTTGGCATTCGCAYGGTTGGCATCCTACTGACTTCTCAGATTTTGTGGGATCATCCTCATCCATGTAACCATCCCTCCTTCTCCTATATATTGAAAGGTTTCTCATGGAAAAGGTTAAGCAAGATTGAATGAAGAATTGGTGAAAGAATTGTGTGAAGAACCCTTCTTAGACAGAAGCTTGGAGACTCTATTTGGTCTATCAAGAGGTATTGGATCTTCTTCATGCAAGTGCAGAGCAAGTGTGTGTGTTGGAACCAAGGGTCATTGAAAGGAAGCTTGAGACATCAAGGTGATCAGGTTGTATCTTCTACTTTCATTTAATATAATACAGTGGCATGTCCCTTTCCCATAAAATCACTCTTATTTTATAGCATAACTCCTTGATCATATCCATAGGTTGACATTGAATATACTTTTCTATCTTCACTTTGGTTGGTTTTTGTTGTCTTGGACCTGACTTCACAAGAACATCGGAGCGAAGCGGGAACAACAGAGACCTAAGGAATCGATATAAAGGTATGGCACTCATTCCTTCTTATTAGTAGATTCAATGACCACAACTTAGGGAAAGAGTTGTGTCCTATCCTGTTTTGTTCTAGATCTAGGTGGATCTAGGGAGATCTGTTAGTGTTCGCACCTACCGATTTTTCTGATAACAAAATTGGAGACTATACTGGGGATACAACCCATTTTTGGTGGTTTTTTCTTGGCCATTTTCTCTTAACCTACCATTTTTCATTCCCATCAATCTCTGAGACTTGAGGATACCCTTATAGACTCCTTGGTTCCAGAAGTTCCCTCAAAAGTTTTGTCCTTTTTCCAAAATTTGCTTGATTACAGACCTTCTCGCACTGCACCCTTCTGTAGCCTGCATAATATCATTCAATCACATAAAACATAGATCAAAACATTGAATTTACACACAGCATATAATAGTAAACAACATAGTGATCAAAACACTTATCTTTCAAAAATGTTTTACACAATCGAGTACATATGTTGGGCATTCCACCCAACCATAAATTATACCGCTCTGATTATATCAATAGAAAGTCACCCTTGAGTTGGGGTTATGAATCCACAAGGATGGATATGCTCTAATGGGTGTATTAAGTCCCCTTGACTAGCCCAAAACTCACTTAAAACACAGTTACAAGACTCCTACGGAAATTCCAATCACCCATATCTTTCCTCCACCAGCCTACACAACCCAAGGGTTGATATTTCCTTCTTTTCACCGTAGTCCCTCAGAAAATGTCCAACCTCTCCAAGGCTCCAGCATAGACCAAATAGGAATATCTCTACCGATGGCTCTAGGAAATCCATCTACAACAGGAGTACTCACAATAACCTTCACACAATATTTTCACATAATTTCTCACCAAAAAATCACTCACATGCATAACACCCTCATTCTCCATCTAAGTCCCAACTTTAACAAGTTGTTTTCAATGCCATCTATGGTTGTCTATTATTTCCCAACACTAACTCTAGTTTTCCTTCTCCTCTTGCTATGATGAAAATATGCTATAAAAATTTCCCCCTTTCCTACTCAAATTTTATTGTTCCTTCTTCCCCAATGCTTTTCTGACTCTCATTCTTTCCCCCAAAAATGATTACACTCAACCCATGTTTTCATAACTATATGAGATGAATCTACCATCGACCTATTACATGAATTCAATAATTGAGTGCTTAATAAGTCAAAGGCACAAATAGATAAATGAAAAATTGATTAATGAAGGTGGATTAAGACTCTAGGCATGTGGAATCCCCTAAAAAAACCCATTAATCCCCCTCTCTTGTGGAATCATATCCCCTAAGACTCTAGTTCATGTTTGTCTACAACCGGCAATGTATTTCATTTTATCATTTTCAATGCACAATGTTTACATATTACATCATTGGGCCCTCATCCATTCATATTATTCACAAATGTATAATACTACATCAAGGATCAAAACTAAGGAAAATTTTAGGGGCTAAATTTCACCCATGGGATAAATTTCCTCGTTTTTCTCCAAAAAAGGATTCTCCAATTTCCATTTTCTTAAATGATTCACCCAAATTCTATAGGATAAATGTTTTACTTTAAAAACAACCAATTTTTTCTAGAAACTATATAAAATACTTAGAAATTTGGATATTTTTACTTGCCAAACATTTTATGGTTGGAATTTTAGGAATTAGTAAGAATCGTCAAGGTTTATACACTTTAAGATAATAATGGATTCTTAAAATTTTCCCTGATCGAAACTAGGGTGTCACAATCCCCTCCCTCTACAATTTTCATTGTCCTAATTGCACATAACGATACAGGTGTATATGTATATATACATAAAATTCACATCAAAATAATTCATAATTATGTCGTTTAATGAACCCTCTAGCAATTCTAACTAGCAACTCTCGTTCCCCTCAACCTGCACAACCTAAGGAATTGTATCCCCTTCTCTATAATACCCTCCCTCAGGCTATCCTGCTTCCATTCCAGGGCTCCAGCACAGGTCAGATAGGAAGTCTCATAGTTGTGTCTCCAATAACTCCAGCTACACCAAAATGAAGTTTGTATACACTTGTGTACCAATGTACATTCAAATTTCCTCAAAACCTACAAAAAGATACAAGTACTCGTCCTACATGGCCTACTTGTACTCCCACGTGGTGTCTTCAGGATTGTATTAGGTCCACTATCCATTTAATAGGTTTATGGATTGGTTCCTAAGAACTTTGACTTTCTAGTCCAGGATGCACATCGGCTCCACCCGAAGTCCCCTTCCTACTCCACCTGGATCACAATCCAATCAATCATGTGATTAGGACTAGGCACATACTTCTTCAATAAAGACACATGAAAAATATTATGAACATGCATGGATGCAAGTTCATGATAGCATGTATGAAACAGGGCGTATGTTTTCTAGGACTTCAAAATGGCCCACAATATCTCTCTTCCAACTTTGAGAAACTTTCCAATTTTAGGAAGCTTCTTTTTTCCTTTACTTTTAGAAACACATGTTCGCCCACCCTAAATTATCTATGTGTTATTCCTTTGTCTACATAACTTTTCTACCTATCATGTGTAGTATTTAAATTATGATTTATCTTTACCATCTACTCTTACATTTCCTTGAGCAACTCTATCCCAATAATGTCTTTGTCTACTAAGTTATCCCAACTCACTAGCATGTTGTACTTTTTGCCATACAAGGATACAAATGAGATCATCTTCAACTATGTATGATACCCGTTTTTATAAGGAAAAACAACCAAATGAAGATAGTCTTTCATGTGGAAGGCTTGTCCATAACATACATCCTCATCATATCTTCAATTTTTTGGTTGACCCTCTCTATCTATCCATCCGATCCTGGATGATATGTTGTTTTGAAATTTAGATTTGTCCCTAATCCTTTAAACAAGCCTTTCCAAAAATCAAACATGAACTTGGAATTTGTTAGACACTATTTCCTTAGGCACACCATGTAGCCTAGCAATTTCCTTTGTATAAATTTCTATATTTGTGGCTACCTTATGAGTCATCTTGACTGGAATAAAATGTGCAGACTTGGTAAGCTTTTCCACCACTACCATGATGGAATCATACTACCTTGTTGTTCTAGGAATCTTGGTAATGAAATATATGGTAACAACATACCATTTCCTCTCAGGAATGAGAAATGGTTGTAGCAATCCTACTGGATGTCTATGCTCAGCCATTACCTTTTGACATTTCATGCATCTAGCAATAAAATCAGCTACATCTTTCTTCATACCAGGCCAAAAATATTGGTCTCTTACAACTGCAATTGTTTTCTAATACCTTGGATGTCCAACATGTCACACATTATGCATCTCTTTAAATACCAAATTTCTCAACTCCTAAGAATTGGGAACATAAACTATGTTCATGTAAAAGAAGTTTCCATCCTCTTCCAACCTATAATATTTAAATTTCTTATGTATATTTTCTTGTTGTAAGTTTTCTTTAACTTGTGCATAATGTTGGTCTAATGCTACAGCTTCCAAACTTATATCTTTTAAATTTTTTCGGAACATACTAATGGTTGTATCATGCATATCATACACCCTTATGTCGAGTGTCATCAACCACTTTATTCTCTTTCCCCTTAATGTGCTTTATAGCAAAATCATACTAACTAAGGAATTCCAACCATCTAACTTGTCTGACATTCAATGTTGGTTTTCCAAAGAAATACTTCAGACCACTATGGTATGTCCTCGGCTCATTTTTTTTCCCATGAGATAATGCCTCCACATTTTCAACGCATGAAAAATTGTTTCCAATTACGATTCATGTGTGGAACAGTTCCCCTCATGCTCCTTCAAATTTCTTGACTCATTGAAAATTACATTCCCATTTTGGGTAAGGACTCCACCAAGCCTTTCTTTACATGAATTTATGAACACAACAAAATCCTCATTTTGATATACAATTTTTAAAATAGGTGCATTGGTTAATAAATATTTCAAGTGATGAAACTTAT
The DNA here is from genome assembly GCA_009831015.1 of Picea engelmannii. NCBI lineage: Eukaryota > Viridiplantae > Streptophyta > Pinopsida > Pinales > Pinaceae > Picea > Picea engelmannii. The sequence continues at coordinate 290,043 of ML790254.1, read as the reverse complement.
CTTCACACTTTGCATTCCATTCTAATTTTACTCATTTCCTTTGTAATGAAGTAATTGGATGTGAAATCTTGGAGAAACCTACAATGAATATCCTAAATTAACCATCTATACCCATAAATGATCTCACCTTTCAAATGTTCCTTGGTGTTCACCAACCTCCGATTGCTTCAATCTTTTATGGATCCACGGATATACCCTCTTCTAAGCCTGTGTGGCCCAAATATTGGAGCTTCTTATAATATAAAGTGCACTTGCTTAACTTAGCATACAATTGGTGTTCTCCCAACACTTGTAGCATCATCCTCAAATGTTTCTCATGCTCCTCCTCTATCTTGGAGTAGATAAGAATATCATCCAAAAAGACAATAACAAATTTGTCCAGGTAATCTCTAAACACTCCATTCATCAAACACGTAAAAGTTTTTGGTGCACTTTTCAACCCAAATGGCACTACTATAAACTCATAATGGCCTTAACTTTTTTGAAAGGTTGTCTTACTAGTATATTCTTTTTTTATTCTCACCTGATGGTAACCCACCCTCATGTTAATCTTGGAAAATATCCTCACTCCTTTCAACTAATCAAAAGGGTCATCAATCATTGGTAAACAATACTTGTTTTTTACTATAACCTTATTCAGTTGTCTAAATTCAATACATAACCTTAGAGTTCCATCTTTTTTCTTCACAAAAAGCATTGGTGCACCCCAAGGAAAAACACTTGGTCATATCTACCCCTTATTCAACAACTCTTCTAGTTGCATCTGCAATTCTTTTCTCTAGTCTACTCATTTTATAAGGCGTCTTGGACACTAGGGAAAAAACAGTGCATCAAGTCAATAGAGAAGTCAATATCTCTCTTTGGAGGCAATCCTAGTAATTCCCCAAAGGATTCATACTCTTTTAGAACTGAATAATCTTCCAAATTTGGCACTTTATCCTTGGTTGGCTCTTCCATATGTGCTACACATATCTAGCATCATTTTCTAAAACTTATTTTCAACTGCAATCCTGAAATATCTCTGAAAGATATAATACTTGAAATACCTTGAATTGACATTGAATTCCCTTCCTCATCAAGACATGTGAAGGCCTTGTTTTAGTATTCTAGGATAGCATGATGCTTGTCCAACCAATCCATACTAATCAAAAAATCATGTGACCCAAGCGATATGATGTTAAAATCTGCCTTAGTGTTGAATCCATTCATGTTCACTGGGAAATCCTTGATAAATTCATTGATTTTTCTCTTGGTTCCAGTGGCTAGCTAATCCAACCAATACTTTTGATGCTTACATTTCTTCAATTTAAATCTTTCAACCAGATTAGGATCTATATAGATATGACTAGCTCCATAATCAATCAAAATAGCTATGGGTTTATTATTATTATTATTTTATGCCTCAATCATGTGGGATTGATAACCTACTTATCCATTTTCCAAGGCTGCATAAATCCTTGGTACACTCCTTCCCATGTATTACAGTGTATCGGCTTCTTGAATGTTATGCACAATACTCATCCTATCTCCCTTGTGAGGACAACCTTTATACATATGGTTTCCCTTCCATCCCCAACACTTTATGGGTTGTTTTCTTGACCTTTTCCCCAATGAGTCTATCATCTTAGTCTCATTTTATGCTTTCATTTCTTTCTGATATGACCATGATTTTTTCCTAAAGAAAGGTGGTTTGAATCCTTTCCTCCTTTGATCCATATTTCTTTTATTTTTTTCATCCCAAACTTTTTGAAATACTGGAATTTCCTTATTCTACTCATACAAATACTTGGCTTTCCTCATGGATTCCTCCAAGGTATTCATCTTATCAAAATAAATTTTATACTTGTAGAATGATGGTAGCTGACTGAAGAACCTATGAATTTTAACCTTCTCATCCTTGATGAAATCCATGTACCTAAAAATATCCAAGAATTTCTTCTCATACTCTTCCATGGTCATGTTTCCTAATTTCAGTTAAAAGAATTCTTGTATTTTCTTATCATAATAATACTCTGAAAAGTACTACTACTGGAAATGTTTCTTGAAATTATTCCAATAAATTCTCTTCTCATCAACATTCTTTACTTTATTCAACTGGTCCCACCACATGGAAGCTTTCCCCTTAACATAATATATGGAAATCCTTGCTTCCATTTTTTATGAATAAATGTGCAGCGGAAAAAAAATCACATGCCCAACAACCAAGCTTCATATCCTTCACCCTTCATCTTCTCTCCATCAAATGTTGGTGGTTTGAACCTCATGAGCTCTCCTTGCAAACTATCTAACTCAAGCCTTATTTTTAATGTCTAATAGGACACCTACTTGGGTTGCTCTCCTATTCTGAAATTGCAGGTGCTTTTCTAGATGAACATCTAGGTGAATAGTGATTTTTGCTAACACTTCTTGAGTGCCTAGTCCCTCTATAGTCATCCCTCCTATCATGATATATGTGCTATGTCAAATTTTATACACTAGCTCAATGTGTTATGCTAGACACCTTGTTGATTTGTCTTTGCATATTATTCAAACTCTATAGAAGTTGAGAATTGATTGTTGAAATCTTATCAAAATTTCATTATATGCTCTATAGCTCTGTACTTCTCTCTCCAATCTCTTCATCAACTCTACAGGCTCCACCTTGCTTCTATGTCCATTGGACTATGTTTCTGCATTTCTCAAGCTAAGATTTAGACTTTTGATTTTATTTTCATGGTTGTAATAACCTTGTGCATCATTCATCTCTCTAGTCTTCATTCCTAAACCAGATATGTTCTTCGTGTACTCTAAATTATACAAAAATGTGCACGCAACATTTTTTGTTATATAAAATCATAAGCAAATTTATTATACTCCGCAATTCTAGAAACATTATACCTATTTTCTACCTATTTCATGCCACAAGAAAACTTATTTCTTATTTCTTGAGAATTTTGTTATTCAAATCCCACTTATGGGTTCATAGATAAATTCTTCTTCTCAAGATATTTCCAACAAATATTTTCTTTCTCAATTATTATATTTGAGAAGGAAGTTGTGGCCGTTTGAATTTGCTTCTACTTAATTATACCATTTTCTCACTGGTGCAATTTGGTTGAGATGCCATCTTTTGCAACTTATAGAAGGAAATATGTCAAGAACAAGGAAAAATTTATATCGAGCACAAACATAATTTATAATCATGATTACACAACCATTTTCATATTTAGAATCTAATACTCCAATCAACTTATGTATAAATCTGGAATTGATGACTTTGTCATTTTTATGTTTTCTCTATACTTTAGAAATTTGAGCGAAAATTGTTATCTCTCAAAAAAACAAAACACTGGGAGAACTTATGTAACACCCCATTTTCAAACCCTCGATTATATGTAATTAATCATGATTAATTATTTCCATGCCATGGCTTATAAACATTGTGAATTGTGTTATAGTTTAATTTAAAAATGTCGCACAATTGATTGATGGGTGGATCACATCTATTGGCCATGATACCATGAGAGGGATTAGTGATGTGGCATAAAAGGGGATTCATGTGGAAAAGACCCCAAGCCACCTTGATAAAATTATCTGGAGGAAAATACCAATAATTCCTCTAGCCTGTTGTTGAAACAAATCAATTAATAAGAAGGGGGCTAGTAGTTGAACAACCAACCACCCCTAATGAAAATAGGTATGTAGAGTTGGATGGAAAGATTACCACCTCGTTTCCTTGCTTGACCCTAATTCTTCGGACATAAGAAAAGAAAAAAGGATTGATCAAGAAGATTTGGGGGGGGGGAGGCCTAAAGGAATGCATGGGTGCGTGTAGAAGGAGGAAGTTATGGGTTGGAAAGGAACGATAGGAAAAAGGATGTGTGTTGGAATGAGAGGAGAGATCATGCAATGGAAGAAAAAATATTGTGTGGGAGTAGACAAGGAGCTCACGCACTCATATATAAGTAGCAGAAAAGAAATTGGGAAGTTTTTCTGAGAAAATTAGGGAACTTTCCCAAGGATTTGAATGGTCAATATAGAACAAAGAAGACCCATACCCAGACTGGAGAAAAAGAGGGTTGTGACTTGGTGGTGGTTGGAAAGAAACCAGCACTGGTAAGGGGAGGTCACCAAGGGACAGTATAGTTGTGAAGGGACTCCCTTATGCAGAGGAAATCCAACTAGGAAGGCACCTGATAAACTCATGGAGGTTCTAAGCTCAGTGGGAGAATGGAAACTTATGTTGTTTCTAGAGGAGTGAAGGAGAGTAAAATTCTTGATCCATTCCTTGAATTTTTGGGTCAATTGTGAGAATCCCCTAGTGGTATCATGGCTTGGCATGGGGTGGCATTTTTTTGAAGTGACAGAGAATCAAATCATATGGTTGGGTGAAAAAGTGCTCACCCATAGTCATTTGGTTGGCTACAACTTGTAAACAGATAAGTATTCTTTAATCCATGTGTAATTAAATGAAGGGAATGGTTGGTGCATGTATTTGCATATATAAATGTGTATGCATGTTTTATGGATAGAATACTTTTTTCATTTGCAAGTCCGTGTGCTTGAATAATGGTGGAACTTTAGGAGTGGAGTATGCATTTCACATCTAAGTATAAGAACTATATATTTGTTATAAAAGGGAAGTGAATGATTGTAGGTCAATGTTTCTTTGTATGCATGTTGTATTGGGTTTCCTATAAAAAGGGAACTAGATTTATGAGATGATAAATGAATGATAGATTTGGGTTAAATGGAGTTTGAATGTCTGATAATGGTTGTGAACTGTATTTTTTTTTTTTCATAATGTTTTAAAGTGCTAAATAGATACTAAATCTAATTTGAATGAAAATGACACAATCTCCTTTTAATTGGTAAATGAGTTAATTTTCAATGTTGTGAATGGGATACCAAAGAAGGTCGATAACCATGTGCTTCTCTTACTCATTGAAATGGAAGGTTGCGGATATAAAACCTTTGTTTGGGATGCTTGGTAGATCGTTTCCTTGCTTGAGAAATGGGTCGAAACATCCTAAGGGATCTGAGTTAAACCCTGGAAGAATGAAGCCAGAAAATATTGTGAGATGGCTAAATCCTGAAACAAACTCTACTCATCAAGATCCCTATTTTTAATCCAAAGCAAATTGTTAGTCATCAGATCAGAGGGGAGTATAACCCCAGTCATTCGATATTTTTTAAATATAGTTACCTAAGGGGCAGAGCCCCATTTAACCAGGTCATCAGATAATTGGAGCACCAAAGGGACCTATTTCGTAAGCCTTGTTAAGTCCCGATGTTAGTGGGGCTAAGTTCTAGCACCTAGTTCCATACATTTTGCGTTTATAACACACACACACACATAGAGAGAGAGAGAGAGAGGATGACATCGTAGTGATGTTTTGTGATAATGTGGAAGATTGTATGCCCCGGAAGATCCCATATGTCGATAGCTTATTCGTGCATGTCGAGTGTGGTCCCCTGTCAAGCCTAAGCCTTTGAATTGGCGTTTTAATTTTCTAGTCATCAGATCTAATGGTTGATCGATGTCAGACATAGATATTTTGTAGTAAATATTAGGAAATATTCTTTGCCTTGGATAACCAGATATCACAATTATTTTAGGTAGTTTCAAGTGTGGGAGATCTGATAGACCCTGGGGTGCCTGAGAATCCAAGGGTCCCAGAGGTGCCCGAGAAGCCAAGGGTCTTAGGGGTACCTGATAAGTTGAGAACACCAGTGGGTGTATGTCTCAGTTGGGGTATGGTTCATGGACTAGACTACCTAATAAACGACCACTAGCAAGGTCGTAGTTAGTAGTGCAAGGGATTTGTACGGTTTTTGTGCTCAGTGAAGCATATAAACACCCTTCATAATTTATTTGATTATATACATGTCTCGGTAGGTCAATGTTAGGTGTTTACATGTAGGATGGTACGGGAGGCAGAGGTTCCATGTGGGTTCCACATGGAAATGAGGTGGCTTTGATGGTAGAAGGCCAAAAACCTTAAAGAGATCATAAATTTTGAGCCTGAGCTTGGTTCTGAGCATGGTGACAGTTGTTGGAAAGATCTCGATCAGAATATTACATCCATGGGATCCATTCAAAGAAAGGAATCAAGGAAATAAAGAGGAAATTTTGACACCCCACCAACCTAGGGAAGAGTTAGGGGGTTGGGTGTATTACAATTTGGTATCAGAGCAAAGTTCAAACACTAGGCCTTGATGAGCCAAAGATCATTCATAGGACTAGTATACAAAGGCTAAGATGAGATTGTTGGAAAGTTTCTTTCTACATTAAAAGTTTGTGACTTCTTAAGAGAAGGACTACAGGTTAAATGTTGTTACAGAATTCCTTACAACAGAAAATCATGGCTTTTCCTTAATAAATCCAACAAGAAATTTTAATCATGCTCAGGCATGCTAATAGAAAAAGAGTTATGTGATTGTATTGATGGAAATAAGAAATACTCCTACAGGATTAGGAATATGGTAACAGACAATGATGGCAAAATATGAATGTAAATGGACAAAATGGAAAAATCGTATCAAAGGGTTGCATAAGTCCAGAGAATGAACTATATTGTTGTAATGTTATCTATATGTATGGGTGATAGAATCTTGGTAGTTATAATTTCTTTGTAATGAAATATTGATCCCTTTATGAGTAACTCCTCATGCTTGGAGGACTGATGGGACATTTTGGATAATGATGATCTGATAATAGCATAAAAGCTAACATTATGAATAATAATGTTGATGATGCTAACGTATGTAGCCTTATGAAGATAAAGTGAAATAACTAATGAGGTGTTGATCCAAAGTCGAGTAAAGGGAGTACTTGGGAATTCCTAGAATATTTGTATATTAGATAACATCTAGAGGGGGATGATAGCCATATAGGTATGGATTAGTATGCTCAAGTAACAGTGAGAGGGAATTTTAGGAAAGGATTCCCTTGGTAAAAGTTTGTTGACCAAGAATAATTTAAGGCATCAAGAGAGATATGAATTAGTGTCTTGTTGTCTTGGGTAATGTTGTAATTACCTATTTGAAATTCTGATTTTTAGGATGTTTTTATAGTTGATGGGAAAGAGTGATCTCTTGTTGGTTTTTTCCATGTAAAGAGGGAAATATAATTATCAGTATCCCTATGAGAATCGTCATAAGAATGGATCTAAGATCTTAGGGAGGACTGATATTAAAGTTTAAAATACCAATGTGTATGAATGACATGGAAAAAGATGCAAGCAGTGAACTTGCATATCGATATCCATATATGTAGATATATATGTTAAAGGTGTGGTATGATTATCTCAATGAGTGGATTGTGAGGTAAGTTTAGTACTTTCCAGATTTGAGTAATGTTGTGGATACATAGTTGACTCTGTTTTGAAGAGTTTGTTTGATTTGTTTGAATATTAGTTGAGAGGGGGAGTCGTGTTCCTTTCCTCAGAAAGAGCTAGCATGAATTGTTGAAAAAGAAAATGAGCAGGAATGATATCTTGCCAATGATTTCCAAGATGATGAAGGAAACATGCTTATGATTATGCCTTTGAAAATTGCATGTAAACGATTGAGAAAAATCATGAGTTAAATTATTTCAAAAAGATGTGCATGTGCAGATTATGAAAGTGTACTAGTTATAGACACACACAATATGTTGATTCATGTGGTTAATTGCATGAAATCAAATTGTAAATAAAAGCAAATTTAATAGATGCAAATGTTTGAATGTGTAGTTGAATGTATGCATGCATATAATTCTTTATGAGTAAATTAGGTAAATCACTAAACCGGTGAAGTTGATGTTGACTCAATGTTGAGATCATTTCAGATAGTGATGGATATGAAACAAGAGAGGGAGATATGTGTTGAAGAATTTCCATGTGGAGGAACTATGTGGAGACTCTGCAAGGAGAACAGGTCCACAAAATTAATAACTACTAGAAAATTAAGCAGTGGGTTGTAAAAGCCTATTTCTATAAGAATCCTCGATTACATTTTAAGGATAATGAACGTGTGGAAGGCATGCAAATGAAATGTTAATCATTTTGAATTATATTTTTAGTTGATTAATGAACATAATGCACTATTCTATAATTGAATTGGTAATCTAACCTTGATGAGTTAGTGTGTAGTTGCATTAAGGGGAGGAGGACTCTCTGAATGAGGAAATGTTAAGATGAACTTGACTATATACTACTCAATGAATGGAGTAGGAAGGTCCAAAAAGGGACAAATTGCAGAAGAAAAGAAGGAGAAAAGGAGGAACACATTTCTCACTCTAAAACTCTGATTGGTTTAGTAGAGTTGTGTGTTTTTAAGGAAATAGGTACAGCTGGTAGAAGCAAGACTGTCAATGTTGATGATTGAATGAACACTATGAGTATTTCCATGATATGAGAATGGAAGAAAGGTGATGGAAATAATTCAGTTGAGCTAAGAATTCCAGACTGTATAGTGTTAGAATGAAATTTGTGTGCTCATTTTTTCATAGACAATATAGCAATATTGTCACCCAACCATAGGCACAAAGGCCACCCCCGAGCACCTTAACCTTGACAGATAGAATAATTCGAGTACAATACCAATATCCAACCAAGGCTAGTGCACCTTTATCCAAGGGTAGCACACCAAGCAAGAATAAACAGAAACCAAATAGAAATTCCAAACCATAACCAAGAGACCAAGTCCAACCAAAAGCCAAAATCCCAATTCCAGTTGCACTCCCTCTCCAAACTTGTGCACCACTAGTCTTATGCAGTTATGAGTGAGTGAGTGTCAAATGATCCCTAGCGCCCTCTATTTATACTTCTTTATCTCACTTCACCAAGTTGACTTCTCTTTCTAGAGGCTAATAAATCAATATTAATTATTCTCTTGAGCCGACTTGTCTTCTAGGGTTATTATCCAACGTTTTAGGGTTTCTCTTGCTTCCCAGAATATTCTAGTCTCATCAAAGAGTACACGTAAAGGTTAATACCTCCTGCAACTACCATAATATCAACACTCCCTTCTAGCTAGGGAGGTACTAAAATCAATGGTCTTGAGCATAAATATACCATTCAACTGATAGAATAATCATAGCTACACAAGCTATCTCATGATCACATAGATCAAATCACGAGAAACATCATCACTATCAGTATCATATGCTAGCATCAAATACATCATCTCTCGAAGCCATGCTCCATATGAGTAATCATGCATGATGTTGAATAAGTCACTCACTCCACAGAGTGATATAAGGACCATTTTTCTAATCTAGACATATGTCCTAGAAGAATGATTGTCCCAACAGATGTTGAAAGCTACGCCATGGGATACAGAGACCATTCCTATAGGAATGTCATCCTAGGACTATTTTCCAATCGGGTCATATGTATCATAGAGATCCATTTMTACCTATATTCCTTAKAAAATATCGGTCATGAACCATTTTCCTAATCAAGCCACAATCTGTGCCTTAGGAAAATACCAATCCATGACATGTCAAAAAAATGTCAACCTGGACCATTCTCTACAGAGATAATCCTTTTCCACCAACAATATGTTTTGTTTGGACCATTCTCTGCCTGGAGAATGTTTTTCCACCARCACACTGACTATCCATCTAGATGGAAATCAACTCCAACACTAGTGGTAGTCTCCATGGCACTCAGATAGTAGCATATTGTTGTTATAATGACATCCAATAGAGAACAGTTATGTCTATCCATAGTAGTATATAACTACTATCCAATGGTACACAGCCACTCCTAGTAGCACACAGCTACTAACTAGTGACACACAGTCACTACCAGTGGATCACATCCACCACAATAGCATACAACTATTGTCTAGAGACATACAGTCTCCACAAGAATCATATCATCTGATATCAACCTGCATAAACAATATCATGATACAAACGGAGTCATCTAGTCCATTATTCCACTCACAACTATGAGATCTGGAAGAGAATCTACCCTCAGAAATTAAAACATCATCCATGGGCTATATGGACTATTATTCCCATGCATAGAAGAATAATTGTCCATGATTTATGAGCCTGGACCATTCATCTAGTCGGGCCATTCCTCCGGCACTAATCATAGTGCAACCTAGAGAGAATGAGTCTTCCCTAGGGAATGCATATCCCTGATTGTTGAACCTGGACCATTCACCTAAATGGGCCATTCATCTAGCACTAATCACAATGCAACCTGGAGAGAATGAGTATGCCCTATGCAATGACTATCCAAACCATTTCCTATGGAAATGATTGTCCTACACCAACCTCCAAAATAGACCATTCTTCGAAACTGCTCATAACTGTGAACTTCGAAAGAATGAATGCCCAGCAAGACGGACCATTCTACTTGACCAATACTCAAAGTGACTACCAAGAAGAATGATTTTCCTAGACCATTTCCCCACACTGGTGACAAGGGGAATTATTGTATATGGTACATTAGCAATCTATCATACCATTTTCATTACGAAAATGACTTTCCGATCTAGACCATTTTTCCGAACTGGAAAATGATTGTCCGTCGGAAATATCAAACCACTTTTCTGACTGGAAAGGAACTTCCCAACCTAGACCATTTTTAGAACTGGAAAATGATTGTCCATAAATGAATAACATATCAGTGCTCCCTCCCAACCTAGGAGTAATCACTTCCTTTTTCAATAATGAAGACATCTCCATGAGCCCCAGCTTGTCCCTTGAGTACGCAAACTTTTCATCTTGGACAGAGGCTTTATCAAAATATTTGTTGTCTGCTCATCTTTGGAGATATACTAAAGAACCACTTCTTCCCTCTAGACTTTATCACGGAGAATATAATTCTTGATCTCAATGTGCTTCGACCTGTCATAGAACATTGGGTTCTCTGAAAGATTCACATGTCTCTTATCATCATAATATATCACGATCGAATTCAACACCTAATCAGAAAGTCAAGAAACCAACTTACAGAGCCAAACTGCTTATGTACAAGCATCACAAGATGCAATATATTATGCTTTTGTAGTGTTGAGTGCAATAGAATTTTGTTTCCCACTATCCCATGACATCGTGGAAAGGCTCAAACTTAAACATATCCAAGTAGCACTTATTTTGTCATCTACACTCCCTGCCCAATCCATGCAGTTGTATTATAATCATAACTCAAACATCCCACAAGGAAAATATCCAGCTGAGTATTCTCCAAATACATTAATGAGCCAATCAATTTTCAATACAGAGACAGGTCTACTGGATCAGACTCTCTCAACTTCTTCAAATCTGTCATCATGGGAGTTTACCGTGGATTTGTAATCCATCATCCCATACTTTTGAAGAACCATTTCAATATACTTACTATGTCATAGAAAGCTTTCACCATGCTTATGTTGTACATGAGAGGCTCTGCACCAAGTTTTCTTGAATCCATACAAGTTATTCTTCCATATGCATACAAGGGTCTCTTTCTGGTATACCTCAAAACCTTGATGTTGCTCTACATACGCTTCTTCTTCAATCACTCTATTAAGAAGAATAGTATTTACATTCATCTGATGTAAACTCCAACCCATGGATACTGCATGAGATATAATGGATTAGGTAGAGGTATGTATGGTTATTGGAACAAGCTATCATCATAGGCTTCTCCCTCCTTCTAGGAGAACCCTCTAGCCTTGAGTCTTGGCTTGTATTTATCAATGCTCAAGTCTTTTTCACAATTTCTCACATACATTGTTCTTCATCACAGCTTCCTTCCATTCCTTCTGCTTGACAGCTTCTATTGGATCCAAATTGGTTCAATTGGTTGTTTTGACTTTTTCTTTCTTTCTTGGAATATTCATGTTCTTCCTCATGTTTTTCTTCAATGTTGGAGTCCATGGAGTCTTCTATATATTACATGCCCTTATTTTCTGAAGGCTCCAACCTTTCATCATAGGAACATAAATGTAGATGGAAAACCAAGGATATTCAAGGCTTCTTTTAGAAGAAGACTTCTTCTAGAATCAAGTTGAACATGTGTTGCTTATCATGCTTGTTACTTCCAATGAATAACATGGACAGATACTTCATGGTATTCATGGATTCTTCAATTGATCATATCATTGGGGATTATCTCCCTCCTCATCCCAGCTTCATGCATGAATGAGCAATATGCATGCTCTTCTTTTGGAATTATGTGATCATCTCCCTCCATCTGAGAGAGTCCATGTTTTTGTCTGCTACATCTCTCTTTCCTTTCTGCAAAGTTTCACAAGTATGTTTTGATTTCCTTTTGATTCTTGACTTCCTTCAATTTGACCTCCTCTAAGTTTCTTTAAGTTTTTTTCGATATGTTATGATTGTTGCCCATATGGAAGTTGTGTCATCCTTATAAAAATCTTCTATGACAGCTTCCGCAAGGATTGTTCATCAAACATATTTCATAAGGGTACCTTCTGTTATAGAAATATTTGCCTCACCATTGCTATCTTTCACAGAGGACCTTTTTCCATTTCCCTATGCAGACTTTTCATCCTTTTTTTGATGAATCCAGAGCTAAAAATATACATTTTTCCACATATACGCTCCCTAACTGCTATGCAAGATGTATATACACTTCCTACTCCATTACAACTTGTGTATATCAAGATTTGTGCCAAAAAATATAAAATGAGGTCAAGTTTCCATGTCACGACAAAAGATCTCTGATCCTTGGCCTTCCATTTACTGGAAACGTTTCCAACTTGGCCCTTTAGTTGCACTTTGGAGGCTATAAGAGCACAATTTCGAACTGTGGAAAAGAAGGAGAAAGCATTCAACTTTGAGAGCAAAGTTACTATGGAGAAATTACTTCATATTGAGTCTGCATCCCTTTGTCCCTCAAGTATGAACATAGTGTTCAACCCCCAAGATCTTCCCTTATTATTGAGAGGACATCTTTGCCTCATTCTCATAAGCTTGTATTTGGTGGAGGATTGAAGTGGTGGGGACCCAGTTGGAAGAAACTTGGTTTCTTGGTTTTGAACCGTGCCAACACAAAAGTCTGTAATGTTGACACTTCTTCTGATCAATTATTAATAGAAATACTCCTTTCCCATCCTATTGGTATATTGCAAATATATGATTATTATCCATGGGCATGTTTGTAATGTTTATTAATGGATTATGTTATCTGATGTGCTAACCCCTTTCGTATCATCACTATATACTTTATTTGCTTGTTTGTTGAGAACTTCTTGCAGGTATAAAGATTTGGGTCAAAGTGCTCAACGGTGGAACATCATCAAACGTTGGATCGAGGTAGGTCTCTTTATTATATTTCACATTATTTTATATAGCATATGTTGGAATTGAGTTGATTTCTATAGTCATACCTGTTTGTTGTGGTTTACCCTTGGCCATAGAGATTTTTTCCCTTGTAACACCTTCCTGGAACAAGAATAACAAGAGAAAACAAGAAATATCTATCTAGAGGATGTGTTAGTTCAACTTGCGAACAAGTACAATAAACATCTATATCAATAGTATTCATATGCAGTCGAGTATTCATTTCACCTAGGAATAATATAATCTTTCAAAGATTGCTTTCACAATTTGTATTGTAGCAACTATCACCCTTGATATACACAAATTTGAAGCTTAAAAATTTAATCAAACCTGGAACCTGAAGCCTCAACTACTGTGGAGGGTTCCCTTGTTCCTATGAATGCACTGAATCCAAGATTACATCTTGGACAAGGTCTCTAATACTTTTCCTACAAACACACTCATGTTTTGCTAGATGATATAACTTAGATAGCATATACAAGTGCATACCTTTGAAACCTTGTAGCATCATCCAACTTTTCTTCCAATCTGAAACTAGATACCATCTTAACAAGAGATTTAGAAACTCAATCAGAATATTCAATGATTAGAACAAGCTAGAAACTCTAAAATTTCAACTTTGACCACAAAATCAATTTTGACCAGAAGTCAACCTTTTGTCTTTAACTTTGACCAGTCAAAATTCGACTTTGACCAAAAATTCAAACCTGACGTTTTTGCTAGTTGAGGGTACAAAGAGGTACGTTAGGATAGCACGCACTAGGATGTCAAGAAATTAGGTCAAACGCTTCATCATAAGTGCACGAACACAAGGGTTAGGGTTTGTTGCAGCTGCATAATTAGAAAACCTAATTGCAGTTGTAACTAGTGCCATAACGAACTTAAAAAATAACTTCCCAATCTATCTTCCAATGGTTAGACTATCTAAAGATAGTGTGGGCCCATAACCTATTATAATTAAAGAGATGTGCTTGTTTTTCCATAGACAATATAGAAATATTGTCACCCAACCATAGGCACAAAGGCCACCCCCAAGCACCTTAACCTTGACAGACAGAATAATTATAGTAGCAGACCAATATCCAACCAAGGCTAGCACACCTTTCTCCAAGGGTAGTGCACCAAGAAAGAATAACCAGAAACCAAAAAAAAATTCCAAACCCAAACCAAGAGACCAAGTCCAACCAAAAGCCAAAATCTCAATTGCAGTTGCACTCCCTCTCCAAACTTGTGCACCACTAGTCTTATGCAGTTGTGAGTGAGTGAGTGTCAAATGAGCTCTAGTGCCCTCTATTTATACTGCTCTATTTCACTTGACTAGGCCGACTTCTCTTTTTGGAGGCTAATAACTCAATATTAAATATTTTCTTGAGTCGACTTGTCTTCTGGGGTTATTATCCAACATATTAGGGTTTATCTTGCTTCCCRGAATATTCTAGTCTCRTCAAAGGTTACACATAGAGGTTAATACCTCCCGCATCTACCATAATATCAACATACAGAGGAGCTAAAAAGGGGGGAATCCCTTGACTCMTTTCTTGTTGTTTATTATCTTTCTCTGGGATGACAAAAATGATATGTGGTTATGTATGAATGCTTCCAACATGAGAATGTTGATAGTTGTATGATTGTATAAGCAACAAAAAAATTATTKCATTTACACTCATGAAAACATTGAGGGCAATGTGATAGAGTGCACATAGATATGTTGGGACATATCTAGAAATGTTTTATTGATTTAAATGTTATGGTACATTCATTTTGATTTAACATGACCATTTATATAATTGTGAATGTAATGATGTTTGTTGTGTGCAGTAAAAGATTGAGGTTGTTGGAGAAGGTTGTTGATAAAAATGATGGATGAAGGGACCTTAGGAGTCCTTGTTATTACCAAACAATCGCTCACCATAAACACAGACAATGGATGAAGAAACAGTCAGCACAAGAATAGTATACTACCAGCAATTATGGAAGGATTACCCTCGGTTTGGAAAGATAAGCACAAAACTATGAAAAATTGTTTTTGAAATGACGTGTGTGTTCAGCACTTTCATCGCGTGCACATCCACATGATATAACATGGAATACAACGTGAAAAATGCATGGACTACATGAATGAGAGACAGAAAACCGGTGTGGATGGAGAAATGGTGCATTAATGATTTTGGTTGGACCTCAACCAATTTTGGGATGGAGTGGATCTCCCACTATACCCAAAATCGCCCCAAAATTTTTCCTTAGGATCACTAAAAAGGATGGGAGGTACCTCCAAGGATCTCCCATTCACATTTGAAACTAGTTTGTAAAAACATTTCCATCCTTCTATAAATAAAGGGCCATTGTATGAAAAAAATAAGAAGCAATTTGAGTATTGTTATGTTGTTCAATTTGTCTTTGAGAAGCCATCTTTCTCCTAGAACTCTTTGAGCATCCATAGAAAGGGTTGTGCCTCTCTCCTCTTGAGAAGTTAAACCATCAATTCTTCACCATTGTATTTTTAGTTTTAGCCATTGTTACAAGAAATAAAACTTTGTATTTGGGGACTCAAGAACCTTCCCAAGGAGGAAGAGGGGACTCATAAGTTCCCACATTTCTCCAAGGTGTTATCAATTCGAAGATCAGTCTCATTGGGTAGCTATTCCTTGTGTCTCTTTCTTGCATCTATTTTATTTGTTATATGCTTAGTTTAGTTTTATTTCCTTGTTATTTACTTCTTATTTTCTATTTAGTTGAGCCACTAATCAACTAACAATTGTTTTGATGTCTTGATATCCTAACTAGATAGTTAAGGGACCTATTTTTGCTCACCCAAGTGACAAAAAGAACTCAACAGATTGGCAACCATACTGGGGAGTTGGATCAAAATCCTCCCCAATTAGGATACTAAAGTTTTCATTTTCACTCATTTGTGTTTTCAGGGGTTAAAATCGGCCTATTCTCACCTTCAAAGAGCAGGATTACATCCCACATTGAGTGGAATTTTTCAAAAATTTTGTCCCTCCATATTCTCTGTGTGCGTTCGTGTTCAAGGAAAACATTTTTGCAGTACGTGCATACCCGGGCTCTGTCAGAACTCTTAAAATGCACACTTTGGTGTATGTGCGTGATTGTTTCTGGTTTAGTCGTGCACTGGTCTTGTTTTTTCAAAAATTGTAAGGCTTGAGCAAATCAATTCCACCAAGTAGCTTAGAGTTGATTTATGCACTATTGTAAAAGCCATTAAAACCAGGCTTGGAGATCCACTCTTGCATACATATCTTAAAACCACACCTAGACATTTAGGGAGGATAAAAATAACCCTTTCATCTTTTACTTCCTTACTTGCCACATGGATGGCCTAAAGTTTAGCATGTGAATTTCATTATTTTCTTTTCTTTTTGCAAAATCATCACATTAATTTGGGACTAGAAACTTATTTAAGTAATCTTGGAGTATGCTCTTTCCTCGCACCCTAGTGTGATCTTGGAAATCAAAAAAGATATTGCCTAAGCAAGTCTTCATCTCCCTTAAAGAAAAATCAACCAATCTCTAGGAGAGGCCAATACCTCTTAGCTCATTTTGGGACTCAAATCTAAGACTTGTAAGGGCCCATACATGCCCACATGTGCACAATCTTAGGATAGTTTCAAATTTCTAGAGTAAATCACATAGGGAGCATAAAATCATTGAAAGGGCCCATACATGCCCATATGTTCACAATCTAGGGATATTTTTTCAAGCTTTCTTAGATTACAAAACATCATAGGAAGATAAAAGAGTCAAAGTAAGGATTACCATATCCACCATCTTAGCTCACAATGCTTTCGTTTGCAAGGGTCATTTGAAAAAAATTAGTAAGATATCTAAACAAGACAAGTAAAAGACCACACAATGTCCACCATGCTAAAATCTTGAATTTAACTTATTAAAAACGTTTCCACCATCACCACTCCTTGAACACACTCTCACTCATTCAAAAACCTTTTTGATAGATACTTGAAACTCTTGTGGGATTCACTTGTTTAGTAAAGGGTCTTTGTGCACACCATCATAAAAAATAAGTTGGTTTGTGACCCCAACTTCACAGCCTATGCTCACACTCTAAAAAGAACCATTATCAACCCCCTTTTTAACCTCCACAAGAGGAACACAAAAGAATTTGGTAGTCTAAGTTACGATTTTTGGGATAGGGATCCAAATAACTCCCCATCATCATTTTCTCACTTGAAACTTAGAAAGTTTTCAATTAGGGTTCCAAAATCCTCACACACAATCACTCCTATACCATAAGGAAGGGAGACACTCATGAAGGGTCAAAGGTCGAGGTCCAGTTGTTTTGCGTGTGCCTCGTGCTTTATGGAGGTAGCTTAGTATCCAAATATATTTTTTATCTCCCCAAGGTGGAGATTGTGGGTTGCAATCGCACCTCAGTCATATTTTGAACAATTGTTGAGAAATATCACCAGTACTTCTAGGATATGTCGCCTTCACCCCTCATTATAACTGATTGTTCATCCTTTTACTAGCTTCTCCTCAAGTGGGTTTCATCCCCATTGTCGAGTGCTTTTTTGGAGGTCAAGTGTTATTTGAGAGGAAGGATGTTACATTGGATAGGACACATGCATTTTTTATTTGATTCGTTTTCCCCTACGTGGAGTTACAAAAATCCCAAACCACTTTTTACGTTGTATTGATGTATGATTCTCACCACTTGATTACATGTAGTTTTATGAATACATTATTTAAAGTAATTTGAAATCAATTTTTCATATCATCCTTCACCACCAATTTTTACACACCCACCTCTAGGATAGAACCATAGGGGAACCGTAGTATCCCCGTCGTTCTAAACGCTTGAGAAAATTACCCCACATTTTGGGTGGTGTTCCTAATTTCCTTGAGACATCAGCAATACCATCACATACACCAGTCAGTTATACGATACTAGTCTCGGGATTAATAGGAGCCAATTTGCTTGGAACCAATATCCCAAGCAACTCACAAACAAACCCTCTACCACAAGGAGGAAGAGACCAAACTTTATCACAAAGTAAAAGCTCCCAAGGAACCACTTATGCTCATAACATGGCAGGACCCACCCTCATCATGCCCTACTTGGATTCACTCAACATCCCATGTCTAACCAAACTGAAAAATGATCACATCTTGCATAACCCTACTTGGTCGAATATGCCCAAAAAACTACCTTCAGACATTCCCAATTTTGACGGAAAATTCAGAGAGGACCCAACAAACCACATCATGTCCTTCAACTTTTGGTGTTCTTCCAATAGCATAATGGAAGATTCCATTCGTATATGATTATTTCAGAGAACCCTCATAGGAACTGTGGCCAAATAGTATGTAAATTAGAAGTCTGGCTCCTATGCAACCTTCGAGTCTCTAGCCAAAGCATTCCTATCATTTTTTCAACTCCCTATTCGTCATGACACTGGTCTAGAGATTCTTTCAGAATGCAAACAAACCATTGTTGTTCATATCTCTCACCATATTCATGAGTGGCGTAGACGTCGAAGCATATGCAAGGTAGATACCACTCCACAAAAAAGGCTAGATTGGTTCCTTTGATCGCCTGTTCCTACCCTTGCCAAATATGTGGCTAAAACCCTCCCCCAAACTGAATATGAAGCCATCACTAATGCGAAATAGTTTGACCTCACTTACTCCCAATCGGGGTACCTATATAATGTCCTTCTAGATGTTGCTTGTCCTTTTTCCTTCAGCCAATAAAAACCTGGAATATCGCACGTTGTTGATGGGTTGATTGGCTTCATGGCTCATATTCAACCACATGCACATCAAGTACCCTCATATATATCCAATCCATATTTTTCACCGTATGGGTGAACTCTATATTACCCTCCCCCACCACCCCCTCCACCATTCATGACACCTCTTCGTCTTACCATGAGTACACGTGTACCCATGTCCCTCCCTCAACCAATACATGTCCCACAACTGGTCCCTCCACCAACAACTTCATATCCACCTAGTAATAATGGAGCCACCTCCACTTCTTACAACCCATATGGACCCCCATAAGATAACCCATATTATCCCTTCCCAGGTCCTCCTCAACCTATTGTACCCTCACATGGAAAACACCAGACATGGGTCAATTTCATCTAACCTTCCCCTATTCAAAAAGTTAAATATTTTGAACAGTTGATTACAGCCAATCCACCTCACTAACCCAAAAATAACTGGAAGAAAGGAAATAATAGGAACCAAGGACAAGGAGGGAACCCCCCTCAACAAAACCCCCAAGTTGGCGGCAACTATTTCCAACCCAATAAAAACCCTCGAAGGGGCAATAACAATGGCCAACCACGACAAGGGAGAAATAATAATATTTGAACTAATTACCCTTTCACACTATGTGGTGAATATGGCCATTAAACTCACCATTTCCCTCAAATCACCGACTAAAAACGCATGAAGGATGCCATGAATCCCTAGTGGGCACACAACCCCCAAGTTCCACCACAAGGACCTCCCACATATATACCACCACCACCACCAGTGTTATTACAAAACCATATCCCACGTCAAGGAGTCATTAATATTCAACCAGAAGGTGCCTAGCGCCCACACCCCCAGGAGAAATTCCCTCTAGTTGGCCAGCCCCACTCAGGGAACACCACCAACCATAGCATCCTCCCGACCACTGAAGAGGAAATCCTCTTACAAACATGCAGTCGCCAATACGGTACACCCCTTGATACTTTGGATTCTCCCCAACCACTAATTGGATAACCATTGATGCTCCCCAGCCATTGCTCGCATGCCCTGCGCACACTTGTGCAGGAATGTGCATAATCCCCATGCACGGGCCGCCCATAGCTACAGTCTTATTGACGATCTCACTCAATCACCCGATTCCATGTCAGTTATGGAATTCCTTCAAACATTCCATTCCCAACGAAAGGAATTACTTTCACAATTGGGGGCAGTAGATCTTGTAGACAATCATCTAATTACATTTGACTTAGATAAAGAAGACCCATGACTCCCATCCTTAGTCACATTCTAGATTCCTGTAAAAATCTAGAATATCATCATTCACTTTTTCATCATTGATGAAGGAGCCTCTACTTGCATTATGTCCAAAATCGTATGGCAGCAACTTGATTCCCTAGAGTTGATCCCCTCCTCCATCATCCTTCATGCTTATGATGGTAGACCCTCCCAAACAGAGGGCCTATATCAAAATGTTTCGGTGGAATTAGGTGGTAAGACAATCATAATAGACATAGAAGTCATAGACACCACATTGGATTACAACATCCTTTTCGACTGAAGCTACATGTACGCCATGCAGGTTGTAGCTTCCTCAGTCTTTTGTACCATGTTGTTCCCCCACAATGGGAATATTGTCACTATTGACCAATTAACCCACTATGAACCTAATGAATCAAGACACATTGATAATATCTTGCCTCTCATCCGCTGAAGCATTGACCTTGTACCAATGGTAGATGTCGACCCAGGACTATTTCATGACCCATCCTTTCTAGGGTCATATCTGCGATACCCCGATCCCACCCTCGACATAGAAAACGTCTGTATAGTTACCTCAGATGGGATAGATATTCCTGAAAACCCTCCTACCATAGACTCATTAGACCATCCCCCTACCCTCACTCTTACACAAGAGACGCTTCCTGAGAAGCCACCCGTAGGTGAACCCATCGAAAACCCACCACCCATGGGTCAAATCCCTATTTGGAAAACGGTCCCATAGGACATCAACCAATTACCCTTATTTTATCCTCCCCTAGGTGTAACATCATACCAAGTTGTTTCTACCCTCACCTTACCAAATATGGTCATAGCCATGCTTGTATGGTATCTAGAACCACCAGTTATGGTACTGGGTTTATCTCTTCCACTGCAACCTGCAGTCCCATTACCGCGATCGGCGGCTCGTCCATCCACTCACCCAATCAATCACGCCGTTGGGGGAAATATTACGACTACAAGAGACGTTAACTCTGGAATAGGGGGCAATGCCACAAACCAACGAGGCATACGTAAAAAGAAGGAACCTTATCTCCCTTCCCCACCCTGAATACCACCCCCATGTGCATTTTGTAACATTGTTGCACACCCTACCAATATCTACCCCACTTTACCCAAGTTGTGGAATCTCATTCCAAAACCCATAAGTACACCGCTACTACCCACACCCACAACTCCACCGTCCTCGCAGGAACCTTCCTCCTCCAAACCCCCTAGTTTGAGAACTAAGTACGCTTGTGAAATCTACTCTTAGCACGACCATTACATGCACCAATACCTTACCCTCCCTCAATTTCGAACTACCCTAGAAGTGGTACGCCAAAAAATATTACCCACATCTTCCTCTATATCAAACATTACTAACATTCACTATATTTCTACATCAGTAAATAAGCACATGCAATGCCCCTACGCATTGTGCCACCAGATGGATAATTACACATATCGATACCCACTCATCATTGAGGGATTCACACACTGGAGGGATTCCATCCCACCCATTACACCACCCATACACACCCAGATGGCTCAAATTTCACACAATCCTCATCCCATGAATTATGATATCCCCCCTCCACGACCAAACCTTTGTCCTTCAACTCCCCTTACCATATATATTCCACCACAAGGCATAGACTTCCCATCCAATCCTCCAAATTCCCATGTAACATCAATTTATGAGATTCCCCCTTCTCCATACCATTATACATCCAATTTGTATATGGATATTTGGTTAATGACATCTACCAACAATTCCTATTCCCCTCCTGTAGGTCCACCTACCTCAAGGACGAATGACGATATCCAACCTTCACCAACTACCCCCATGAATCTCAACACCCCACTCTTGCTTATTACAAACCCCTTGTACTTCATCACCTTTTAGTCCGATGAAGACATTTTAGAGGTCCTATACACCCTCGATTACCTATGCACATTTATGGTGCACAACACCTTTCGAACACCCACAAACGGCCTTGTCAGTACCATCGAAGCTAAAGATTCCATACCCTTTGGACATGTAGACTAGTTCAAAAATCCAATACCCATGCCTGACACATTTAAATAAGGTAATATGGTCAATATCTCACCCACAATCAAGATCAACATCTCGGTCAAACAAAATGTCATAGAAGAAATTACCCTGGGGGAAGCATGATCCCTAGAGGAAATTGTATCATACAAATCCCTCTTCCAGGAATATTGGGATGTGTTTGCCTGGCCATACACTGAAATGCTCGGGTTAGACCCAGCCATTGTTGAACATCGCATTGACACTTGGCCCGATGTTTCCCATGTTTTCCAAAAGAAACGCCCCCTTCACCCTTCCAAATCCATGGTAATCAAAGATGAAATCAACAAACTACGTATATTTGGATTCATATACCCCATCGCATACACATCTTGGGTATCAAATCATGTCCCTGTCAATAAAAAACATGGCACCATTTGAGTTTGCATAGACTTATGCGACCTCAACCAAGCTTGTCCCAAAGACAACTTCCCTACCCCCTTCATCAATCAAGTCGTCGATGCATGTGCCAGTCATGAATTCCTCTCCCTCATGGATGGATTTTTCGGCTATAACCAGATCCAAATCCACCATGCGGATCAATCCAAAACCGCCTTCACAACCCCCTGGGGTACCTTTTCGTATCGCATCATGCCCTTCGGACTTACAAATGTCAAGGCGACTTTCCAACGCGCGATGACATACGCCTTCCATGATCTCACTCTCATCATTCTTTCCTACTTGGATGACCGTACATCTCAGTCCAAGAAACGTTCCCAACACATAAAGGATCTACAGATCAACTTTGAACGTTTTCGAAGATAAAAACATCTGGCTAAACCCACTTAAATGTGTCTTCTGTGTCACTATAGGCTGCATGTTGGTCTTCATTGTGTCCTGTTAGGGAATCACCATAGACCCCCTTAAATTTCAGGAAATCAATGAAATTCCCCCTCCCAAGAACTTATGCCAGTTGCAGAGCCTCCAAGGAAAAGCCAATTTCTTGCAACGGTTCATTCCTGACTATGTCATCCGCTCCCATGGCTTCCTACAATTACTTTGTCATGACATCTCATTTCACTAGGATCACCATGCCCAAGTTTCCTTTGAATCACTCAAATATGCACTCAAAAAACCCCCCTTAATCAGTCCCCGGGAATATGACATGGATTACATACTCTACCTATCTACCTCAGAGGTTTCCTTCGTTGGAGTCCTCATCTAGGTTGGTGATGATCAATGTAAACATGTTATATACTACATTAGCAAGAACCTCTATGGACCACCTATCAAATACAATCATGAGGAGAAGCTAGCCCTAGAAGTCGTCTTCGCAGTTCAAAAGTTGTGCCACTACATCTTGCTTTGTACTACCAAAGTCATCACAGATTCCAACCCCATGCATTACCTTTTGAGTCGTCACCAGATCAATGGAAAATTTGCTTGCTGGATCATCATTCTCTAAGAATACGACCTAGAGTTTACAACCCCAAAGAGAAAAAAAAATCCCTTGTCCTTAACAAACTCCTCGTATACTCTCCATCTAACTCTGTAGACCCTCAGTCAATGAGGATTTCTCTTATGAGAATTTATTCCTCATATCATCAACAGATCCATGGTATGGCAATATTTTGGTCTATCTTCGAACTCAAAAATTCAGTCCCCACCTTTCTCTAGATGACCTTCCTCGTATCCGACACCAAGACTCATGATACCTCCTCATAGGAGATGTTCTCTATCATAGAAGCATCAACATGCTCCTTCGACGATGCCTCACCCTGGACGAGGCCGAGACAGTTTTGAATGGTTGCCACAGTGGTTCATGCAACAGTCACTTATTTGGCATGTCCACGACACAAAATATCATTCAAGCGGGCCATCTTTGGCCCATGTTGTTTCATGATTGCATACATGCAATTAAGCAATGCAACAAATGTCAGTTATATGCACATAAGGCTCGAGCAACCCCTGCCCTCTTGCACCCATTCATCATGGTCAGCCCCTTCTATAAATGGGGCATCGATTTCATGACATACAACCCTTCGTCCAACAATGGACAGAAGTACATTGTAGTCATCGTTGACTACTTCGCCAAATGGGTGGAAGCCATGCCCACATTCAACAATACGACTGACATAGCGGCGCATTTTTTCTTCAACCATGTCATCTCTCACTTCGGGGTCTCCCTACAACTAGTCTTCAACCACAGCAATCACTTTGAAAATGAAGTCTTTGTGGAGATATCTTCCAAATTGGGATTCACCCATGAATTCACCTCACCCTATTATCCACAATCTAATGCGAAAGT
Source organism: Picea engelmannii (assembly GCA_009831015.1). Lineage (NCBI taxonomy): Eukaryota > Viridiplantae > Streptophyta > Pinopsida > Pinales > Pinaceae > Picea > Picea engelmannii. The sequence goes on along the minus strand of ML790254.1, from coordinate 265,425 downwards.
CGAGGTCATCAACAAATTTCTCAAAAATATGCTTCAACACACAATTGACAAACACAAGACCAATTGGCATCATATGTTTTTCTCATCCTTATGGGCATATCGGGCAGTTGTCAAAATGGCCACCGGTTTCACACCCTTTCATCTAGTCCATGTCATCAAATTCATACTCCCCATTGAGTCTGAAATCCCAATGTTGTGCATTGTGATCGAGCTCCTTCCCAACACATCGTCGCTTGAGCAATGATTGTTCACCCTCGAATTCCTCGTTGAAGATCAGAGGGCCTCATTAAAAAACAATGAAGCAACCAAGAAGTGGTATAAATCCACCTTTGACCGTCAATTCAACCTTCTATCTTTCACCGAAGGTGACCTTGTGTCGGCCTACGATATCGCTCATGATACCCTAGGCCATGAAAAATTCAAATCCCATTGGCGGGAACCCTATGTATTCTATCATTGACTCACTAAAGGAGCCTACATTCTAGCTTACCCAGAAGGGGATATGCTCAAGGACCCAATCAACGGGTTATACTTGAAGAAATTTTACCCTTAACCGTAACCACCTTACCTTAGGATTTCATTCTTTCCTAGTTATTTTTTAATCCTTTGTTTTATGGATTTATCTCTCTCACTATATGAGCCTAATCGAGTGTCCTTGTTTTCAACAGATGAATTCTTCGTTCACTTATCACATCGGGTATGCAGATGGAGCTAGTCGTTGGACCCAGAATCTTGCTTCGGCAGCTTGGGCCATTTACACCCTCTACCATGTGTTGCTACATAATAGTGGCATATGCCTCAGTCCTACCACCAATAACCAAGAAGAATATGTCGTCGTCATTGGTCTCCTCTCCAAGGCTAGTCACCTTCATATTTTCCACCTTAGTGTTATCCTAGATTCTCAGCTCATCGTACATCAGCTCAAAAACATGTATCATGTCCGAGATCCATGTCTTTATTGCAAGTACCTACAATTCAAACTCATGTTACGAAATTTTGATTACGTCACATTTACTTATATTTATAGAAACCTCAATCAAATGGTAGATCACATGGAAAATCAAGTACTAGATTGGAATTTATCACATTAAACATACACATCACATCCATCGTCTAATAAAAACAAGTGCACCATCCATATCATCAAAACATCAAATGCATAAACATAACCAAGTGGTCTAATCATATATAGATCATAAGTGTCAAAAGTTATGTTTGATACAAAAATACAACATGCCTTAGCTCCACTGTATAGGCCCTCTCAATCAATCAGTTGATACTAAATGGGAGTTTACAAACTCCTATACAGTCCTACAAAATCAAGCTCCACCTGTGACATATCTCCTTATCATCTAGGGTGACCCTAACTGAGGTACATCCCCACCAGTCGGGAGGTCCCCCAGGGGGCATATCTCTTGCACGGATTCGCCTATTCATAGCGGCCCCTGCTACTACTGCATGTTGCACCAAGGACCTCCAATGTGGATCCCTACCAATGCACTAATCCATGACTCCCTCGTCCTGAATTCGCGGACACAGGTCCTCCAACACCCCATCCAGTACTACCTCGAACCATCGCCTCAACTCCTCCATCTCTCGGTCTCAATCCCCCCCCTACTCCCTACCTGACCCAGTTACAAGACTTTCCATAGATGCATGTGATGGACATGCCCCAGGATCGTCGTATCAGTGGCACCTCCTCGCCCGCCCCTCTACAGCTCGCTCGTCCTCTAAACCCTAAGTTGTGTCTGCCTCTCAGTCACTCGGCCCCACATCTGCATATCCAAAACATAAAAGATGCATCAATACTTAGGATATACAAGCATATCAAATCAAATCATACGAAAAAATGAAAAAGTAAAAAATTCTCACCTTTGTCACCCCACTCCTCACCCGATGGAAAGTGCATAACATGGTGTTGTCGAAAATCAATCTTGTGATACGAGAAGTCATAGAAAACCTATGGATTCTACCACCATACCCACTCAAACAGGATCATAAAATATTGTCCCATACAACCACCACCCTGGTGCAGCAACAACTATGCCCACCTCACCAACCTCGGCTCATGCACCCCACGCGGGTCCAAAATCTCTTGCGGGCGTAGCAGGACCACCCGCTCAAAGATAAAAACACATAGGACAGAGTCGAAGGTGAACTCACCAACCCTCGTCGCCACACACCTTTCTAACTGGGTTACCATACACTCACACATCATGCGAGCCCAAGAAAACATCCATCCCCCTATCGTTTTCTTGACGATCACCATCTGAGCACCCGAGATGCATTGGGTCTCCAAGGACCTATACACCCACACCACCATCACGCAAAAAACCTACATCTCCAGAGAGTCAATAATAGCTATACTTAGTGAACCACCACTCATCACCGATGTCCCCGAACAGTAGCAGTTGGTCGGATCCCCCACACTCACCCCTGTAGGGATCCTGGGTAGTGTTACCAACTTCGCTCCCCGAAAAGGGTGTCCCGTCAGAAAGTAAATATCAATCTTTGCGGAGATATGAATTTCTCGCCCCCGCACCACAAAAACCTATCAGTCAAGATGCCACATCCCTAAGATGAAGTCTAGAAGCGCCCTATGTGACCGAATCAGCACACGATCAAAAAAGGTGAACGCCTCGACTCGAGCTAGATGTCATCGGATGCGGGAATCATCCCCCGCCATCCTTCGTAGAGACTCCCAGTCTCTCTCACGCCACTACACAGACATCCTCTCACACTAATATGCAACCTACATCCAGTCCAACAGGTATGTATTAGTTTCATCATTTAGAACAACTTCCCAAACCCATCCAAAGAAAACCATATTTTCCAGTGATATTTTTCCCTGAACAGTCACGCACTCATGTGCGACTATTTTCTTAAGAGTCGAGTACTTCTGCACGACTATTTGGCTAACAGTGGCGCACACCTGAGTGGTTGTTCACTTAACAGTCACGCATCAACCATGCGAGTGAAACCCAGGCAGTCGCGCACATATGTGTGGTGTTTCGTATAACAGACGCGCATATGTGCGCAGTTGTCCTTCCAACAATATTTCACATCAACGTGATTGTTATTTTGATAGTTGTACCCAATCCCAAACTTGGATTGCACGGCTGAAATTGAAATCATCATGCACATGTGCATGCAATAGGTCGATACATCCGTGCACTATGCACGGCTATATCAATTACATCCATGCACATATGCATGAAGATACCAATATCTCTCGCACGTTCCTACTTCCTAAACCCTAAAAATGATCGTACGGCCCCCAACCCCAAAATCACACCTAACCTATGCAGGAGGTTTCGACGACTTACCTGGATCTCTCGCAACCTGAATCTAGGCTCGTCTTCTCTCAACATATCACCAACATCCAATCTTCCAACTCACAAATATCCACACCACAAGTACAAATAAGGTGGTTATGTGGGCCACATTCCCTTATATACGCCCTTTTGCAAAACTTCCTCATGTTCGTTCTAGAGTATTTGAGCTATGTTTCTCACACCGTTCACACCTGCGGGATCCAAACTCCCTCACCTTCACAATGGTACTCTCGAATACTCATTTCAGTCTGGAGCTCTGGGGACCCCTTTTTGCACCTCGGGCGTAGGTACGCATCACTTGCCCACATTTCATTATCAAGCAATTGTTATATATGTTTTATTTTCAAATATGTTTCACGTTGGGTATTTGGTTTGAATGTGCAGGTCCTCATCATCGGCCCCCTTCACGTCGTTAGTTATGGACTCCCTTGGCTTCTCCAAGTATATATTCCAAACTAGCATAAAATTCAACCCTCTGCTCACAATTGCATTCTCTAATCATAGCCCATGACATTTATCCTCAGGATCCCCACACCTAGCTCTGCGGTACCATCATCTCCATTGCATTCAGGTACCATCATCTGGTAGCACTCTCACCTCCATGAGTTGTCCCACATATATTTACCCCTTGGCATATTGACACTCATGTTGTTCTACCCATTAGGATCGGGAGTCCTGGTAGTGTTACACCCCATATCAAGAACCTCATACTTCTTCCTCATCATAATGCTAACCACCCCATTATGGACTCCCACATTATGCTTGTGGTTACATTAAATGCACCTCGGCATTATCATTAAACTTCCATATCGTCCAACATCAATTGTCCATCCACAATTTCATCCTCCATTCATCTACTCGATACATAAATTAACCAATGGGGCCCCCACCCTCCACCAATCTCTACTTGTGCCCTATACCAGCCAAGCCATACTTCAATGGGTCACCCATTTTTGTACATGTACTTTCAACCCCATTATTTATTCATTTAGTAATTGTATAAAGCATCTTTCAATTCTAGCAAGTACAGTAGATTTTGGTCGTCGCAGCCGACGACATTTTTTCCTTGGCACACATCAACCCATGTCGCCCTTGGTTGGGGAATTTTTACTTCCCTCGTTACCTCTACAAGATATTTGTACCCTAGCCAAAATTGTGACCATTACAAACACCCATGTCCCACGTCACTATATTTTAACCTATGTTACATCTTCTGTAGTCTCACCCACTCAGCATAGTTTTACCCCATACTTGGTCGTCCCCCTGACACCAGATCGTGTTTTACGGTTGTTTCCACCCATCATCCCCCCCAACCAAGGATAGTTATTGAAATCCTTATATTCTATATATCATTCATGATTATCATCCCATTCACCTTTGCCAGTACAGTTTCTAAGAACATTTTGATCAATAGGATATCAAGAATCCCTTTGCTTCTTGCCATCGCATCACCTTTCATGTCGACATCAAAAAATTCCCACAAAGGTGGCAGTATATTGGCTATAATTCCATTGAAAATGAGTAGCCTCGAACAGCACAGAGAGAGTACTCATTTCTCTTTGATGTTGTTGATCCCCATGACATTCGACTCCAGCACAGTTTCATGTTACGGTGGATCTTACTTTGTGATCGTTGCAGTTTTTAGTAGCAGTCGAAGACCTCTGAATTTGTTAAGCCATCAATTCCTCCAAGTCATTCACCACTCAATTTAGATCCAATTATGTCATCGGAACCGTCATCTATTGTTTTTAATGCCCCCAAGGGCTCTACAAATCCCTACTTCACCATCAGTTTCAGTTATTGTTCTCCCTTTTATGGTTTCATGACACGAGCATGGGGCATGCCCGCCTCATTTGTACAAAATTTTATTTTTTGGAGAATAGCGGATACATATATTTTTTCCCCTCTCCCTCCAATGGATTGCTCTCATCGTCCCTCACTACAAATTTCTCTCACAATTCTATACAATGACGTCATCACCAAAATAAGCGATGATGTATTTTGGCTATATGTATGCTCCTAAGCTCACACATAATGGGGCATATGTTATTACCTAAAAATTGCTCACCATAAACACAGATAATGGATGAAGAAACAGTCAACACAAGCATAGCATACTACCATCAATTATGGAAGGATTACCCTCAGTTTGGCAAGATAATCACAATACTATGCAAAAGTGGTTTTGAAATTCTGCGCATATTTATCACTTTCAGCGCGCGCACATCCGCGCAATCTAACATGTCATACAACGCGCACAGTGCACGGACTGCACAATTGATAGACGGAAAACCCACGCAGATGCGGAAACGGCGCATTGATGATTTTGGTTGGGCCTCAACCACTTTTGGGTTGGAGTGGATCTTCCTCATACCCAAAATCGCCTCCAAATTTCACATTGGTGTCACTGAAAAGGATGGGAGGTACCTCCAAGGGCCTTCCATTCACATTTGAAGCTAGTTTGGAAAAAGATTTCCATCCTCCTATAAATAAAGAGCCATTGTATGCAAAAAAAAGAAGTAATTTGAGTATTGTTATGTTGTTCAATTTGTCTTTGAGAAGCCATCTTTCTCCTAGAACTCTTTGAGCATCCATAGCAAGGGTTGTGCCTCTCTCCTATTGAGAATTTCAACCATCAATTATTCACCATTGTATTTTCATTTTTATCCATTGCTAGAAGAAAGAAAATTTTGTATTTGGGGACTCAAGAGCCTTCCCTAGGAGGAAGAGGGGACTCATAAATTCCCACATTTCTCCAAGGTGTTATCAATTCGAAGATCAGTCTCATTTGGTAGCTATTCCTTGTGTATATTTCTTGCATCTATTTTATTAGCTATATGCTTAGTTTAGTTTTATTTCCTTATTGTTTACTTCTTGTTTTCTATTTATTTGAACCACTAATCAACTAACAAATTGTTGTGTTGTCTTGATAGCATAACTAGATAGTTAAGGGACCTATTTTTGCTCACCCAAGTGACAAAAATAACCCAACAGTCCCCATAAAGCACCATTGATGAGGTAACATCAGAAGAACTGCTAGCAGTCAGGACATGTATAAATATTGCATGCCCATGTGGCATGTGATTTTAAAGGGATCTAAAATCAATCCAAGGATGCATTGTGTGAAATGTGGCCATGAGTATTAACTCGTTGATAAAATGCATGAGATGATTGATTTCATTTTGAAAAGCTTGGTATGTTAAATGATGCCTAAGTAGGAATGGTAATTTCCTTTTATTTTGTATGGGTGATATATAGAAGTGATGCAATTCTTAGTATGCACAATTTTAAAAATTGTTGTGAGTCATTGTATATGTGCAATGAAAATGTAATGTGTATGAGAAACTAACAATTTGTTTGGTTGTGTGAAGGTTGAAATTGTAGGAAGAATGTTCTTGGATATGGCAACAATATAATTCAATAAGGAAGACCAATGATTCTTGTGTGTAAAATAGCCAAATTTCTATGAGAAGGAAGTCTCATACATGTGGGATCTGAGTTCCTATATGGAACGGATATGAAAATGGATAAGTGAAATTGGAAATCTATGGGTAGCAGATTTGAAAGAATGTTGATTGAAAATTGATGATAATATCTCACAATTATTGTATGTGTGAATGATACAAGTGATATGATAGACCTGTCCTAGAGGGACATATGGTGGTTGTCGAGCTGTAAAAGCATAGAAAAGGGGTCATTGTTGTGACATGAATACTTTGTATGCCATGATTTTCATTGAGATGATCTATGCTATGTTAGAGAAAGTAGAAGGGACGGCTTGGCTATAAGACTCTATAAGTCTCAAAAATATTCATGTGTAAGGAAGCTTTGGCAAATGATGGATCGCCCAAGGGATTGCATAATAGAGAAGGGGATGCATGATCCTGGAGGGTGAGTGACTACAAGGAAGTGGAGACTTGAATGATTCATGTTACATGCTAGCTGGGATCATAAGCACAGTGGGGATATCAAAGAAAATAGTGAGCCGAGTAAATGTGGCAGCCATATAGATGTAGATCCATGAATTGCACAGATAAGTATTGTGTTGATATGTATATATTTCCTCCTGAATTATGAACAGCAATGAAATGTTTATGCATGAAATTGTGATTAATATGCATGTTATTTGAAATTGTTGTAGGCATATTGCTAAAATTCCAAGAGTATGGGAGAGGAAGAAACTAAGGAGAGGAAGGTATTGTTGAAGAGGCTGAAATATTAAGGCATGGAAGGTGTTGTTGATATGCAAAGAACATTGAGGATGGTGTTCCTTTTGAACGGGAGGGGAATGTAACACCCCATTTTCAAACCCCCAAATATATGTAATTAATCATGATTAATGATTGCCATGTCATGGCTTATAAACATTGTAAACTCTATTATGGTTTAATTGGAAAATGTCACACAATTGACTAATGGGTGGAGCATGTGTATTGGCCATGATACTACGAGAGGGATTAGTGAGAGGTAAAAAAAGGGGATTCCTGTGAAAAACACCCCAAGCCACCTTGATAAAATGATGTGGAGAAAAATACCCATAATTCCTCTAGATTGTAGTTGAAACAAATCAGTTAATGAGAAGGGGGTTGGTAGTTGAACAACCAACCACCCCTAATGAATATAGGTATGGAGAGATGGATGGAAAAAATACCACCTCATTTCCTTGCTTGACTTGAATTCTTCTAACAAAAGAAAATAAAAAAGGATTGGTTGAGAAGCTTCAGGGGGAAAGGCGTGAAGGAATGAACGGGTGCGTGCAAAATAAGGTAGTTCTAGTTTGGAAAGGAATGATAGGAAAAAGGATGTGTTTTGGCATGAGAGGATAACTCGTGCAATGGAAGAAAAAAACTTGTGTGGGAGCAGACAAGGAGATCACGAACTCAGCTTTGAGTAGTGGAGAAGAGACTGGGAATTTTTACTGAGAAAATTTGCTCCGGATTTTATGAGCAGAACGAAATGAATACAGATTATTAACAGGTTCTTAACATAGAATAACAAAGATACAGTAAAATTGGTTTTCTATTCAATAATGAAATAAGTTCAAACTGTAAAATGAAGCGGAAACAAGCTTGTTGGAATGGTGGTGGCTTATCTCTGAGAAGAGATGTGACAGTTGCGCTCATTCGCAAGAAGATTATTCCTACAAGTTTTCATAACTTCCGATAGGGTAGTATTGTTCCTTAATATCATCCCTGAAGAATTCCCAAGTGGTTGTGACTGTAAATAATGAGGGTTCCTCTGTTTCCTTTTGCTCACAAAAAGTTTTCCACCAATCTTTAACATGGGGAACGGCTTTGAGGAGCGCAAAAGTAATATTTTCTCTATTCGAAAAGTTATGGACAAAAAAATACCCTTCTAGCAGATTCGACCACTTCTCTACAGCATCTGCGTCTATATGACCTTCAAATATAGGAATATCAAAGTTTATTTTTACCTTGAAGGGGGTGGCGTCTCCACTCTAAGAAGATGTGTCGCTTGTTGGTAGCCACCAAAGGATTTGTGTGAAACTATCCATCATCTCGTTCCTCTGTTGCGTGAGGGCTTCCTCAATCAATAGTTTGAAAGGATATCTCGTCCCATCATATTTATTTTCTCCTTCCATGAGAGGTCACTTGGGCGTGTGAGAACTTTTGTCCTCAAGAGAAACAATCTCAAGACCCAACTCTTTGTACTCCGACCTCGTTGGGGACATGCATTAAGACGACAAGGAGCAGACCACTCTGATACCACCGATCAGGATTTTATGAGCAGAACAAAATGAATATAGATTATTAATAGGTTCTTAACACACAATAACAAGGATACAGTAAAACTGGTTTTCTATTCAATAATGAAATAAGCTGAAACTGTAAAATGCAGCGGAAACAAGCTTGCTAGAATGGTGGCGGCTTATCTCTGAGAAGAGATGTGACGGTTGCGCTCATTCGCAAGAAGATGGTTACAATGAGGCTCTGAAGGTCTTTTTACCATAAGCAGGAATGCCAAAAAAACCCTAGACATCCAAAAACCTAACCCTAGGAGATGAAGCGCCAAAAGTCATGTGGGCCCCGTTTGGGTAAGTTAGTACATCAACTTTTAAGGGTCGTAACTTTTGCATACGATCTTCGTTTTAAGCGTATGATAGCCCATTGGAAAGGTATCGTCAAGGAGATTCATTTTAGGTGAAATATGGAAGGATCTTCCATATTGAAAACCTTTTTTCCCGAAAATATATATATATCGTTTAGGGCCTCAAAACGACTCTGGAAGTGAAAACTGCTAAAAATAGTAAATTACCAAAATTGTGAGAAAACTGTTTTGAGCCAGTTGGAAAAAGGTGGGTGGCCATCGATATCCACCTAGATCAAAATTATGGAACTTACCCAAGGATTTGAATGGTCACCCTGGAACAGAGAAGACCTATATCCAGACTGGAGAAAAAGAGGGCATCGACTTGGAGTTGGCTGGAAATAAACTAGCAAGGGTAAGGGGAGGTCATCGAGGGACAGTATAGTTGTGTCTTATGTAGAGGAAATCCATCTAGGAAGGAACCTGATAAACTCATGGAGTTCTTGATCTCAATGGGAAGAGGGAAACTTATCTTGTTTCCAGAGGAGTAAAGGAGAGTAACCTTCATTATCCATTCCTTGACTTGTTGGGACAATTGTGAGAATCCCCTGGTGGTATCATGGCCTGGCACATGGGTGGCATGATGTCGAAGTGACAGAGCAACAAATCATATGGTTGGGTGGAAAAGCGTACACCCGTAGTCAGTTGGTTGGCTACAACTTGTAAATAGATAAGTATTATTTAAGCCATGTGTAATTAAATGAAAGGAATGGTTGGTGACTCTATTTGCATCTATAAATGTGTATGCATGTTTGATGGATAGAATACTTGTTTCATTTGCAAGTATATGTGCTTGAATAATGGTGGAACTATAGGAATGGATCATGCATTTCACATCTTAGTATAAGCACTTTGTATTTGTTCTGAAGGGAAGTGAATGGTTGTAGGTAAATGTTTCCCTATACAAAGTAGTATGCATGTTGTATTTGGTTTCYTKTAAAAAGGGAACCAGATTTATGAGATAATGAATGAATGACAGATTTGAGTTAAATGGAGTGAAAATGTCCATTGAATGTCTGATAATGGTTGTGAACTATATTCTRTTTTTTGTCAAAATGGTTGAATGTGTTGAATAGATACTAAATCTAAGTTGAACAAAAATTATACAATCTCTTTTTAATTGGTAAATGAATTAATTTGCAATGTAGTGAATGGGAGGCCAAAGAAGGGMAATAAACCTGTGTTTACATTGCTCGTTGAAATGGAAGGTTGCGGATATAAAACCTTCATTTGGGGTCCTTGGTAGAGCCTTTCCTTGCTTAAGAAATGGGTCAAAATATCCTGAGGGAGATGAGTTAAACCCTGGAAGAATTAACCCAAAAAAAACCACGGGATGGATAAATCCTGAAACAAACTCTACTCGTCAAGATCCCTATTTTTAATCCATAGTAAATTGTTAGTTGTCAAATCGGAGGGGAGTATAACCCCAGTCGTCTAATTGTTGTTGAATAACTAGGAACCGAAGGGGGGGAGCCCCGGTTAATTGGGTCATTGGATCACTGGAGGGAGGAACCCCAATTAACTGCGTCATTGGATAAACAGAGGGACCTATGTTGTAGGCCTCGTTAAGTCCTGATGTCGGTGGGGCTAAGTTCCAGCACCCAGTTCCATACCATTTTCGTTTATAATAGAGAGAGGGGAGGGATGACATCGTGGTGACGTTTTGTGCTAGTGTGGTAGACTGAATGCACTGAAAGATGCCATATCTCGGCATATGATTCATGTGGGTCGATTGTGGGCCCCTGTCGGGCCTAAGCCTTTGAATTAGCACTATAATTTTCTAGTTGTCATATATAAGGGTTGAGTGATCTCATTCATAAATATTTTGTAGTAAATCTTATGAAGGATTTGTTGCCTCAAATAATCGGATATCGAAATTATTTTAGGTAGTGTCAAGTGCGGGAGATCCAATAGACCCGAGGGTGCTCGATAAGTCGAGGGTCCTAGTGGGTGTATGTCCTAGTCAGAGTATGGCCCGGGGACCAGACTACTAGATAACCTACCACTAGTAAGGTCATAATTAGTAGTGTGGGGGATCCGCAGGGTCCCGGTGCCCGGTGAGGCATAGAACCACCCTTCCAAATGTCATTGATTGCATATGTGTCCTGGCAGGTCAACGTCAAGTGTTTCCACATAGGATGGTATGGGAGGCAGAGGTCCACATGGGTGTCACATGGACATGTGGTGGATTTGATGATAGAAGGCATGAAACCTTAAAGAGGCCATCACTTCTTATCCCCAGCGTAGTTCTGAGCATGGTGACAGTCGTTGGAAAGTTTTCGATGAGAAAATTTCATCCATGGGATCCATTCAGAGAAATAAATCAAGGTGAGAAAGAGGAAATTTTGACACCCCACCAAGGAATGGTTAAGGGGTTGGGAGTGTTACAACTTCAATAAGGAAAATTTTTCTAGCTTCTGGAGGGGGTAGAATGTCAAGTAAATGAATATTTCTATATTTGTGATCTAGGGTCCCTTTTCCTCTGAAAATCTCAAAAATCCCAAAAAGTGGCCTAGAATAGTGTATTTTTCCCTATTTTGGCACCTTCACTCCAAATGATTTGGGATTTGGCCAAAATACCAACTAGGTATCTCCGTGCCTATTTTTGGGACTAATTATAAAAATTTCATCAATAATAGGGCCTCTATCAAGGAGTGCCAGTATGTTCTTCAAAATCCTCTAATTTACATGTGCTGGAAATTTGGAGAAAATTTAGTCGATGAATCTCACAGACACTTTCATATCCTTCCTCACTGTGGACATACCCTTTAATTTTCATCTGATTCTAAGTTAATTTGCTCCCATTATGGCCGAAACGACTTTTTGGCTCCAAACTTAGTTTTTTTTTTTGTTTTTTTTAACCATCATCTTGTAGATGTGGAAATCTGACTAACGTGGCATCGAGCATGCCTACTATTATGGCATTGATGTCCACTTACCATCCCTTGATATATCCATATCACCATCCTCATCGGTGAGTTAAAGAATTCTTCTATCGATAAACCCAAATTTTCTTCCATCAGAGTTCACCAAATTTCTTTCATCGGCGATCACCAAATTTCTTCTATCGGAGAACTCATAAATTATTTTTACTTTTCCAAACTACAAAATGCACTTTGACGAAATCCAAAATGGTTTCTTTGTCGAACTTCAAATTTCTTCTTTGGCGAACTAAAAAAATTTCGAACTTCACCGAACTCCAAAATTTTTCAATGACTTCAAATTTTCTTCATTGATGAACTTGAATATTTTCTCTTCAGGGGACTTGTAAGTCTTTTTCCAAATCCAGGATGAATTTGAACCATTGATCTCAGGATCAAATGTGGTCTTGGTCGTCGATTTCACTAAAGCTTCAAAGCCGCCATGAAAACACAAAATTCGTCCTCTTGTGACAAATTTAACTCTACAGCTTGTAAATCAACGTAAGTAATCACCTCTTTGACAATTTTGGATGTAAATTCAACCCTGAATTAACTTAGAAATTTGAGGATTTCACTACGTTTTTACAAATTTCCCCAAATTCAATGTAGATCAAAACTCTATAACAAAAAATTTATTGAAATCACGTTGACCTTTGACCCATACGGGTCCATTGTTGAAACCTTCACTCTTATACCATATTGTAACATACTCAACTACCTTGTTGGGCCATGTTACTAAACAAATCAACGGAATGCATAACTCTCATACCAATTTAATATAAATGCATCCACACAACATAAAATAAAAAATAAAAATAAAAATAAAAAATAAAAACAAAAAAAAATGATTCATGTGACTATCAACAAATTTAAATATGTGAATGCATATTATTTAAGCATGCACAACAACTTTCAATCACATAAAAAACAGATCAAATTGCAACATTTACACATAGCATATAATAGTAAATAGCACAGTGGTCAAAACAATTATCTTTCAAAAATGTTTCACACAATCGGCAACAGACATCAGACATTCCACCCAACCATAGACTTTGTTGCTCTAATTCTCTCAACACCAAGTCACCTCAAGTTGGGGCTATGAGTTCACAAGGACAAACAGGCTATTGTGGGTGTCTATAGTCCCTCAACCCACACAAAACTCAGTTAAAAAATAGTTACACGACTCCTAAAACAATTTCAACCACTTAGCCCTCTTCTCCATCAACCTGTACAATCCAAGGGACGAGATTTCCTTCACTACACCATAATCCTTCAAACAATATCCATCCCCTCCAGGGATCCAGCACAAACCAGCCAATAATATCTCTACTAGGGGCTCCAGGAAATCCAGTTGCAACATGAGTGATCACAACAGCCTTCAAATAGGATTTTCACGTAATTTCCCACCAAAAAAAACTCACATGCATAACAACTACATTATCCATGTAAGACCCGGATTTAGTAAGTTATTTTCAATGCCCTCTCTAGCTATCTTCTTTTTCCCAACACTAACTCTAGTTTTTCTTCTCCTTTTGTTGTTCTAAAAATATGTTGTAAAAATTGCCCCCTTTCCTACTTGAATTTTATTTTTCCTTTTTTCTCCATGCTTGCTTAACTCTCACTCTTCCCCCAAAAAATGATTACACTCAACCTGTGTTGTCATAACTAGATGAGATGACTCTCCCACCAACCTCTTACATGAATTCAATGATTGAGTGCTTAATAAGTCAAAGGGATAAGTAGCTAAATGATAAACTGATTAATGAATGTGTCTTAATACTATGTGTTGATATTATGGTAGTTGCGGGAGGTATTAACCTCCACGTGTAACCCTGATGAGAATAGAATATTTCAGGAAGCAAGAAGAAACCCTAAAGTATTGGACATAACCCTAGAAGACAAGTCAGCTAAAGGAAATACTTAATATTGAGTGTTTAGCCTCCAGAATGAGAAGTTGGCCCAGATAGATAAGGAGAAATAGTATAAATACAGGACGCCGGAGCTCATTTTGAGGACACAGCTCGCAACTGCAGAAATGTAAGAGTGCGCACTACAAAAACTGAGTAAGTGCGCAATTCTGGAGAGCAGTTGCAGCTGCAGCTACTGCAACCTGTATTCTCAGTTTAGGCTTGGACTTTCTATTGGTTATGGTTTGGAATTTCTACTTGGTATGCTAACTCTGGAGAGTGACACACTACCTTGATTGGCTATTAGGCCTAGGGTTTGCTTCCGAAATTATTCTCTATCAAGGTTAAGGTGCTTGGGGGTGGCCTTGGCCTATGGTTGGGTGACAATATTTCTATATTATCTATGGTTAAACGAGCACATCCATTATTCTAACAGGTTATGGGCCCACACTATCTTCGGACAGTCTAATTGTTGGAAGATAGATTGGGAGGATTTGCTCAATCACAATTGTAGTTGCAGTCAGTTTTTGCGGCAGCAACGAAACCCCTAACCCTCTTGTTGAGGCACCTTAAGTGAAGAGATTGACCTAATTTCTGGATAGCCTAGTGCGTCCTAACCTAGCTCACCTCCTAGTACTCTCAGCAAGCTAAGATGTCAAGTTTGAGTTTTTGGTCAAAGTCAAAGGTTGACCAAGTCAAAGCATTTATGACTTATTCTATGAAGTCATAAAACAAGTTAGAAGGGGATTCTAACTTCAGGGCATGGAAGACAAGGATTGATCTCATCCTTGCCAAGAATAAAGTGTTGGATATCGTGAAAGGAAAGATCATGGAACCATAGTTTGAAGAAGGAAATGAGAAGGAACCTCAGAATGTTGCAATTATGGAGAAGTTCAAGTATAGTGACATCAATGCCATGAGTATCATAGTGGACTATGTAAAATACCACTTGATACTCTACATCTCCCATCTTGACTCATCTAAGAAGATGTACGATGCCCTAACTAACCTCTTCTCAGTCAGAAACATTGGACAAGTAATGAGTCTGAAGACGAGCTCTATGACATGAAAATGAATAATGATGACAGCATAACATCATACTTTGTGATAATATGTCAGATAAGAGATCAACTACAAGCTATTGAAGAAATCATTTCAGAGAAGGAACTGGTAAATATAGTACTCAATGGTCTTCCCAAGACATGGGATGCATTTGCCACAAGCATGAACACAAGGAAGAAGTATCCCACATTTGAAGAACTTTGGACTTGTTGTGCACAAGAAGAATCAAGGATTAGCGCAAAAGAGAAATTCCAAAGGAAATATGATGATCAAGCCTACACAACAAAGTTCAATAAATTCAAGAATAAGAAGAAGTTTGTCTCAAGGAAGAAACCAAATCAAGAAAAGAAAATGTCAAAGATACAATGCTTCAACTGTCAAAAATATGGTCACTACGGGAACCATTGTCCCGAGTTAAGAAAAAGAAAGGAAATAGACGAAGCAACAGTTGTCAAAGAAAGGGAACCCTCAAAGAAGGCCAAGCAGGATAAAATAGACTTCTTCTTCTAAGCAATACACATGAAGATGATGTACATTGACAATCCTTGGTAACAATTCCTGTGGAAGCTATTATATAAGTAACAACTGCCAGATAAGCCAAAATCAGAATCAAACTTGAAGAGACCCAGAAGAAGTCAAAAACAGAAAGAAGTCAGCAATCAAGAGGAAATTAGAAAAAGACTTGTGACACTTTGCAAAAGGAAATAAGGATATAGACGGAAGTGTGGACTCTCTTAGATGGAGGGAGTTGATTACAGAATTCCAAAAGAAGAGCATGCATTCATGCATGAAGCAAGGATTAGGAGGGAGCTAATCCTAAATGATATGATCCATTGAGGATTATGAAGAATCTATCCTTGTTCCCATTGAAAATAGCAACCATGGTAAGCAACATGTGTTTAGAAGAAGTCTTCTTCGAAAAGAAACCTTAAAGTATCCTTGGTTGTCCATCTACATCCATGATCCTATGATGAAAGGAATAAGTTGGAATCTTCAGGGCATGGAATCTATAAAAGACTCCATGGACCCAAGAGCTAAAGTGAAACATGAGGAAGAACATGAAGATTCCAAGAAAGAAAGAAAATCCAAAACAACCAGTTATTATACCGAGAATCACAAGACTACTAGCTTGGTTTGAACCCACTAGAAGCAATCAAGCAGAAGAAATGGAAGTTATGATGAAAAATAGTATATGTAAGAAATTGTGAAAAGGGGTTATGAATGGAAGCATTGCAAGATTCAGAACTAGAGGTTCTTCTAGAAGGAGGAGAAGACTATGATAACAACATGTTCCCGTAAACCAGATATACCTCTATCTGATCTATTATATCTCTTGCATTATCCATGAATTGAAGTTTACATCAGTTGGTTGTAAAAGACTGTTCTTCCCAATAGAGAATTTGAGGAAGAAGCTTATGTAAATCAATCTCAAGGTTTTGAGGTATACTAGAAAGAGACCCATGTATGCAAATATAAGAAGACCTTGTGTGGATTCAAACGACTTGATGCAGAGTATTTCATATACAACAAAAGCATGGTGAAGACTTTCTATGACAAATATAGTGTATTAGAACAGTTACTCGGAATTCTGGTATGATGGATTGTTAATCCATGGAAAACTCTCATGATGACAGAAGAAGTGCTACTTGAATATGTTTCAGTTGAGCCTTACCACGATGTCATGAGCTAGCGGGAAACATAAGTGTTGAATTCAACCATGATATATTGTAATGATCAGAGCTATATGAAGCCTTCAAAGAAAACCAATGTTCCATGACAAACCGAAGTTCATTGAGATCAAGCATTACATTATCCATGATAAAGTCCAGAAAATAGAAGTGGTTCTCTAATATATATATCTCCACAGATGAGCAGATAGCAGATATTTTGGTAAAACCTATGTCCAAGATAAAAAAAAAAATTGCAAGATTGGGCTCATGGAGACAACTTCCTTATTGAAAAAGGAAGAGATTACTCCCATGTTGGGAGGGAGCATTGATGTGTTATTGATTTATGGACAGTCATTTTCAGTTCGAAAAAAGGTTCAGGATGAGCAGTTCCTTTCCAGTTCTAAAAGTGGTTTGAGATTTCTGACAAACGGAGATTTTCCAGTTTGGAAAATGGTCCAAATCAGACAATCATTTTCGTAATGAAAATGGTTCGATAGATTATTGATGTACCATAGATAGTGATTCCCCTTGTGGCCAGTGTGGGGGAATGGTCTAGGACAGTCATTCTTCTTGGCAATCACTCTGAGTAGTGGTCAAGTATAATGGTTCGCCTCGTCAGGTAGTCATTCTTTCAAAGTTCACAGTTGCGAGCAGTTTCAAAGAATGGTTTGTTTTGGAGGTGGGTGCAGGACAGTCATTTTCGTTAGGAAATGGTCTGGACAGTCATTCCCTAGGGAAGACTCATTCTCTCCAGGTTTTACTATGATTAGTGCCGGAGGAATGGCCCAATTAGGTGAATGGTCCAGGTTCAACAATCAGGGACAGGCATTCCCTAGGGCAGACTCATTCTCTCCATGTTGCACTATGATTAGTGTTGGAGGAATGGCCCAGTTAGGTGAATGGTCCAAGCTTAGAAATCAGGGACGGTTATTCTTCTGTGCTTGAGAAGAATAGTCCAGATAGCCCATGGATGATGTTTTACTTTCTAAGGGCAGATGCTCTTCCAGATCTCACAGATGTGAGTGGAAGAATGGCCCAGATGACTCAGTTTATATCATGATATTGTTTCTATGCAGGTTGATATCAGATGATATGATTGTTATGGAGATTATATGTCTTTGGATGGTAGATGTATGCTACTGTGGTGGATGTGTTCCACTGGTTGTGACTATGTGTCACTGATTAAGTAGTCGTGTGCTACTTAGTGTGGTTGTGTACCACTGGATAGTAGTTGTGTACTACTATGGATAGACACATTGTGTTGTATTGAATGACATTGTTCTGATTTCCATGTAGACTATCAGTAGTGTTGAAAATGATTAACAGCTAGACGGATAGTCAGTGGACAAACATTCTCCAGGAGGAAAATAGTCCAGGACATTTATTCTTCTAGGACGTATGTCTGGATTAGAAGAATAGTCCTTGTATCCCATGGAGTGGCTTCCAGCATCTGTTGGAATAGTTATTCTTCTAGGACATATGTCTGAATTAGAATAATGGTTCTTGTATCACTCTGTGGAGTGAGTGACTTATTCAGCATCATGCACAATTACTCAGATGGAGTATGGCTTCGAGAGATGATGCAGTCGATGCTATCAAATGATATTGATAGTGATGATGGTGCTCGTGATATAATCATGAGATATCATGTATGGCTATGATGATGCTACTTGTTGAATGGTATGTTTGTGCTCAAGACCATTTCCTTCAATACCTCCCTAGCTAGGAGGGAGTTTTGATATTATGGTAGTTGCGGGAGGTATTAATCTCCACGTGTAACCCTGACAAGAATAGAATATTTCGGGAAGCAAGAAGAAACCCTAAAGCATTGGACATAACCCTAGAAGAGAAGTCGGCTAAAGGAAATATTTAATATTGAGTGTTTAGCCTCCAGAATGAGAAGTCAACCCAGACAACTAAGGAGAAACAATATAAATACAGGATGCCAAAGCTCATTTTGAGGACACAGCTCGCAACTGCAGAAATGTAAGAGTGCGCACTACAGAAACTGAGTAAGTGCACAAGTCTGGAGAGTAGTTGCAGTTGCAGCTCCTGCAACTTGTATTCTCGGTTTAGGCTTGGACTTTCTATTGGTTATGGTTTGTACTTTCTTCTCATTATGCTAACTCTAGAGAGTGACACACTTCCTTGATTGGTTATTAGGCCTAGGGTTTGCTTCCAGAATTATTCTCTGTCAAGGTTAAGGTGCTCGGGGGTGGCTTCGGCGTATGGTTGGGTGACAATATTGCTATATTGTCTATGGTTAAACGAACACGTCCATTATTTTAACACTATGGGCATGTGGAATCCCTCAAAACCCTCCATTAATCCCCCTCTCTTGTGGAATCATAGCCCCTTAAGACTCTAATCTGTGTCTGACTACATTGGGTGGTGTATTTCATTTTATTATTTTTGATATACAATATTTACATATTACATTGTTGGGCCCTCGTCCATTCATAATATTCACAAATATATAATGCTACATCAAGGATCAAAACTAGAGTGTTATGCCAATGCGGACCTAGGTATCAAATTAAGCTATTAATTATATTTACTCATCATTATCTAATCTCTTCATTTATATTTCATAGGTTAATGGTTGTCTTTTTTACATAGTATCTAAGCTTGCAAACTCTCTTATCTTGGCATTCTTTATTTTCATGCATATATTACTTGTTGATCTTTCTTCTTCCTTTTATATGTTGCTTGTCTGATATCATAACAAGCCAAGGGGTGCTCTTGTATCTCTACCTTGCATCAATGATCAAAGCATTCCTTCACATGTACTACAAGATATCATGGCCCAACTAATGGAGGATTCCCTCACGACATCATGGATGGGATCTAGGGAACATTTTAAGGATCTAAACTTATATTGAAGTGAAGAAACTTTGGTGAATCTTACTAATTCTTAAAATGCCATTAATAAATCTTTGAGAATAGTATGTAAATTCGATTTTTTAAGAAATTCATATAACCTCTAGAAAATTTTGGTGATTTTTTAATAACATAATTTTATCTTATAGAAATTGGGTGAATTGTTTTTGAAAAAAAATGGTATTTAACAAATTATTTTTGGGGAAAAATGGAAATTTATCCGAATGGAAAATTTAGCCCCTAAAATTTTCCCTAATTATCTCACACTGCAAGGACCCCTAGACTACTCCCATGCATCTACTTGCTTCTCTCCTTCCTTGCGACTTGCCACTATTTCCATATTATAGATAATAGCTTTTGCAAGTGAGTATAAATGTAATGTATGAGATTCACACTTGGGTACTCACATACACCTACCCATTGAAAGATACATTATGTGGTGCACTCCTACACTACATTCATACATGACCTATCTTATGATGATACAATACCTCTCAACAACTGCTCTAATGTGATGGTCCACCTTCCTGAAGTCCCCCTCACCTTACCCTAGATGTAGAACCTCTATGTGATGTCTAGTGCTTAGGTGGGTTCCTTAGGTGCCTCTTCCCCTTGATCTCTAACCCTTGGTCTCCAATTTGACCAACTTTGACCCTCGAGGCACCCTTTTGGGATATTTCCTAACTTCATGGATTTCACTAGGGGCACAAACCTAATAGTTAGATCCATAGTCACTTAGGATACCTCATTTTGGGTCCATAGTAGTCCAAACCCATTTCAAACTTACTATTTATGGAACCAAATTGAATCAAACCGCTCAAGCCCTATCTCATATCTTGGTAGAAAGTGCACCATAGATTTCCTTAGGGTACTACCACTATGAACTCGTGACATAGAACAAAGAGTCATTTTAAGCCTAAAATCCCATGACACCATTATACTATACTTGTAGTACATGGTGAACATGCACAATACGATGTTTCTATACAATTCAAACCCTCCAATGACTAACCTAATAATCTCCTATGTCATGAGGTCACTCCCTTTTCTATTTATTATATGTCCATATTTGGAGTTTGGTTAGGTTATGACCTTGAATTAGATTACTATCATTATTATCATATGATTCAATTCTTCTTTGTAATATCTCTAATATTGGATTCTTCTATCTTTGAAAACCCTAAGTTTCAAGGACACTCTCGGATGAGCAATCAAACTCCTTCCACCTCTATCAAGCCCTTGAGCTACTTGCATGTATCATCTCTAGCACTCTATATGGATTTGTTGTGGCTATATTGGCTCTAACCTGTAGCTTTGATTGATTCATCCTAGGGCATCTTCATTGTTTGGTTTCATTCATACCTTAGAAATTTTAATCCTGCAATCTTAAGGGAAGCTCCATTGTAACTAAAGCAAGGAAGGTGTCATCTCTACTAAGGGGGGCTAGGGTCTCTCTACTTTGTTTTTTCATTGATTGATATTTATAGTAGTAGATCTAATGTATATTTATTATATTGTATATAAACATCATTATATTGAAAATCGAGTCAAGTCTTGTCTTGGAAGAATTTGGAGCTATGTGTATATGATCTCCCTGAATGTGAGTCACTCTTGGAATCCTATCGCAACTCTCTTATTCATCCCAGGGAGCTTCATCATCTTCAACAGTGAATTTTGAGTGAGTTCTTTCCAGTCTTCAATTTTGATTTCAAACATTAGGGTTTCCAGCGTATTAAAGAAATTACCAGTTAATTAACCCTAGTTAGTTGGCTCTCTTCCCTCTTTTAGTTTGTTGGTAAATCATGATCTAAAACCCAAGTTAAGTACCCTAATCATCTACATACCTAGGGTAACATTAGCAAATAGTGAGGTTCTAATTAATCTAATGGTTTTCTCTCCTTCTGATCATCTTTTATCTTGTTATAGGGTTTTTTGGTTTATTCATAAAACTGACAAGCAACTCAACTCCCTTATCTTCCCCTTGCAATGGTGTTAAGGTGTTTAAGTGATCTTCCATCCCTACCCTCATGCCACACGTGGTATCATGGATCCTTTCATTCACTACACATTCTCAACTTTGATGGGACAAAATGTCGATTGGAATATCCAAGGTAATGTACTAATCATATTGGTGTCAAAGTTGCTTTATTTGGGTTTTTCTACGAAATGGTTGTAATATATACTCATGAGAATTTGAAGGTCCAAAGCAGTGAGAAAATTGCAGCATAAGGATCTAGAGATCAACACAAGGTAAAAAGGCAATGTTTAACCACAAACATCATTGGTCATCATGGAGATATACCAGCAAATAAATCGGAGGCAAGATTGTGAAAATAGAAGCATAAGTAGTTGACATCTCCAAGAGTATGGCAATCTTAATGTTAGTACTAGAGAGAATTTGGAACCTTTGAAGAAAAAGACAACGCCAATGGGGAGTTTTTCTCTTGTGACAAACCCGATGATAAATAAGAGAAGGAGAAAGAAAGGGCAAGCTCCAACGACAAATATTCCCAGCATTTGTTCGAATTAGAAGCTAGAGTGAACATCAAGCCCTATGAAGGTGAGGTTGATGCAATTAAATTAAATCATTAGTTGCCACAGTGAGAAGTTTATTTCAATGTGCATAATATGAGAGAAAAATGATCCCAAGAGTTGGCTAAATCAATTGAACCATCAGCCCAAGCATGTTGCTGACGGGGAGGCCATAGATTATATGCTCAAATCTAGTCAAGTTCCCTGGGTTACCAACCACTATTAACATTAGTGGTTGAATGGCCCTCCATCCAAATATTCCAAGGAGAAAGGGATCCTACAAGGTTTTCCTTTGATAAAAAAGAGGAGAAAAACAAAAATTGGTGTTTTCCACATCAAAGTTAGTGGGGCATGCATGCCCAAATTGGATGGGAATGCTATACAAAGATGCTTGGAAACCAAATGAGAGGTTTTCAAAGACCTAATTAAGTCTTAGTTTATCATATTAGATAGGACAAGGACAAAAGAAATTGATGGAATTACTACCACCAAGAAAAAAGGGAAAGTGTACAATGGTACACTACAAAGTTCATGAAATAAGTCATTTGATTGAGAATATCCCCCAATAACCTAAATGTAGTCATTAAGTATCTAGGTGGACTCCACAAGTGACATTAGGTGACAAGTAATGTTCTTCAACATTGACACCATTAACGATAAGTACATCCAAGCACATTGCATTGAAATGAGCTCAAAGAAAGGACAACAAAGTGATTCAAAGAAGATAGATTTTAGTTGAGCTCTCCTAAGGGAGGAAGGAATAAATGTAAGGGGAAAGAGGAGTCGACATTGTTCAAAAGTGCAAGGATCCAAATAACCATTGTGACCATTGCAATAGAGATGGTCACACTAAAATTAATGTTGGAAGATGATTCGTGAGTTGCATCCCATGGATTGCAAGGCATAGACCAAGAAGAAGAACATTCTAGCCATGGATGTGGGGATTGAAAGAGATATCAACGTGGATATGGAAAAAAGATTATATGCATGACCATGCAAAGGGAGGCACTACTAGTAGCATCCATAATAGTGAAGAGAAGTTTACAAGATCTTCCATATCAAAGCCAAGTCAAGAAGACCAAAGTTGGTGTTTTGTTCAACACTAGTTCACAAGTAGGCCTCGTAACAAAGACTCTGGTAAGTGCACTTGGATTAGAGATACATGTCCATTCTCATCCATATCCTTTAGGATCGGTGAGAAGAGATATTGCACTTAAACTTACCAAACAATGTACACTTAAAGCTTCTATTAATGTGGATTATATTTATAAAGTAGAGGTAGATGTGGTACCACTCAATGTACATGGTGTAGCATTGGGAAGCCCCCTATATGTATGTGAAGGGGATTATCTTCATGAAAAGAGCTAACCAACATTACTTGATCAAGGATGGTAAGTCCACCATTAATGCACACAAGGGTGAACCCAAGCTCTCTTCGGTAAGTGCTCATTAAGAAAAGAGACTAATTAGCTCAAACAAGAAGTAACAATATTAGTCTCCTAGAGATAACCAAAAACATTGTATAGAGGTAAAAAGACAACAGAGATTAGCAAAAGGCATGATTTTGTGAAAAGACTAGATAAACCAAAAGGAGTCAACAAGAATTCTAGCAAGCAACACCAAGTGTTGTTTCAAAGAGAAAATCGAGAAAATCATCTCATCTTCTTCATAAATAAAAGTTAGACCAAAAGCCTACCCAAATGGAAACATGTGATCCAAAATGGATCATTATGTATTTGTTTATTCTTTTTGGTGCTTTATATGGTGGAAAATCAAAACTATGGTCTTGCAAGGGTCATTTTGTAGTGGAACTAAAATCAACTAAGCATGGTCAAAACTGAAAAATTCCCTAGTTATGAGCCTAAACTACATTTTTGTGATGAAAGGGTTGTGAAGAGCTCATTAAGAGATATCAAACAAGATAAAGAAAGTCTAAAAATGGGGCTCAAGTGAGAAAGTTATACCTCCGACAATTTTAATATTGATTTGACCACCATAGTATCAAGTGGTTGTCACTTCAATGCCCATTACAAACCTGGAGCTAGTCACTTGTGGACTTTCAAGAAAAAATTTAAGGGTCTAGAGCCCTGACCCCAATCAGGGGTTGGAGAATGCACAAATCTTAATCATAACACCCATAAAGTGATGTTAAAACCTTAACGACCAAGAGAGTAAGGGGTTTCATTCCTAATGTAATAATTTTATATTCCATCACCTAAGCAATGCAAAGGAATGAAATATCTAAGCAAAGCAGAAGGCAGCGACAACCCCATAATATCCTACTTCAGCCAATATCCATCTATTCCATAATGAATAATAATATCATTGTCTATTTTGTAATGTGACTGAAAATAAAATGAAAAAGGCACAAACCTTATTTATTCTTTCAATTTTTCCCTCGCATGTTTCTCTATGATAAATCTTGGTGTCAATGATATTTTTTTTCCACCACTGTAATCTGTGTTCATTTTCTTATATATTTTTTTATGAGAAAACCAATATGTCTTTAATATTATATCTTAATCATAAACAAGCATTGCATGCTGTAATAAATTTGCAATAGCATTGTAAAATTTGTATTGAAAAACTACCCATCAAATTATTCAAGACAATGTACAAATCAAAAAATATACCCATTTGTTCTTAACAATACCAACAATGTTTTATATCTCTTTGTAATGAATTTGCAATAGCATTGTAAAATTTGTATTGAAAAACTACCCATCGAAATATCCAACACAATGTACAAATCAAAAAACATGCCCCAATTTTCTTAACAATACCAACAATGTTTTATATTTCTTGATATATTCCAAATTCTTTGATTACTACAAACCTTGTTCACACTTCAAATACAATCTCAACTAAAAACCTTATTTACAATCCAAATACAATCCCAATGTTTAATCTAAAAATATCAAAAACCACCTAAACCAAAGTGAATTAATTTAATGCCAAACTCACAAACAAGTAGACATGTTTCACTAACATATACCCAACAATTGAAAAATGCCCACACTTTCAAAATATCCACAACCAAAATTTTGTGTATAACTTCTTGAGAGTATGATGTGTTGCATGACATTTAGACTTGCAGGACGAGACGATATACCACCTTAAAAGTGTGTACGGTCTCCCAATTATTAGAAAGCACTTTTACAAATTCAGTTGTCCCACTCCCATCATTGATATTTTGGAATGCAAAGAGCTTTTCTCCGATCCATATGATAACATTTTGGAATGTACATAAGCTATTTCCCAATCCATACAACGGTCCAAGACATGAAGTTAAAAATTAAGATTAACAAAAAGGTTATCAGTTTTCACTTCTAATTGGTTTTCCAAATAGTCACCAAACTTAACTTATTAATATTTATAATAAATAATCAAAATAACTTATTAATATTTATAATAAATCATAAATAATCAAAATAAAATAATGAATGTTTTTTTCCATTTTAATATTGTAAACTAAGGGGTCTTTGGGGTGTAAAACAGTTGATGATAAAATGTATTGTTAAGGTACTTCATTATGTGAAGTCATCAATTCGAAATTCTCAACTAACCTTATGTGCTGTATGAAAAACCACGTTGACAAGCCTGAAATTTATAGTAGTAACAAACAAATAACACAACTACATGTGACACAAATACATACCAAACTAATTACTGATTTCCCAATCAAATATATATAGCAAATTAAATATAACAAACTAAAGTGGCATAGGACATTTCCATATTACATTTTTTTTTAAAGCATTAACCATACCCCTATATGCATGGAGACGCATAACCTGCAATTCATTTGCACTGATACATTATAGATGATCTCTGCACATAGATGTTTCTAATTTCTACAAGGAAAAAATGGTGCCCCAGTCGCCGGGAGTGACCTTGTTACACAACACGGTCAGTTTAGATCTTCCAAGCCTCGAACAGAATGCCCGCACCTCATAAATATGAGGTTTTATTGAGATTATAGACCATTTAAAACCCGTGCATCTCACTGGACAATCACAGATAACATACCAACATAATTTTCACAGCATGGAAAGGAGATAGAAAAGAATGTAAACAATGCCAATCCAACCTTTCCCGTGGATAGCTAAATATCCGACCTTTATAAGCGCACTCATCAAAAGAATCTATTTTGGACAATGGCCATAATAGGAGTATACGTCAAAGAAATACTGCACATAAAATATTCAGACCAGCTATGATTGAGGGCATGCAGTGAGAAAAGATGTATTTGAACAAACGGCATACAACTAACATCAAAAATTAAAAGAATCAGACATCAAATATCATGTCCAATACCTATAACTATCAAATAGACCAGAGCCCGTGAATTAACCTTACTTGCTGAGAAAGGGACATGAAATGTTTTATCTATTTAATTCCCATAGCCAAAAAAATTATATCCTGAGCTCTATTGCCAAATAGACCTCTTAACCGCCCCACGCTTGTAAAAGAAAATGGAACAGTAGGCAAGTTCATTTATTCAGCAACAGTTTGTTGTGAACAATCAAGAGCACTGATGCTAACAAATTCAGATAAAGCCATTATGGGCCAAGACCAGAAAATTTTACTCATGCTACACAGTGAAACAGCATATTACCATGTCAATACCGAACATCACCCCTGAAATTTTAGTTATTACACTTCCATTACAACAAAACAGAATATCACATTCTGTAACAATAGTCAGACAAGGTTAACATTTATTTTCTTATACTTGTCTGCAAGCTCTAAATGTTTAAAGTAACATTTGATTGGCGGCTGCAACCTTGTACTCAGATCGATATCATGCCCCTCACAGACTGCATTCTAATATAATATCAACGGATTAAGTTCAACTTTGGCACTGCAATGATGGATTGATAAAAAATACAAATAATCGTTTTAAAGAACACATCTCTAACATAACTTTCTAAGATTTGACCTTCTTTCCAAGCACATTGGCTTCAGGCCATTATATCAAAATACATAAATACAGTTAGATTGAAGGCAATTTTTATAAGTTACATCATCTTGCTCCATCCAATAATTAGTTGATCCAGTATGAAGATAACGGATAGAGCCAAAATTCGCCGCCTGCAAAGCATGCCCTAGAATAGGACGAGAAGCAGGAAGAGTCCCCAGCTTCTATAACATTTCCAGAATGTAGTCAAAGCTGAACATTGAAACTCTGAGTTTCCTTTTAAAGTTGGTTCTAACTTGAAATTCGAAACAGGTTTCATCCACTTGACCATCCTATTGCCAAATACCTTAGTTCAAACTTCATATGCTTAAAGACGCCCACGTACCATCAGATTTTGCCCTGTCTCGTCAACTTTTCTTGACGACCAATCGCTCACATCTTCCAAAACAACCCTACAAGTAGGGTCTATATCCCCAGGGTTGTTTACCAGCTATACTCTAGGGTAAATGTCATAAAACAGCTAAAAGACCAGATATTTTTGGGTCCAAAATGTCAAGCTTTAAAAAAATAACAAAATGGAAAAAAAGGAGTATAGTCCCTAGATCTTGGAATGTTAAGCTACCATTTGCTGATCCAAATGCATCTGCTGCTCAGCCCAAGTACCCAGCACTGCATTATTTATGTTCTCTGACTGTCTGTTTCTCAATGCTTCTAGAGAGAAACCTACAGTGCATCCCTCCACAGCATCAACTGGATTTTCTTTCACCGAGGTTTGAACCCAAGACAAATCTGGCTCATTTGAGGTACGGAAGCCAAATGAAGCTGATTTCCTAAATTTATTAAGCTCTCCCTTTTGAACCCCCCAGTTTGCTTTACCCGTAGGAGAACCCCAATCTGCCAATGATGGTAAAGATCCTTGAGCACCTAAATCACGAGAGCTATAGCACCGGATATCCCTCTGTGCAAATGAAGCAGATCTTGACTTCATAGCAGCCATCAAAGCTGGTGATAAAGAAGACCCATTAGAATTCTGTCGCTCCAAATCTAAACCAAGAGATGACATACAGTGTGATGGCTGAACTGGAGAGTGCAAATGGCCGCTTCCTTGACCACCTATTGCACCTTGCTGCATCTGATGTATCTGAGAAATCTGACTACTAATTGGTGTTTGCACCTGAGGCTGGCCTTGAGCTGCCTTATGAGACTGAATTTGAGAGCTTATCTGAGAAAACACAGAAGGTTCAAGGCCTGGTCTCCTAGGAGACATCTCAGAAGCAAATAGATCCTCAAGATTAACTGGAGCAACACTACAGCCATGACTCTTGTATTTTCCAGACCTAAACAAGGTGTTTCCAGGCCCCGAAAGAGAAGAAAAATCATTTATAAGTTGCCCTTCACAATCTGAATCTCTGTTCAATTCCTCAAGAGAGACATCTCTGGCATTAAGTGATGCTCGGAGGCGACTAGCTTGAAGACCAACTTGAAGACTGCCACCGGGAAGGTGCAATGTTGGTACATTAGGTTGTGGCCAGGCTCCACCAAATGATGAATGAGCTAATGAGTTCGCAGATGATGAAGATGGAGACATTGGGGGGGTGGATAAGCCCCCCTGAGGAGGATTTGAAGGTGAAAGAGAAGACATCGCGAAAACAGGAGATGGTGAGCCCAGTGTAAGAGGGCTCATGGTTGAATTCATATCCAATGAAGATGAAGTTCGGGGTGACGGCACAGCTGACCCAGTAAATACAGACAAAGGACGCAACTCCTCAGGTTTGTGTGCAAAAAAACACACCCTTCTTGTACAATTTGTTTCATCTTTGCATAACCGAGTTCGATATTGAGCAGGGTGCAACCAACACTCAAAAACACCATGTGCAAACTCGCACAGATCACCACGTCTACAAGTCCCTTTCCGGAACTCTGGACAAGGAACAGAAGTATAGTGATACTTACGAGGATCTCGTCTTCTGGCATTTTCTCCAGGATGCACAAACGGGCACTCAGTCCAGTCATGAGAATAAGCTCTAGAACAAGGTCTCACTTTGAAAGAATACATTCGAAACTCATCAGTGCTATACACGCTATTCTTTATGTCAGGAAGAGAAGGATCAACAGGATACTCTTTCTTCTCAATACCATCAGCAAAATTCCTTGATGCCTCAGGAATCTTCGGAAATGACATTAACACTTTAGGACTCTGTGCTTCAAGAGATGAAGAGAGATGTGGCGGCGAGCCCAGACTATTGGACCCTCGTCCAGATAAGTCGGTATTGCCATAATCTGAAACTCTACTAAGAACCTTTGTCAAAGCACCTGCCCTGCTATGATATTCGGCTTTTAGCATATTGTTCAATATGACCTTCGCATTAGAGGGCTTTGGGGAAACCACAATCACATCTACAGGCCTCTTTCCATTAGCATCGAAACAATTAACATCTGCGGCTGACTGAAGCAATAACTTCACGGCTTCAACGGCAAAACTAGACCCTCCTGCAGCAGCACAATGTAGGGCAGTGCTCCTGTCGGACCCACATTTTAAGTTAACATCTATTCCACATGTCGCATAAGCAGATAATATATAAGTCAATATATCTATGCTACCAAAAAGGGCGGCAATCATCAGAGGAGTCCTCTGCTCCAAACCCATCTGTTTGGAACCATTATGACGCCCATACCAAAAACTGATCTCATCAATAGCTGAGCCATCCTCCTCAACAGCTTGCTTAAATCCAATCAGGTCATTATTTGCTGCTAGTTCGAGGAGAATCGAGAAACATTTTTGAGTTTCCTTCATTTTATTCAGTTGTTTCTCAATAAGTTCAACTTTTCCATTATCTTCATTATCCTCGCTGACTTTTGAATGCTCCAGCACTCCACACATGCTTTCTTTAAATTGATATATTCAGAAACACACTCCCAAGACCTATAGGAAGCACAAAATGTTGTCAGTATGCCAATTTTGAGATTTCGAAATTATATTTTAAAAGTCATCTTAAACTAGAGTCTAGACAATAGTGTAACAGAAAGCACACCCGTAGAGCTGAACCGGAACAAGGTTTAACAAGGAAACTCTAATAAAAAAGTTACCAATGTTCTGAATGCCAAATTTATATTATCAAGTCCATCCTAGATCTGGCTCCAAGGCTTATACATGTGTAGATCACACTCTACATAGTTGTGCAATGTAATACATGGATATATTGCAGTTTTTATGTTAATCCATATTCAGACAAATCAGATATGTGCATGGTCTAACAAGTTAATCTGTTGTGTGATGGAAATACTAAATTCCACATCTGGATGACAAAACAGAGTTCATTTTAACAGGATGCAAATAGCTGTAGGACAGATTCACAGAGCTGAATATGAGAATTAATCTAACGTAACAACCTAGCTTTGGGGTGGGGGCTTCATTGACTGGTATGCCGGATAAGTTGATAACATGACCGAGGAATTCTGTGTTGATTCTACACAACCAGCTACAAAGGGTGGGGTCCCCAGCTAGTTATACAAGAAGTTTACTTAACCAGTTGTATGAATCCATCTTCAGGAAATTGACAATAAACTTTTCAGACCATAGGCCAATCCATTCACTTGCATAATGTCACTTAATTTTGGCTTAAAATAGCCAACCCAGTGAGTCCCCCCGCTGGAACTATTGATTTGAGAAAGCAACCCCCAAAGGGGGGAAAGTGGATTAAACCAAAATACCTTACTATTTGAAGTCAATATATCCAGCGTTGCGAACATCAATCAAAACAAATAAAATTCAACCATCAAAAATGCCTAACATGCGTTCGCAGCAATCACAGGAGGGTTCACGAAACCATCAATAAGATTTAAGTCTCCTTGGCTGGGAGAGAGTGGCAATCTCACACTAAATAATCAAAGCTTTACAGGAATCCAGGCAACCTACTGTCCAGGCATGCTATTAACAAATTCAATTAATTAAAAAACAATTAAGACCATCTTCCATAAACTCCAATAGTTCACAAGCATAAACATTAAACTGCATTCCTTGCTACAATACACGTAAATTTTATATTTAACATTTTCGGGCACTGGATCTACCCTCAATTCTATGCAAAAGTTTAAAAAGTTTAACTGGGCATAGAAAGGCCATCAAGATCACCTGCCTCACTTTTATGATCAGGAGCAGCATCCAACGCATGCAAGGAGAAGCAACTACTGCAAGCACCCAGTCAGACCTCATGGCTACATAACTGTAACCAAGAACTGGCCTATAGAAATTTGCTAAAAATAATCATGACGATGATCAATCATCATAGCTACCTAACCTTAATACTAACCACTAACTCATTAGGACTGAGGATAATGCTGAAACATACACGCACAAGCAACAAGAACAGAAACTATTTAACCGTGAACACGCTACATAACTGCAACTAAGCTGTTCCCTGTAGAATTTGTTTTCTTAAAATAATAATATGATTATCACCCTCCCTACCTAACATTAATATTAGTGTGATTCCGTGCGTGGAGCTGACACATGTTTTACTCTTGAATAATAATAATATGTAGACCTAACTTTTTACCAATGAAATATATATATATATATTAAATTAAACTAATTTAATTAAATCAAGATAAAAGAAGATTAAAAAATAATAATATGATTATCACCCTCCCTACCTAACATTAATATTAGTGTGATTTTATGCTTAAATTCAACGTGGAACTGACACATGTTACTCTTGAATAATAATAATATGTAAACCTAACTTTTTACAAAATGATATATATATATATATATATATATATATATATATATTAAATTAAACTAATCTAATTAAACCAAGATAAAAGAAGATTAAAAAGATTAATTCTCAAGAAATAGAATTAAAGAGTCTACTGCACCTCGTGCTCCATTATCTCGCACTTTAAGCTCCACAATAATAATAATAATATGCAAAAAGAAGGGTTTGCACCTCGAGAAATTTAATTCCTCTCGACGCTTCATACATCCAAAATTAAGATAGATCTATGCTGGTAATATGATTATCACCATCCTACCTAACCTTAATACTACCACCAACTCATTACTACTGGGACAACAACAAATCATACACAACGACTGGGACAACAACAAATGATACACAGACAAATCAAAGAACAAAAATTACTCAACAGTGAGCAGGGAAAGAATGCAGAAGCGAAAATCAACAGAGAAAAGAACTGTGTTAAAGCACGAGCAATAAGCAATAATTTTACAATTGCCCTCGTATTTAATTCAAAACCGTTTTGGCCGTGTATAATATGATGGGAATGCCAAAAATGATCCGAGCAAGGCAGGGTAATTTACTAATTGACAATGGGAGAAGGAGACTAATTCAGACCTATGATTTTGAAATTGGTCAGGGAACCAATATCAATGCTAAGATTATAGATTTGGATCAACACCATACTTTAAGCCTCAAGGTAAAAAGTTGAAAAATATCTGAGCTTGTAATTTTGGAAGTAAACGAATCTTACATATGCTTTTGGAATTGGTGGGACGAGCAATAACAAATATGAACTTTAAAAGACTTGGTTCAGGGCTAGGCAAAGACTAGGAATTGGTGGGACAACAAATAACAAATCTGAACTTTAAACTTGTAATTTTGGAAGATTTCCATATTAACAATAGATTTAATCATCAAAAGCCGGAGGGTGAAATATTGTATTTTTCAATATATGTTTGGAAAAAGGAAGGATGTAGTTTCATTTGGATTTGGTGGGACAACCAATAACAAATCTGAACTTTAAAAGACTTGGTTCAGGGCCTCGTTTTAGGAAAAGACTTGGAATTGGTGGGACAACAAATAACAAATCTGAACTTTAAACTTCTAATTTTGGAAGATTTCCATATTAACAATAGATTTAATCGCCAAAAGCCGGAGGGTGAGATATTGTGTGTTTCAATATATGTTTGGAAAAAGGAAGGATGTAGTTTCATTCTTCATAGAAATTAAGTAAACAGTTATGAGGAGAATGAACAGGCTGCTAGATAAGATGCCTAATGCCCCTGGGTATGATTACACAGAAATAAACATAATGGCCTTTAAATATTAGACTGAAGATTCAGATTAAGCTACTGAGAGGAGTGCGGAATGGAAATCATGAATTGTGGCATTTCTGAAAGGGATAATCAAAATATCATCAATGAACATGTCACTTAATTGTGTTATAATGACCTTTAACAATTAAACGAGATCAGCTTCTATGAGTGCAAAATAGTAATAATGAATTGTAAGGGATAATCAAAATATCATTGAAGATCATGTCAATTTTTTGCGTTATAATGATGGATGGACCATACTTGCACCAAAAAAAATCCCAGTAACTTTGCACAAAGCATCTACCCAACTTACATCACAAATCATGGAAATAGTAATAATGAATTGTAAGAGATAATCAAAATATCATTGAGGATCATGTCAATGGTTTGCGTTATAATGATGGAAGGACCATACTTGCACCAAAAAAATCCCAGTAACTTTGCACAAAGCATCTACCCAACTTACATCACAAATCATGTAAATCCAGTTCATCAGAACAAGTCATAAGGGTATACCCTCCCTAAATTACCAAATTTTACAAAATGAAACCCAAATAACAGACACCATCTTTGTTCTTCGTTAAAACTGAAATTTAGTTCAACAATGTCTTTACGAAACTCTGTTTCAAAGTTCAAACTACCCAATTTTACAAATTTGTACTCCCTAAGGAAAGCTTGACAGGAAAAACGAACATCCAAATTTCAAACAGCATGACATGTCAATACAGATATCAAGTTTAAATATAAAAAACAGCAGGAATCCATAATCTCATTACTACAAGATATTAACAGGCCAAAGCCAAAACAATAAAGAAGGTACCCAATCCACTTAGTGTGATGATAATGCTTTTATTATAGCCAAGTGTTGAAACAGACCTTAAAAAAAAATTACAAATTCTGGAAAACAATCTGTTTGCCAGCGTATTAACTAAAATTTCGTTTAACATAACCAATCATAGTGCCTCATCATCATCAGACTAAAATGCAACTAAGATACATATTAAAACGTATCAGCAAATCTGTTGGAGAAAACAAAACACCCTAAATTTCAGAACTCAGGATCAAACACCTGAAACTTATAACTGAAAGAAGAGGTATCACATAACATATTTGCCATTAGGGCCAAAATTATGTTTAACTAAGATAACTCGTCAAACCCAGCATCTCCGAGAGTCAAAATTAAAATTCAAAATTCAAATAACAAATTAAACTCATAATACTTAGTACATTTGTAATAATTTTAAATTAATAATAATAATCTATTTTTAAATTCACTATAAAGCCAGACATTAAATTGATATATGAGACCATTTGTTTTTGGGACAAGAGACTCTCTGCAATGATTTAACTACTAAAATATACAAAAATATACATACCTTACCCTCTTTAGATTTGAACATGTTAACTTCAAAGAAAAAAGAAATGAAATGTTATTAACCATTACACTTTACACCTAACAATTATTAAATATTAAACTCACTATCCTCTCCTCATAAATAAATACCATAATCCTGAGCCAAAATAAAGACTTAAAAATTAAAACCTAAATAAAGCAACTTCAAAAGAGACATCAATGAACCAAAAGGTTTAATTTCTTTCGGATAATTGAGCAGTGGGAGATTTTAGTCTATGACGTTACTCGATATTTGTACAGGAACATCGAGAAAAGCAAAATACTAACAAGTTGCATGCAAAGAAGCACAAATGGGTGCTCCTGTTCAGTTATGAGATGCAAGCTTTAGCCCCGTGTACAGTCAGGTAAATCTTCAAGACTTCTCGTGGGGATCGAGGTATGGTGCTTTGTCAGATGACTAAGTGACGGTGCTATTCATTATTCAACTTGCGACATTAAATAGTGGGAACTTGGGAAGTACTTTCCCATAGTTGGGGTTGGAAACAGGATTGGAATTTGACATCCTACATGAAGTTTTTTTGGTTTTTATATGTATTTGACATGTGGATATAAAATTCAAAATTCATACGTTAAAATTTATTTATACAAAAAATTCTAAGTCATTAGTTTGATGTTCCATTTCATAGTGTACCTGTTATAAATTCTAGTTTCTAGGTGTTTAGATTATTATAGTGTGTCATTTATCTAGGTCTCACACTTAAGAAGGGTTGGGCAAAGGTTTGTTGGAAGATTAAATATAACAATAAACGAAAATTAATTAGTTTCAGACTCCCAATCCTTCAAATTTAATTAGTCCATACTTGTAGTTCACATAAATTGTTAATAGTTAATTGAGTGTCCATTCACTGACCTACTCAAATTTACATATAACAACACAAGACAATTTGACACTCATGAATTTGGGGTAAAACGTAAAATCACAGACATGAAAAACAAATGATCGTCATTAAAATTTCACTTGACAGGTAAGATAAATTTGAAATTCCAGCCCTGGTTGGGAACCCACCTAGCTCGTGCTACCAAATTTTACAAACTCATCCAGAACTTAATTGCAAGCTTGTCAAACTCAGACTCGGGAATGACTCAATAAGACTGCCCGTTGGGAGTGACTGGAGAATAACTCAAAATAACTTAGAATAACCCAGTACTAGACTTGGTAGCCATCCAGTACCTAGTTGCAAACAGCGTTGGCTAGCTGTTCTACGAAATGGCTTTTTTCGCCGAAATTTGGCGATATAAATTTACACGAATCACTTTTTTTTGTTGTTCAAAATCCATTTTTGAATGCAAAAATGGATTCAGAATGCTGAAAAACCTCTGGGGACTCAAATTATATAGAAATAATCACTCAAATCTACGAATCCAACAATTTATCACCAAATTTTTAGTCAAAAATCCCCGGAAAAAATCGTCATTTCGTAGAACATTTAACCTACAACGTTGCAAAGTTAGTAGACTCAGACTCAAAAATGAACCAAGTTGGTAGACTCAGACTTGAAAATGACTTGAAAAGACAGCCACTAGGAGTGACTTCGAAAACTCAACAACAGAGCAGGAATAGCTCAAGAACAACTCAGCAAATAACTCGGAATAACTTGGCATAATTCAGCAAAACACTCAAAAAAGCTCAGCACCAGACTTGGGCAGTCATGGCCAAATTTGGTGGGTGAGCTGACTCGGCACCAAACTCAGCTGGTCAGCCAACCTGAGAAACCCACAAGTCAATCAGGCCGACTTGGAGAGTATGATAACCTTGCTTAATTGACATTGCTATTGCTAGACTGTTCTTATCATAGCTATCGGTGTGAATCTATCCTGCTTTGACTGCCAAACATTAACAGCCTCTAACTCAGAAAAAACAAAACCAAAACTAAAAAGTCCCAGTAGTACTGAAATAACTCTTCTCTTATATAGCCAGTTGTTGTTGAAACACCAAAATTCACAGAACCCAATACAAAATTAGCCAACAGGGCACTGGTCCACTATCGCTGTGAATCCATCTTGCTTTGCCTGCCAAACATTAACAACCTCTGACTTAAAAAGAACAAAAACTGAAACGTGACCACCCCATCAGTAGTACTCTTACTCGAAAAGACAAAAACTGAAACGTAAACACCCCGATCAGTAGTTCTGTAATAACAATTTCATTATATAGCCAATTGTCGTTAAACCACCAGACTTCACAAACGCCAACATAAAAATACAAACAACATTGGTCGACTATCCCTGTGAATCCATCCTACTTTGCCGGCCAAACGTTATCTGCCTCCAACTCAAAAAGAACAAAAACTAAAATGTGACGACCTCCATCAATAGTACTATAAT
Source organism: Picea engelmannii (assembly GCA_009831015.1). Classification (NCBI taxonomy): domain Eukaryota; kingdom Viridiplantae; phylum Streptophyta; class Pinopsida; order Pinales; family Pinaceae; genus Picea; species Picea engelmannii. Next base: position 228,289 of record ML790254.1, on the reverse strand, counting down.
AACATTTTTATTATATAGCCAGTTGTCGTTAAACTACCAAATTTCACAAACACCAACCCAAAAATACAAAAATTAGCCAACTGGGCAGTGGTTCAATATCGCTCTGAATCCATTCTGCTTTTCCTGCCAAACATTGACAACCCAGTGGTACTGTAATAACATTTTTATTATATAGTCAATTGTCGTCAAACCACTAAATTTCACAAACCCAAACACTAACAGCCCAGCAGCACTGTAATAACATTTTTATTATATAGTCAATTGTCGTTGAACCACCAAATTTCACAAACACAATCACAAAAATAACAGCGCATCGGTCCACTCCTGAAGTTGAGTTGAAGAAATGTTAGGCCATCCACCAGGGTTCCATTCTTGCTGTCGTTTGACCAGGGTTTCATTCTTGCTGTCGTTTGCCCAACTTGTATGGCATATGCAGACATCCATACATGTAAGGCTTTACTTCTCTTGAGGGTATACATAGATGCAAACCAATGGGTTTTTACTGTTCGCTTTGTAAGGGAGAAAGTGATTTGGACGGTGCCAGAAGTAATCAAAACTACTATAAACGAAATCACAAACGGGCTAACAGCAATGAACAAAAACCATAAGCAAACAGTACAAACCTCCCAAGTTATAGTGAAAAAATGACCACCTAATAAACACAGTTACATGTTATCCCTGAGCTTCACCAGCTCAAATCAAAATTATGGATTAAAAATATGGCCGACAGTTGCTGCCATCGATTCTATAATAGTAGATACCCCTAGGAGTTTGCACTTATGCCAAAAAAGAAACAAAAGATAAATACAAACATTCAAAATTCAAAAAATTAGGCTTGGAAAATGCATATTTGTTCTTTGAAGTTACTATAAGAACCACCTTACTCACACTACTACCCAAATTTACAAACCCTTAACCCTAAACCAAAACATAAAACATGTTACAGAAAACTCACACAGCACAACACAGTCTTTTCATATAGCAACCACGAAAAACCCAACACTGCCAAATTTTACACAGAACAAACCCTGATCATACTGACAAAATATATATATATAACTAAATTTTACTTCAATGAAAACAGAAAACCTGCCCATATCACCAAAATCTTTAGGCTCAACTGAAGCTTTTAAATTTCATCTGGAAACAAATAAAGAGGGGCAAAATGTATAAAACCCTAAAATCCCAGAACCCAGAAACAGAAAATGCATCATAAATTGAAACAAACTTTACTAATCCCGAAAACCCATGTCAACACTGAAATCATTTTGCTGCGCTAAAATCATTAATCCACCATTCCCAATGCATGATTAGTAAGGAATAAATTGAAGAGAGCGAGTGTGGAGTGCTAGTGAGTGCTCACCGAATGCAAAGATGAATCGTACGCTACTGCTGGCCTCCTCGTGAAACCCCCAGTAAGTCCCTTGAGAAGAGAAGTAGGATCGCAGCTTTTTGTAGATCGAGAGAGAGAAAAAAACAAGAGGAAGCTGTATGTCTGCCTCTCTGTCTAGCAATGAAGGAAGGAAGGAAAAAATGAGGAATGTGCAGGGAAGTAAACGCGAAGCCCACACGGTCAACAAAATGAAATATAGAATCTTGAATAAACCACCACACCCGTGCTCGGTTTAGCTTAACCCCGACGGGATTATGGCCCACTATCAGTATGTCGGCTCTGAGAAATCAATCGGAAATCATTTCAAATTCAAAACCCGGTAGCAGCACGGCATGCCGAAACAGTCGCCGCGGAGTGGTGGAGCCCGCATGAAGCGACTTGCCCGTCTCGGATCAGCGGCGCCGACCTGTCCCGGCGGTGGACCGCCCGCCCGCCTTTGCCTGCCGGGTTTTGGAAAGTGAGGGCCGCGGAATCTGATCCCTGGTCAAACCGAGTTAAATTAACAGGTAAGGGTGACGCGTCATGAAAGGTATTGYTTGCTCAAATATGATGATGAAAATATCGTGTTTGGTTTTTTTTGATAAGGCTTATCAACACTTTCATTTATTTGACCATGTGCATCTCCCTTCTCCCCTCCTTAGATAAACGTCACATACAATGGCATTTGCTTTACTATTTTGATTGTTGCAGTTTTTCTAGCGTGGGTTGCAAGTTAAAAGTAAAATATATATTTTGTGTATTTGTTATTGGATGGTCCAATAACATACATCTTTATCTTAAGTTAAACAAGAGCAGCAAAGCTGCATAATACTGCCTCCTAAGATTTTATTTATTATGAGGACATTACCATCAAAATTTACGTAGCAAATACAAATTGGCCACTTACCGRACGAGCTTGGATGCAGAAATTGAATACAAAGGASTTGAGTMTGTGTGAACATGGAAATTTATGTTGAATTAAAGYGAGTAATTCTAACTTATTCCATTTTCCTTCCAACTTGACCCGACAATTTCGTTTCTTGAYGTTGACGRCCAGACTTGTCTTTRCCTTTTTCTAGTTAAAGGCRTTCTCTTTCCRAACAAATTCTAGAAGGAACCAGAAGACGTGTTCAAGGTGTTTTGATCTGATTGAACCCTGGGTTTCTTTACTCACAAGATACATTGTTAAATATATCTGTTTGATTAAATTCCCTGTGTCTTATCTCACCACGTCATAATCTTGCATAAAATACAAAAGACGTAGGCATGATGACGAATGTAGTGAGTACAGGCAAAAACGTAATATTTATTATTATTTATTAATATGTAATAATATAGTTGAATCTGAGTAGTGAAATGTACTTGTTGTACATTCGGCAACCAAAAAAGCTTTATATTCGCACTCATCTCTCAATGCGGCACCGCCACCAGTCCGCGTGGTTGCGTACTGTAACCAATCAATCTAAATCTGATTGGTGCGAGATCACAATGGATGTTGCAGGGGCGAGTTTGAGCATGAATAATTTGGAGTTGATTCGCCACCATTTGCTGGAAGTGGAGGACGATGTAGAGGTTGATCATAATGGTAGCAGTGTTTATATTAATATTGATGATGGTGATGGTATCCAGGTCAATGCCACCGCCACCAGGGGCTCATGCCAATATAACAACAGCAGATCAACATCAGAAGAGAAGGAGAACGAAATTACAGAAGAAAACTTACCTATTCTTCTGTATGCGAAGTTACAAGAAGAACAGACGCGGTAAAGGTAAAGCCACAGCCGAAGGATTTCACTTACCGTAACTGCAGTACACAATGCCACGTTGTTGTCACGTGCCTTCATGAAGGAAGCATGAAAGTGAAAAATATTATTATTATTTTAAGCAAAACCTCATGCCGCCGCCAGGCAGTTTTCGGAATACAGGTTGTTTTTTACCACGTTTTGTTTTCCCTTTTTACAGCCCCAGAGTCACGCGGACGTCGAGACGCCCGTGAGTTTTTATCTCGTACTGTGCATTTAACTCAGGGTTTGACTTTTTACCACGAGTGGGTTTAACAGGGATTACTGAGGAGTCGGTGCATAGATGGGATTGATTCTGAGAGCGAAAATGAACCGGAAGAGCTTCGGCCAGTTGCACTTGTACTTCTACTTGCTGGATATTTTGTGCATTTCGTTCTGAGAAATCGAAGTTTTGGAGGTTTTATGAACAAATGGAGCGTCTTTTCCGATGAGAGGGTTTCGGCGTTCTTTTCCATTTTTTTTCCGCGGAAGATTCGGACGAATAAGTGACGAGGACGGGGTCCCGTGTATATGAGGTCATTTTCATGCTTAAAACGGCTTCGAGATGTCGACTGCGGCATTAGAAATTTGAAAATATGGCATTTTTTCGATGGATTTTGCGGCGGAACGGCTTAAGTTGAGGTGCGTATGCCTGGATTGACCGGATATGCAATAGGTTATCTTCCTATTAAATCTGAGATATTGAAGCCCGGTTTTTCGCCGCATACACTTCGCGAGGGTTGGTTTTGGTAGGGATTTTTGGTAGGGAGACTGGACATATGAAGCATAGGACGGCCCGGCATTACAGAGGAGTCAGGCAGCGCCCGTGGGGAAAGTTCGTTGCAGAAATCAGAGACCCCGCCAGGAAGAGCGTTATAGTTACCGACGCGTGTATATTCAATTAATTTGAAATCTCGAACCACGTGAAGGTTCCAATAACGCTTCAAATTTATTAACCAATGAAAAGTTAGAAAACTACAAAATTTTATATATCAAAAAATAAAAAAATATATTTCTTATGTTAACTTTAGATTTTTTAGAAATAATTTTTAAGTCAACGCAAATTAATACAAGGTCAAAAGCGATCCATCACTATATACTGCCGGAGGCAGTATAATAACATACATCTTTATCTTAAGTTAAAGATAAGTGATGTTATATGAGATTTATGGTTCAATAACATACATCTTTATTTTAAGTTAAAGATAAGTGATGTTATATGAGATTTACATCTTTATCTTATCTTAAAGATAAGTGATGTAATATGAGATTTGGTTGTATGATTTGTTGCACTTAAATATGTTTCACAATTTTTATCCATTTTCATTAGTCTCAAATATGGTGATCAATGTAATATCCTATATATTTCACAATTTTCATTTATCTTTATTCGTCTTAAATATGGTGATGAATGATAATACATGGTTCATGGTTTTTGGAATAGGGGAAGTATGTTCGATGATAATATTTTATATGTCATCTTACGACATACATTACGAATAATAACATTGATGAATTGAAGAAGAAGTTTTTAATCTCTAATTCCAAGATTCAATAACTCAATTTTAAATTAACAAGAAGTTTCATTTCTCAACAAACTGTAAAATATATTGTGGACTTTCACAATAAAAAAAAGTCCACAGAGTGGGATTAAGAAGCATCCAACCCATCTACCCTTTAGTGGCATTCATTCTAGATCGAGAACGAGTTCCTTTAGATAACAAGTTTATCATGTCCTTGCGTCTTAATCTCAAGATGTTCAATGGAATCACTAGATCATCACCAACACAACCACTACTTTGATTTTTCAAATTCTCATTTTCATTGACAATATTCTTTTTATAGATTTATTAATCAATTATTTTATTTAAATATTCATATGGTCCACAAGTTATCATTATAACCATAGTGGTTTTTGGGTTGTAACCGTCACTATAGTGGGCCAATCCACTATCTATGTCATAGAATAATTTCAAAATTATAGAGTTTCTTAATACTCATTTCACATTAAAAACTGTTTATAAAAATGGATATTTTTTATGAAGTCATTTTGATATTAATGTTTACATTTTACTAATTTTATTTAAAAATAAATAAATTTAACTAAATACTTATAAATAATAATAATAATAATAATATCTCAATACATTTTACTTATAAAAAAATACACTATTAAAAATAATTATATTGATAACTCCAATTCAAACTCTTAAAGAAAATTGTAAATTAATTAATAATGTTTGTTTTAATTAAATATAATTTTAAAGATTTTACAAATTTAATTTATTTATAATGTTAATTTAAATTTAAATTTATAAAAAAAAATTATAATATTAATTTAAATTTAAAATTATTAAAAAATTGTTTTTTAAATTATTATTTTTTAAAATTTTATATAATAAATAATTTAATATATTCTGATTTGATTTTATACGCGAAATATTGATTATTAAAAAAATTATAAAAGAAAAAAATCAAATATATAATTTAATATAAATATCTCTAAAAAAATTTAACCAAAATATTCAATGAAAAAGAAATCGAAAAAAATATGACAATAAAAGCCCTCCTAAATTTATTTAAATATATTTTAATTATAAAAAAATACACTAATAAAAAAATCCTCCTAAATTTATTTAAATATAATTTAATTATAAAAAAATAAACTATTAAAAAAAATAGTTATATTGATAATTCCAATTCAAACTGTTAAAAAAAAAACTGTAAGTTTGTTTTAAATTATGTTCTCTACCGTATAACATTTTTTTATTTTATTATTGAAACGTCTGTTTTAATTAAATATAATTTTAAAAATCTTTACAAAATTATTTTTAATTAAATATAATTTTAAAAATCTTTACAAATTTACTTTATTTATAATATTAATTTAAATTTAAAATTATAAAAAAAAAAATATTGATATTTTTAAAAAAATTATATAATAAAAATTTTTATATATGTTCTGATTTTATATTTGAAATATTGATTATAAAAATAAAAAAATCTTAAATTAAAAAACAAATTCAAATATATAATAACACAAATATCTCCCAAACAAACAAATAAATATCTGAATGTAATAAAGGCTTTTCTCTTGCTGTCCTAAATACAACATTATCCATTGTTAAGTGTCCTTTTCTACACTACACTAGGGGAATGGTAAATATGCTTACTTATAAGTATAAAGATATTATCCAACTTATTTGCATTGAGTTGGAAAATTACAAATATATATTATTATGGAGTAGGGTGTATTGTATATGGGAAAATTCATGAATAAATCATATATAATTTATTAATAATCGGTTTATTAAAAGCAAATAGGTCATAAAGAGGGGTTTGAACCTAAGTGGGGAGGGTAACAATTTTTTTTCACAACCACTCAAGCTGCAACCAATTGAATAGTAAAATAATTTATAGCATGGGAAATTGGCTATTAAACATAGTCACTTTTTCAATTATTATTACGAGATACAATGACAATGTTATGGAATTGATAAAACTTCCACATGGAATGAAAACTTTGAATTTATTGTTTTAGGGAAGTTACAACATAGCTAAACAATTATAAATATCAAGTCTCAATCTAGAGGTTTCTACCTAACTAATTCTACAATTGATTCCTTTATTTGTGAGAGACGTTTCTAGTCGAACTAACACTAGTACTTAATCACACAAACTAGAGGGACCATCAGTCCAAAATTGAAACCCTTTATAGTCCTTGGTGCCACCTTCAATAGGTTATCATTCAAGAATTTGTTACTGAGGATTAAACTCCATGTATCGTCAGTATAATCATCATCAAAATATTGGTGTTCTTCTTTATTGGACATGTGTTGTACTCTTTGTAGGTAGACTTAGTCTCATCATGGGGCAAAGGGGGTATGTTTTTGGTCCATTGTGTGCTTTTTCAGCCAGCAATTTTTCACCCCATTGTAAACTAATTCCAGTTAAGGAATTAGGGATGTAATCTAATCTAGGTTAATGGATTAGGGTTTTGGAATGTTGTTGAATACCTGAATATTGTATTGTGAATGGTGAAGTTAATACAAAGAAATAGAGAGAGATGTGGCTCTCGGTTAGGCTAGTTTTCTTGATTAAGGATTCCAAGGTAAATTTTGTGTATATTGTGTGAATGTGTCATTGCTATTCTTATTTTTAGATTTTGCTAGCAATGCTTTTCTTACACAAGTTTATCGAACTCTTCATTCTTATGGGTGGACTGATTTGTGGTTGACATGAATGAGTGTGTTATTGACATCAACAAATATTAGGTGGGATTTTGATAGATTCTGACATCAACATTCAATAGCACTCTTTTCGCCAGGTGGTCCATTGATGTCATCCTTGTCAACATAAGGTGTGTCAACATGTGGCTTGTTAATGATATGGTTTTGTAAAGAGTCGTGTGTTCATGATCAACTTGTCAATGAGTCCCTTATCTATGACTAGCTTGTTGAAAAGTCTAGTGTGGATGTCTAGCTTGTTGATGAATCTATTGTTCATGCCAAGCATGTCAACCATCTCCTTTGGTGATCACCATGTTGACCGCCCATTTGACACCGGTGGTCAACTCATGTGCCATGAAGAGATGCATCATCAGATGCCCATATTGTTGAAGACTTTTGGTTCTACAGGGCTATGTTTGGCCCAGCACTTATTTTTGTACTTGGAATTTCCGCACCCCTGCGTGGGTTAATAATGTAATAGGTCTACATGAGTCATGTCTAGGTCAGTTACCTTGGCATCGGTTCACTAGGAGAGTTCCTTTCACCGGGGGTTTTTTATCCTCAGGTTATCATTGGGCTTTCCAGCCTTAATGATTTCCCTTGAGTTTTTCCCTCGCACTTTACATATGTCCTCCAAAGTGGTGAACAGCGTTGCAGTGGGCTTATGTTTTGGTAACTATATAGGGAATTCATTGTAAATGACCATGCAAGACATCATAGAAAGTTTCGCGAAATTCCGTCGAGTCTAGGTTAGTTTTTTTTAATTAATTAATTTTTAATTAAATTTCCCTAAGTTTGGAGGTTTAATTATTTAATTAATTAATTATTTTTGAGCAAATATTGTAAAAACTGGATCCTTGGACTTTTGATAGAGGTATTTGTGCTCAAAAGAAATGGAATAGCACCTCCTACATCCTTGGACCAAGTTTCAACTCGGTCAGACAACTTTAGCCATGGGTTAGTCCACCTAGAGTGTCAGTCAGTCTATAACAACAATTTTAATTGCTAAAGTCTAAACATGGCATGATGTAAAAATTGTAATAATGAGTTAGATGAT
>ML790254.1:193381-213858 GCA_009831015.1 Picea engelmannii | reverse complement strand
TCTTTCGTTGAGTTATTCTTATTTGTAAATCTGTAACTTATAATTTTGTTCATAACTTGTAATTCTTTTGTAATCAACCACCCCTTAACATAGTTGACCCCTTGCCCAATTTCTAGGCACTAGTCTTAGTTGACCTAGGGAAAAGGCTTACTTCTCATGCTAACCCTTGCATCTTGCATGGTTGCCTTAGCATCTTAGGATTAGAATCCCCTCTAACCTTAACAAACTAAAATTAACTCCTAGAACATAACATAATTCATCTAGTAACTAAGGTCTACCCCCTTTGGCTTCCCTAGGAGTGACCCTAGACGGAAGAGGTTTCGGTCAAAGTGACAGTGTGGGCTGTGAACCTAGGCATTGTGCCTCCAAGGACACACTAAGTGAGTCGAACTCAAGCTCATGTTTGCAAGTGTGTATAAGGACGACAACACACCATAAATCCAACCTTTACTTAACCTTTGAGGGACCAATCCCTTTTGCTTCTTTGGGACTTAACACATTTTCCAGAAGAAGGTTCAACAACATGTTGGAGGATTAACAATTTATCAATTAAGATGTAGTGTCCCCAAACTGTGCTAGGCTAGATTTAAGTGTTTTGTTGTGCAAATTATGATGTTGTTGGTGTTGTACTTTTGTTAAACAATTTGTACTCGGATATAGTTTATACAAAATCTGATAGAAGTCTTTCCACAAATAGTTTGCATACATCAAACACATTACTAATCCAAGTACACAAAGAACAAAAGTGACAACATTGGCATCCTTTAGTATGAATAGAGATAGGGAATACAACGCTGCAAAATTCTAATGGTTGTCGTGGCATCTCAACAAATGCTACAAACTCACACAAGAAACCTGGAATGATGCCAAGAGATGATGTCAACTGCTCCAATGCTCTCCTAGCCCTACTATGCTTTGCTCCATCAATGCAAATGGCCCTCCAACCCACTGTAACCCTCACGGACCTGACCCGAATGACATGTTGCAACCACAAACCCTCTTACAGAAATACTTGCAGGACAGGGTCGGGCGTCATGTGAGGCCTCGCAGGACTATTGGCATTCAACCAGCAAGAACGCCTTCAGAAACCCTCCTCTAACAAATTTCAATCTACCAAGATCCTCGGAGGACAAACCTGGGAAACTAGTGAGGCCTCATGGGACCCTCATCTTCAACCAACAAGGATGTCGTTGATAGGCCTTATAAAACCCTCATGGTACCTGCAAAGACTGAGATCGGCCTCCTACGGATAATTTTGCAAGCCCTGCACAAAATCAATATACCTCTAGTTGAATACAAATCTCAAATTGAAGCTCCAATAGAAATCATGGATGGATTCCCCTCTTGTCTAGCTAGGGTGGATATTGCACCACCGAAACTAAACTGCAATGGTGGAAGGGTTTTGCTAAACCCTAATGAAACAATGGCTCCAAGAGCACTCCAAATAAGAGATCAAATCATAATGTCAAAGTGAGGCTCTACCCCTCCTTTTATCCTTTTTCCATGCCTTCTAGAACTTTCCATTTTTGACCAAATCAAATGTGACCCTTATCCCCCTTTTATTTTACTTTAGGATTAAAATGTACTTTAATAATGGTTAAGTAACTTATTAATCTAAAGTTACTTTATTTCCTTAATGCCACTTTAAATACATAACATCTCTTAACTAAGTGACATTAAATAATCCCTTTTTACTTCCTTTTTCTTCACTAACGAGCCACGAGATTCATTTCCACTACCGAACATGGGAATCCAAAAATGGGGACATGATAAATCATCCCTTCCCAAAGATTGCTTGTCCTCAAGCAATGCCATCATACCCATAGGAACAACAAATTGAACCATAATGAAACTAATGATGATCATTGGGTCCCAAACCCATATGAAATATGCGGAGCACCTACCACCCATAATATTGTTATGCAATGTGCTAACACTATGGGCCCCATGAAGGCCACCTATTAGTACAAAAACCAGATACTGTGAAGACTCAATACACTCTTCATAGAATGTCCCACCTAGTAAATCGATCCACTACGCCATATGAATAGGCTCATGAATGTAACAACTCACTCTCCCATCTCCAGTTGCCAAACTGTAAACCCATAAAATCCTAGGGTCCCATGTTATCACTAGAAAAGACTCATCATGTTGTCACTGTGCCACTCTGACCATAAATATCTAATCCTCCTTCCTAAAATGCCTCCTCCACACCTACATCAACAAGTTGTAATGCCTCAAAGAATCGACCCCACTATCGAGGATCATATCCAACCAATGTATCTCAGTGAAGTTAACTAAACCAACTCTCAAATCAGACATCATAGAGAAGTCTATGTGGTCACAAACTGGTAGGGCATCCACAATACCTAGTCTCCAAGTATCAAAGGGAGAAGCCCTAATACGCCAACACCCCCATCCTACTTCAATCATCCAAGCATTGTATGGACAATCTCCCAACAAACCGTCCACAAAGTACCTCCATGCAAACATAAGAACCCCGTAGATGGTAAAGTCATCATGATCCCAAACTAGAATGTATGATGTTTAGCATCCTCTAGTCACAACATTGGTACATAAGGTGCTGATACGAGAATCAACATGACTGCTCTTGATAATACATGCAATCATAAACTCTGTCAACTCCTTGGAAGACTACTTCTCCAAGTAACCACTCCTAAGCCTCCCAAAAGTAAACTCTCAAAAGTCAAAATCGATGCTCTCGTCTCTAATCATAGTTGAACTGTTAAAAAATGTAATCCCAGGGTCCCAAACTAATCCCATAAAGGAACCACCATGTTGACGATGTGCCACTCTGATCATCACCATCGGACCAACGCGCCCAGTCTGCGTCCTCCTCTCCTAGAACCCCAAGTTGATCTCCCTGAAAGGACTGAAACCACCATCTTGAATCCTCCCCTACGAAGGTGTCTCAATGAATTCTAAGTATGCAAATCCAAATCCGACCTTGAGCATGTCCTCCCAAATAGAGCAAGTTTCGACCTCCCCTCTACCGACATCCCAAAAATAAAGCAAGCCATTCATTGTCATGGATATGTCGATCATCATCATCATCATCCAAATCAATCTATTACTCAGATGAATTCTCAGATCCCACCACCAAATTGGGGATCCACTACTCCCAATACATGTTAGTTGTTGTTGTTCCATATTGGTAACCATCGAAGTCAAAATGAGCCATGTCCCTGGTATGCCATCATCTAGTGGAAACCAAGTAGTAGGAACAAACTATGTGCCTGCTAATCTGTTCGACCCCTACCAAATTGCATCGAAAAATATGATATATTGATCATCTCCAATGTACTCAAGTGATCCATGTAGTCTAAACACCTCCCTGGAAAGTAGCCCTGTCACCTGCGGTGCCTCATACTCATACAAGTACCCAGAATTCCCTGACAAAGGTGAATCACACATAGCCCTCATAATATTCTCCCTAAGTGTGGACTCAAGGACTACATGTGTTCCACCACTATGTCAGATGAAATCTCTATGAACTGACCCAATACAATCTAGACCTCCTCTTGTGTTCTGACCACATAGCCCAAATGAAAGAACTCTGACATGGATATAATCCTACTTGTCTTGCCTATTTGACTCAGGTGAACCCTCCATGTCCTACCAAATATATTGTTGGCATCAGAAAATAAAACTAGATGCCACTACCACTACTTGCAAGACTGGAAAGTGTCAGGTGCATTGGTCAACCCTAATGGTATGACCAAGGACTCAAGGTAACATCTGAGAGCAATCATGCAAGTATCCAGGTCTATGTCCCTGCTCTACTGATATCCCAATCGAAGATCAATCTCCAAGGAATATTCCTCTCCATGAAGCTCATCCATCCATTGATCGATCCTGGGTGAACCAAACTCAATGATATGTCTGAAGTCCTTGTATCGAGGTCTCCCTAGGGGAATCACTCCAAAAACCCAGTGTACACCACCATACACAGTTGTATATTGTTGTACATCATTGTGCACCCTCGTATCATCATGTACCACCATGTATCCTATATGTGTCATTGTATCAATCACCCCACTAATATCAACTAGACCTGTATCCCAGAGTGATGTATCCACATCTATCTTATACTCAATCCCCCAATCAATGGGTGCATATACTTCCTTGTTGTATGGTCCATGAGGAATTTTCTTAACTACCTCCTTTGTAGCTAATCCTTGAGCCAAAAGAAACAACTCATGATCCCTACAATGCAAAAGAGGCGCATGTCAAAACCCTTTGTGTCAAATCTCTCCTCAAACCTCCGCAACTTTGAATGCTTCTCGTGTGGAATCGTCATAAGAGGCTCCTCTCTCAAATCATGAGTGCCACTTATGTGCTCATGTGTCACTATTGCCAAAGATGTTGGAGTCTCTGTTGTTGTCAACGATGAAGAGCATGCCAAACTAAGTTGGAAACAAATCTCTTCAATCTCCCTTTCCTTGTCTTCAACGAACTTAAGAGTAAGGTCCCTATCCGTGAAATGCTGCAAATAATCAGATTTCATCTGCTCTAGTGCCTCTTTGGTGATGTGCAATTGGTATTGGTGACTCGATATGCAATTCCCTTTTTCCTCTCCTTCATATAGGTTTTCCACATAAGGTCTTCAATAAATTTACGTGCATCATTTGCCCTCGTCAATGCCTGCACAATTTTCTCCTCTATGACCAATAGTCGATTTTCCAAATCATGAAATGTTATTTCATCAACTTGGTGTGGGATGTCACATAAGGGATCAATTGACTCATTAGATGGTGTTGTGCCATGTGAACTATCTTCCTCATACAAGTTTTATGACATGCTCTCATCCCCTAAATCAACCCCTTCTTTGTCATCCATACATATCTCCCACTCTTTGTCACATTATGGTACAATCATGTCTGCCTCATCATGCATGTCATAAATAGGATGAGGTGTTGAATCCATGTCATAGTTAGGTGATAGTATGCTTGATCCTCTTTCATCATAAGTATCATACACATGGAGAGATGTTGAATCCTCAACATCGAATGATTATAACATCGTCCCATATTCATCAAAAGTAGGACAAGGTGTCACATCCTCAACATACTTAGGTGTTACCACACCCATATCATCATCACTACTAAGGTAGGTAGTTGAGTCCTCATCATTGGTTGATTGGAAAGTTGCATCATGTGTGATGTCAACATTTCCATAATATGTGCTAATGCCATGGGTCTCATGAGATAGCTCTAATGGTGTACTAGATGTTGTTGTCTCGCTATTGCACACATTTTCAGCATGATTAGATACATGTACCTCCAACAATTCGCTTTGTCCTCCATGCTTGTCTTCCTTCACTTTATTCCCTATGCTTTTCAAAGGGGCCTTGGTCCGAGCTCTAGGTCAATCCCTACTCTTAATAGCGCAATAAACCTTTATTGACATAATAGTCTGGATCTCCTCATTGAACATTTGATACTCTTCGCAGTAAGTCATGCGCTCTGCACATAGCTCCCAAAGCTCGGGATACTTTAACCATGGTGTTAGTTTATTTTGATATCTTGATATGGATTCTTAATTTGTCTTCATCTTCCTATATGCATACGCTCACAGGATAGCAAGATTACCGACTCTGATACCACTATAGTGTCCCCAAACTGTGCTAGGCTAGATTTAAGTGTTTTGTTGTGCAAATTATGATGGTGTTGGTGTTGTACTTTTGTTAGACAACTTGTACTTAGATATACTTTATGCAAAATCTGATAGAAGTCTTTCCATAAACAGTTTGCATGCATTATAATAAGTGAACTTATGGAAAACACATTACAAATCCAAGTACACAAAGAATGGAAGTGACAACATTAGCATCCTTTATTATGAATAGATACAAGGAATACAACACAACGCAACTCTAATGGTTGCAATGGCAACTCAACAAATGCTACAAAATCACATAAGAAACCTAGAATGATGCCAAGAGATGATGTCAACTACTCCAAGGGTCTCCTAGCCCTACTACACTATACTCCAGCCATGCAAATGGCCCTCCAACCCACTGTAACCCTAAAAAACCTGACCCAAATGGTTTGTTGCAACCACAAACCCTCTTGCAGAGATCCTTGTGGGATGGGGTCGGGCGTCATGTGGGGCCTCGCGAGATTACTAGCGTTCGACCAATGAGGAATCCTTCAAAAACCCTCCTGCAACAAATTTTAGTCCACCAAGATCCTCGCAGGACAAACTTGGGAAATTAGCGGGGCTCACAGGACCCTCGTCTTCAACCAGTGAGGATGTCGATAATAGGCCTTCTGAAACCCTCCTGGTAATCGCAAAGACTAAGATCAGTGTCCTCCAGATAATTTCGCAAGCCCCATGCGCAAAGTCAATATACCTCCAGCTGAATACAAATCCCAAATTGAAGCTCCAATGAAAATCTTGGATGGATTCCCCTCATGTCTAGCTAGGGTGGATATTGCACAACAAAAACTAAACTTCAACGGTGGAAGGGTTTTGCTAAACCCTAAAGAAACAATGGCTCCAAGAGCACTCCAAACAAGAGATCAAATCATAATGCCAAAGTGAGGCTCTACCTCTCATTTTATCCTTTTTCCATGCCTTCTAGAACTTTTCCCTTTTTGATCTAATCAAATGTGACCCTTATCCCCCTTTTACTTTTACTTTAAGTTTAAAAGTTACTTTAATAATGGTTAAGTAACTTATTAATCTAAAGTTACTTTATTTCCTTAATGCCTCTTTAAATACATAACATCTCCTAAATAAGTGACATTAAATAACCCCCTTTTACTTCCTTTTTCTTTACTAACGAGCCACAAGAATCATTTCCACGAGCAAACAGGGAAATCAAAAAATGGGGACATGACATAAGAAAAGAACATTGAGATAAGTAAGGTGTTTTTACAATTTTGGTGGAATAGACATGTCATATACATTCATAATGTTAATGATTGAAAATGGAAAATTTGATATGGGGCATCCATTATCAAAATAAAAGAAAAATAAATAAAATAGTATAAATTCATCTTAATCCGAAATCTTTTAAGTGATGAGAGGTTTGCATCTCGTTAATTTTTGTTTCTATCTCTCTTAGTGTTCAATAGATCGAAGGTTAGGATGAATCTATGTTATCATTTTTTCCTAAGGAGTACCTTGCAGGGAAACTCTCAATCACTTTCCCCCATTTGCAAATAGTACCTAGTGCAAACCTGTTGGTGTCAATTATGGTGTCTAGCCCAATAGGGACATCGAGTGATGCACACAATAAAAGCCAACCCAGGGAATCGACCTCAATATGTCCTCCATGAAGCTCAAAGCACTTAATCACTTGAGCCAGCCCACTGAGATAAATCAATGCTGACACTTGTAAGAAAAGACTATGCATGTATTATTTTAGTGTACCAAGAAAATTACCACTAAAAATCCTAAGGTTTTCTCAAATCAATTAGGTTAAACATTGCAATGTTTTTATCCATAAAAAAAATGAAAATCAAGGATTGAGCTTGGCCTTAAAATGCAACAAAGAAAATGGACACTTGACTTGTATTGAAGTTTCTAGATTGATCAAGGTTCTCCATCTACTGTTCGTAGATGACATTCTCATCATGACATCCCATTCTATTGCAGAATGGAAGGAGATAAGTGTTAATCATTTTGTTCTGGAGAATGGTGTTAATCATTTTGTTCTGGACTCCTTGTTTTCTTTCTTTCTGTTCAAAATTCGCGATCTATTTGAGGGGTTCAAATACCTTGGGTTATTTTAAAAATTTGATAGGTATAAAATGGTTGACTGGCTTTGGCTTGTTGAAAAATACGAAAAGAGGATCAGTCACTGGTGCTCGAGGTGGTTGTCACTAGGGGGGCGACTGGTCTTGATCAAAGCGGTCCTTGAGAGCCAACCTGTCTATTGGCTGGCACTAGAAAATCTGCCCCCTATGATCTTCAAACAATTCTGCCAACTTATATTTAATTTCCTCTGGTCGGGATGTCGAAAAAAAAAGAGCATACATCTCTGCAATTGGCAGTTGATTGCTAGGCCAAAGCATCTTGGGGGTTGGGGATTGCAGAATTTGATCGGGTTCAGTAGAGCTTTGGTAGCTAACAGTCTCTGGAGGGTTCTTATGAAGGATGGATTATGGCATCGTGTGATAAAAAAAAATACCTTCCTTTTGTTTCAGTTGCTCGTCGGCTTCGCACCATGGATATTACAAAAGAAAGAGGTTCACAGACCTAGAGGTACCTTCTTAAATCTCTTCATCTCCTTTTTCACTAGATTGCATGGAGCCCTGGGAACAGTTACTCTATTGTGATTGGTAAATACAATATCTTGGGTATGGGGAATTTGGCATTACTATCGAATGAGTTGATCGCTACTATCAATAGGAAAGGGTTGCATTATTTATTTCAGGCACAGGGGGAATCACATGCAATGAGGATCACTCAAAATTGGTATACCAACGAAGACTTGGAATTGACCGGGCACTTATATGCTGGATGGACATACTTCCATTGTGCTCTTATCAACAATGGAGTTCACTTGCAAGAGAGACCAGATATCCTAAAATGGACAGGGGGCGATTCATCGGATCGTATCTCTGTCAAGAATGTTTACCTGACATCCGAAAATATGAAATGGAATTTTAAGTTAGGATGTTGGAGAAAGGCTATGTGCGATTGGGATTGTCCTCTAAAAATAAAGTTGTTTACTTGGTTGTTGGTGGAGAACAAAATGCTTTCTTGGGAGATACTTCAACGTAGAGGTTTTAGTGGCCCAAGCATATGTCTTTTATGCAAGATGAAGGCAGAAATTACCCAACATATTTTTTTGGACTGCGCATTCACGGTGGAAGTATGGAGGAAGATTAAATTCGCCGTCACCTACTCGAGCAACTGAACAAGTATTAATTTGAATGACTGCTTCAAGTAGTGGAAAGTCTTGAATAACAATGTACCAACCTTACCAGCTCTGATTTGCTGGTTCATTTGGAAGGAACGAAACCAGGTGATATTTGAAGACAGTGAACCCTCTGTGCTGAAGGTTATCCATATTTCTCTTATGTCATTAAGGGATCACAAACATGCGCCGAAAGTTTTGGTTCGGAGATCGGAGCTCTCTTAGTCAGGCATGAGTGGTATTGTTGGTTGGTTCGATGGAGCGGTCGCTTCTTCGGGAACAAATAGTGGAGCTGACGGTGTTATGAGGGTAAGTGAACATTGCAGATATAAATGGTTCCTAAACTGTGGCCCGGGCATAAATACCCGAGCAGAGCTGCTCGGTGCTTGGGCATTGCTCACATTGGCTACTTGGTTGTCCTTACAGTCGATTCATGTAATGGGATATTCCAAGATCATTATAGATTGGCTGCGGGGAAAAGGTCGGCTTCAAGTCATCACCCTGGATTGCTGGAAGGATAATATCAATGCTTTAATCACCTCTTTCCATAAGATATCCTTTTCACATGTTTACAGAGAGAAAATCAACTGGCAGATAGCCTTTCAAAGCAGGCACTCAACAGGGATCCAGGGAAGCTCACCTATTTTCAGTGTGTGGAGGAGCATGAGGGGCCCCACATGTTCCTCAACCTTTGTTAGTTTTTTCTGGAGTTTTTTGTTGGTTGCCCGTTTCCTTTTTGTGGGATGACATCTGTATGCATATGTTATCTCTTTGTTTCTTACTTTGTGGATCTTTCGTGGAAGATGTCTGCGCGTTTTCTTTTGGCAGAGACATTAAGTCAGTTGGAGTTGGGGACTTATTGTGTTATTTTTGGGGAGAAAAGACATTTTTGAATGGTCTCTATGACATCAATTTGTATGGTTTTGAATGTATACAATCGATTTATATTATCAATATAAATATAAAGCGCAATTTTTTGTGGAGAAAGAAAAAAAAAGGTAATTCAAAATACAACGATGGTAATGAATCCTAACTAAAATGTAATTTGAAACACAATTTGCAAATGCATGACTTCACCCTCCACCTAAGGTCTTTTATGAGGATGACAATGGAGAGTAAAAATAGAATAAAATAGTATGCATACAATTTATTAGTTCTTGCCAAAGGACAAAGTATACTTTTCTTTTACAAGTTAAAGTGTTTTAGCTATGCATTAGTTCAATTTCACATAATAATGTGTTACAAAGTTTTGTAATGTTTTCTAAAACAATTTATTAAATTGAATTTCTTGAAAATTAAAAATAAAATTCAGAATTTTTAAATATCACAAATGTTATTTTATAATTGGTTAAAAAGGTTTTCAATGGGAGATAAATCTCTTACAGTATATCTTTATTTTTAAATCATTAAAAATGATTTATGCGGGTGGGGGTGGGGCATAAATTAGAGAAAATGTACATTTTCTCTAATTTATGCCCCTAAAAATATTTGATATGGATATATTTTTTAAGTGTAAAGTAACAATGTTCACATGCCATTATTTTGATTTTAATGTCATCAAATTTTATATATTTTTATTTAATGTTTTTATTAGAAAAATTATTATTAATATGATAAATTATATAATTTTTTTATATTCTAATAATTTTTCAATTTCTATATTCAACTTAAAATTTATATATATATATATATTTTAATATTTATATTTCATATTAACTAATCACTTTATAACATATTTATTTGTTAGGATAAAATATATTATTATCTTCACATATAAACATATTAAATTCATCTATATATACACTTACATAAAATAATAACAATATCCACAACTTGCATTTTTATATTTCTACAAAATTCATATACATATATTATTAATAATAATTAATTTATTAACATATTTCTACGAAATTCATATACATATATTATTAATAATAATTAATTTATTAACGTAAATCTAATTCACTTTTCTTATCACTTCCTAGCACCGACCAAAAGAATTAAGACACCAACAACTGTATTAGATTTAAGAGGTGCATTTATTTATCATTCTTCTAAAAGATTTAAGATTTATCCTTTTTCCCTCAAAGAATCAAGACCTAAGACCTCCTTCTACTTGGAACATAATCCGACCTAAGACCTCCTTCTAATTGGAGCATGGATTATGCTCTATCTTTCCTCATTATCACTTCTCCCACACAATAAGCATTAATAATAATATAATACAAAATATGTTTATTTTCTTAAAGAGTTTTATGCTCTATGCATTTCACATTTTATGCATGTTTCACACAACTTTATCTATAAAACCCTTTGCATGACAATCACTTTATGTGGGTTTAATACTTTTCTTTGCATCTTGTGAGAGGAAAAAACATCATTTGTACCCTCTATTAAAATAGTGATATCTCACTTAGATTGTTAAGAGTCAAGTACAAGTCAAAGTATTAGTAGTGATAAACATAACATAAACTAGCTATTGTTTTGTAGGTGTAAAAAGTATGTTATTTTAAGGTTAAGGTTAAGATGTGAAAATGTTGTATTTTAAAATTATGTTAGAAATTGAATGTGAAATGTAAAATTTGAGAAATCATTAATGTATTTGAAATATTGGTGGGTATGTTTTTATTTAATTTGTTTGTTAATCACTTCTGGAATAAAATTAGATGAGGATTAATAAAGCCAACAAATAAAAGGGAAATGGTAGAGACGAGAAATCAAGCTTGATTTTGAGATGATAGAATATTTAAAATATGAAAAATGCAATAAATGCATATATAAATGTAGATAAGGTAAACTAAGAATAAAATTGTTGTGACAAATGACATAGTGTTGCATTATTTGAATTTTGTTTAAGAAAACTAGGAATCCCAGATCAAATAGTTCTGTGAAAGTAGATTCATTTTTTTAATTTGATCTTGCTTGACAACACTTTTGACTTCGTATGATGGAATGTTACTAATAACAATAAAATTTCAATGATGTGTGTAGAAAGTGAATGCTCCACTTATCAATGTGATACATGCTTCACACATCATCGTGAGGGCACACATTAGTTTGTTTCGCCTATCTTTGATTTGGCCATTAGTCTGAAACAAAAGAATTTGAAGAGAAATATTTGGAAAGATACTATATTGAGTTGCATATAAATATACTTACCTCAAGAAGTTTTAAAATATTATTTGAATTGTCTATAAACCAAATATATTTACCTTTTGCTTGAGTGGAAGAAAGCAAGAAAGTGTTAGTTTTTAAATCAAGTGTGTTGTATAAGAGTGAGAGGATTACGTACAATCCCAAGCACATACAATGGAACAAGTGTCAATTATGCAAGTCATTCTTTCTTGCAAAAATGTTTTTGCATGTCTATCCCACTTTGCAATGATTTGTTATTCAATTCCCCTACAAATGAAAAGAAATGGACATTCTCCTCCTTCGACACTGCTTTCATTTTCTACAGGGTGCATTTCCGCACTAACACAACCGGGGAGGGATTAGGCTTCATCCTCACACCCTACACATCTCCCCAATGTGTTATATCATCTGAGTAGATGAGCTTGCATAATTCCACCAACAATTGGCAGCTCTACAATCACTTATTCACAATGGAGTTCAATTCAAATTCACCCTCCTTCATGGAGTCCAATTATTGGTGTGCTTCAATACCAAAATGGGAAAGATATACACATCAAAAGAGTTTGCAAGTTCTATGTGGTGGTTTAAGGCTCTACACATGTGCATGAGCCTCGTGATACATCATTTTGTTCTACAGTGGTACCTGTTAAAAGATGGTCTAGCATGTCTCGTAAGTTAAATGTAAGTTGTGATGCCATACATAATTTGGTTGTATGATTTGTTGTTTATTAACACTATCACGTGGCTGCAATTTGCATCCACCTTCATTCACCCCAAATATGGCCATGATCGACAATGCATGGTTTTCATAATAGGGGAGATATGATCTTACGACAACAACACATCATGAATAATAACATTGATGAATTGAGGGAAGATGTTTTTTACCACTAATTCCAAGATTCAATAAAAAAAATTTAAACTAATAAGACGTGACCTTTCTCAACAACCTACAAAATATATCATGGATCCCTCCCAGATTCCTACAATAGAAAAAGGTCCACAATGTGGAGTTAAGAAGCACCCAAGTCATCTACACTTTAGTGGCATTCATTTTAGATTGATAATCGGTTCCTTTGGATCACACGTTTCTCAAGATATAGAGGATGTTTTTACATTTTGATCTAAAATGCTTTTGAAATCATTAAATCATCACCAACACAGCCAATGCTTTGACTTTCCATATTCTCATTTTCATTGACAATCCTCTTTTTTTTTGCATTATTAATCATTTCTTTTAATTTAATGCTCATATGGTCCCTAGTTGTTATTATGACTATCAATGATTTTTGAGTTATAATTATCAACATAGTGGGCCACTCCATTATCAATGTCATATAATAATTTCAAATATTTTCAATATTGTAGTTGTTTACAATACATGAACTTTGACTAAAAATATTGTCAACACTAATAACTTTTTGTAATTTTTGTACATCAAAATTATCGAATTTCTTCATGCTCATTCCACAACAAAAAACTATTTGTAAAAATGAACTACTTTTTATATTATTTTTTTTCTTCATACTCATTTCACAACCCAAAAAAACTATTTGTAAAATGAACCACTTTTTATCCTCCGTTTTAATATTAATGTTTATATTTCACTAATTACCTCTGAAAAAAAAAATATAATATACAAAAATTGACTTTAACTAGACACCTAAATTTTTTAATAATAATATCTCTTAATTTTTTAATAATAATGATAATAATATCTCTTATTTTATTTTTAAGTTAAAAAAATGCAGTGTTGAAAAAACTAATACCATATAATAAGATAGTGAAGCACGCCATGATGTGGAGTGAAGTGGGTTTGTAACAAGATAGTCAAGAATGCAATGATGTAGAGTGAGGTAGTCAAGAATGCCTAATGTAAAGTGAGGTGAAAATTGTAAGTTTGTTTTAAGTTATGTTCTCCATGACATAGTCGATAACATATTTTCTTCAATCTCTATAACATTTTTTATTTTATTGTTAAAATGTGTTTTTTAATTCACTGTGATTTTATTTTTTATTTAAATTTAAAAGGAAAAAGAAATAAATAAATATATTTTTATTGATATTTTTTAAAATGTTATACATATTTTAATTTTATATTTAAAATATTAATTATATAAAACATTAAATTAAAAAAAATAAAAAATCAATTATATAATAACATAATATCTCCTCAATATAATTTTCAATAATATCGATCTTTGGTTTCCATCTCGCTCAAACACTGTCCACTCTGAACCTTGTTCTCTGATCTGATTTCCTTAATGACGGTCACCACAGGGGGTGTGTCACCCCCTATTTTCGTAATGTGGTGGTCGGTAGTAGTCGCTCCTCTCTCCATCCAAAATCCCTGCATCCCACCCCAGACCCCAGACCCCGAGATCCCAAGCCCTATGGAAGAAGAGCAGCCAGATGATTCTCCTCCTCATCCTAAAGTGCTGACTCCGAAAGACCAGGATACCAAGTTCCCCAAGAAAAGATGATCCTCGACTGCATTCCCAAAACAATCGAAATCCCTTGGTATGAAATTCAACTACCTACCCTTGCACAAAACATCCAAGACATGCAAGATCATGCCCCAATATGTAAATCCATGGGCCTATGGCCATTAGAACGAGCCCTCCTATGGTGGATAAAGATGTGTTGGAAACCCAAAGGAGACGTCGAGCTCAAACTGGTAACTAAGGGATTCTTTACAACCATCTTTAATCAAATTGAAGACCGGGAAAGGATCTTACATAATGGTCCTTATTTCTTCAATTCGACTGGCTTGTACCTGCACCTATGGAAAGAAAACTTCAACCCTCACAAAGAAGATTTTATTGCATCCCTAGTATGGATATGCTTATACTCACTCCCGCAAGAATATTGGCACCCAGAGATCCTGAAGGGAATTGGCAATACATTGGGTTCGTTTGTCCGGATTGTTGATGCAACTCACTAAGGTCGTTACAGCTCATATGCCTGGATCTGCATGTGCCTTGACATTTCAAAGGCTCTGCCAACTTCCGTCATCCTACGATATCGGGACATATAATGGATACAGACCATTGATTGTGAACACATTCATTTTCGGTGCTACAAATGTCACGCTCATGGTCACCTTTTTAGAGATTGCCTTATGAACAAGTCGACGAAACAACCCAAATCTTAGCAATCGAAGGACACATAAGGCTTTGAAAAAGTCCCTTCCAAAAGAAAGATCCTAAGAAAAACTCCCACCCAACAAAATCCAAAGGGCCCTCGCACCATTAATAGCTTCGAAGCATTGGAGGCTATTGTTGAACAACAACAAGAAAAAAATAATGAGGAACAACATATATCCCCATAGCGGATAACAAGTCAACCAACATGCCTTGATCTCAATCCATTGGAGAGAAAAGATGACGAAATGCAAAAAAGAAACCAAATAGTTACTGATCTGGATGAAGAAATGGCGAGAAATGAGGAAAATAAAGCAAATCTGGAAGAGGGTGAAGAAATGGAACTCGGAGAAGTTGATCTATAAAGCATAGCAACAAACTATGAAAGGCAAGAAGCACACTCCATCCTAGAGAAACAAATCCAGCTACTAAAATCAACGATACTCAAGTCAAAATCCAAGGAAAAAGCAGTGGCAATGCAGAAAGGTAAGCATACCACCTCCTCTACCTTAGGCATAAAGAATTCCCCAACAAAGGAAGCAATAAAATCTACTAAAGAAGACAAAAATAGAGGTCGACCTTCTAACAAATAATTGCTCCAAGAACTAGGGGAACTCTGTGTTAATTCCGGTCAAATCAAGAGTATGGCAGAAAAATTATCATCCCAACCCCACCTATCTCAATGAAAGTAATCTCCTGTAATATTAGAGACCTTAATGGCCCAAGTAAACAAAAATCCATGAAAACTCTAATCGTTGAAGAAATACCCTCTATCTTGGTGATCCAAGAAACTAAATGTTTTTTTGAAACTCTGAATAAAATAGCCTCCAAATGTTGGCAAGGCTGCCATTCCATAGCGATCAATGTGGATGGAGCTTCTGGCAATTTGGCTATGCTTTGGAATCCCTTTGATATTATCCTCAAACACTTTTTCTCTACTCGGTGCTCAATATCAGCTAATTTCCAGGATAAAGGATCAACCCAAGTAGGTTTCATCACCAATGTCTACGACCCTTAGACTCTCCCTGAAAATAACCTTTCTGAATTCCTTGCTCCATCTTAAAGCCTTAACTACTGACTTGCCTTGGATCATGGGAGGAGATTTCAATCTAAGCACCTCTCTCTCTGAAAAGAAGGGAGGGACCAACTTCCTAGACCTTGACTCAAATCGCTTTAAGGATACCATTGGTGTTCTGAGATTGGTAGATTGGGAAACAAGTAATGACATCTTCACCTGGAACAATCACCGTAGAGACACCCATCAAATTGTCTCTCGTCTAGATCACTTCCTAGTCTTTGAATCCCTTCTGCACCTTAACCTTGTCATCAAAGGCTCCATCCTCTCCTTTCATGACTTTGATCACTGTCCAATTGCATTAACATTTCTATTCAAGCTAGTCCCAAAAACCACCCATTTTGATTCGAACAATTCTGGCTTGATAATCCCTCCTTCCAAGCCAACTTCGTGAACTAGTGGAAAGCAATGACAATACCCTCTGGTTCCCCAATGTATAGATTTCAACAACRCCTTAAAAATATCAAGCAACAACTGAAGATATGGAACAAAGAAGAATTCAAAGATATATTCTCGGATAAGCGCCAACTATCCAAAAACATGAAGCAACTTCAACAAAGAATGATACTAGAGGGTCGCTCTGAAAAGCTCATGGYAGAAGAAACCAACATCAACTCTCATATTTCCATTAGAGAGAAGCAAGAGGAACAACTACGAATTCAAAAATCCAGAGTTCAKTGGCTAAAGGCAGGTGAAAAAGATACTAATTTTTTCACAATTCAATGCTCCAATGTCGTCATTCCAATCGAATTATCTAGATACGTGATGTCCAAGGGAACAAATTCTGTAGCCATCGAGAAATTGAATTTTTTTTTATCCAATACTATAGCACCTTCATGAAAGAACCCCAACATAACCGACAAACAACTATTAGAAAGATAACTCAACATATTCCCAAACTTGTAACAGAAGAGCACAACGAAGCCCTAATGAGGGAAATATCCATCGAAGAAGTTGAATATGTCGTCATGGAAATGTCGAAAGGTAAATCCCTAGGCCCTAATTGTTTTACTATTGACTTTTTCCATGCTTGTTGGTCTATGATCAAATAGGATGTTCTGGAAGTTATTGAAGACTATAGAAAATTCCTCAAGGTCCTCCCTACATTCAACTCTACCTTTATTACTTTAATCACAAAATAGGACAAGGTCGAAGACCCTAGTAAATTCATACCTATAGCTCTTTGCAATGTAATCTACAAAATCATTACCAAAATAATTTCCAATTGCCTTAAGCCTCTCCTCCCCCTCTTTATCTCTCAGAAGCAATCAGGCTTTGTGGAAGGAATACAAATTGTATACAACATTATCATAGACCATGAACATATCCATTCCTTGAAAAATTCCCATAAGCTAGGCATGCTCATCAAGCTAGATTTGTCTAAAGCCTATGAAAACCTCAACTAGGACTACATATCTAGTACACTTACTGCTTTTGGATTCTCCTAATCCTATATCAGTTGGATTATGTCTTTGTTTTCCTCTACTTTCTTCTCTATCCTCATCAATGGATCCCCTTTGCCCACCTTTTCCCCCTCCTAGGGTATCCGTCAAAGCGAGCCCCACTCTCCTTTTCTCTTCATCATAATAACAGAAGGGCTTGGTTGATCTATCAACGTGGAAGTTGATCAAGGCAAACATAAAGGATTCAATCTTCACGGGGAAGAAAAACAACAACTCATGGAAAATCCAACTATTAGAGAAGCACTCCAAATCAAACAAGTTCTCAATGATTTCTCAAAAGCCTTTGGAATGACAATAAACCATGGTAAATTCAAGATCTTCTTCTTCAATACTCCTCCATCAATTCAACTTCATGTAGCGTGGATCCTCAACTATCAACACAACACACTTCCTTCTAAATATTTAGGAATCCCTTTGGTTGAAAATTCATTAAAGAAGGATGCTTGGGAATACCTCCTCTCCAAAATGGAAAAAAAATTATACAATTGGTCCTTTTGCACCCTCAATTTGACAGACATATTGATCCTAGTCAAATCTGTTCTCCAGGCTATTCCCATTTACCGATTCCCCACCCTAGCCGCCCCCAAGTATATTCTCAAAGATGTTAGAAACATGCACAAATCCTTTCTTTGGGGGAGATCCAAAGAGAGGGAAAATGGGCTTTAGTATCATGGAAAATGGTCTGTAGGCCCAAGTTGGCAAGAGGGTTGGGCCTCTGTGATCCATAACTCCTAAGCAAGGTACTATTAGCAAAGATCTAGTGGAGATAGATAACTAACCAATGATCCCAATGGGCTCGCCTATGGAAATTCAAATATTCTAAAGAGGATCAATAAAATTGATTAATATGTCTGCAAAGTGCCCCGAGTGGCTCTAACATCTAGAACTTAGCCTGGTAAAATAGATCCTTGATTCAAGAAAATTTCTTCTAGGAAATACAAAATGACCAGGACTCCCTCTTCTGGGAACATGCCTAACAACAACAACCAAAATGGTCAGACCAAGAACAACTGCAAGGGATAAAGGAGAAAAGTATTGTGGCTCACTACGGGTCCCTTGAGGAAGATCACCATCTCTAGCGCCACTAGCTTCCCAAAGAGCAATGGTCAGGATCACAGGAACAAGAAATCATTAATAACTTCTAGGTAGACCTTTCCAATAGAAAAATCAAGATCAACAACCAGGAAGACCGCCTTCGATGGGGTCGGTCAACGAAAGGTACTTTCATAGTTAAAGAGGCCTACTCAATTGTAGCATACCACCAAAACATCCCCAAAGAGGAAATATGGAGGTGTATTTGGAAGCAAAACCTCTCGCCAAAAGTTTCAACTTTTCTTTGGTTGTTATCCCACAACAAAATGCTAACTTGGGACAACCTCTACAAAAATGATTCTATGGTGCCTCAAGATGCCCTTTATGTTACTCTCAAGTGGAATCCATTGAACACATATTCAATTCCTGCTCCTTCTCAGAATACCTATGGGCTTAGAGAGACTTCTTGTTCTGTAGAACTGGCTGCAATTGTCACGGAATCCCAACCTTTATCGAGCACTAGCCAACCTCCATTGCACAAAACCCCATTGTCAATTGAATCTGGCAGCTCCTCCCAAGTTTCCTTTTATGGGAAATCTGGAAGGAATGTAATAAGAGATTTTTAAAGAAAGAGACTGAATCTCTTGCAAAGATATGGAGCAGAATCATCAAGGTAATCCAAGAAATAGTCTTCACTCAATCTTGGAATGATGAAGACTGGAGGAGAAACCAATATGAAAATACCATCCTCCTTGTCCTCGGCCTGACCCGCTCATCATCCCTTCCTCGTCCGATCCAATCGTTCAACAAGCTTCACTCTCCTTCAAGTTGGTCACCTCCACCTCATAGTTTTGTAAAACTCAACTTTGATGGGGCCTCAAAAGGCAACCTAGGGAAAGTAGGGTTTGGAGGGGTTTTTTGCAATGATGAAGGAGGCATTCTCAGAACCTTTGCAAGAAAGTTAGGCATCAACAACAATAATGTCGTGGAGCTCTTAGCCTTGAAAGAAGGGATAACCATCGCTAAAACAAGTGCTTTTAATAAATTAATAGCCGAGGGAGACTCCCTTTTGATAATCAACATGATAAAGATAATTCAACAAGGATCACCAATCTCTAATATCTCTCACATCTGGCACCTCGAATCCTCCCTTGAGTGAATTGCTAGTATAATCAAACACACCCCTACTCTCATTCAATCCCATGTGAAATGGTCGACCAACAAGCTAGTGGACTGGCTAGCAAATGAAGGCATCCATCTAGAAAGTGACAGGTGGGATAAGCCTTAGGACCCCAATAAATTGGACAGACTGATGACCAACTATTCAGCCATAGCCATAAGGGGTTGTCGTTCCCTATATGGGGTGTTGGGGACAAGAAATTTGGTGGGACCAACCCCCGAGGATGGTATGACAATTGTAATGGAGGGTACAAGTAGTGTTTCAAACCTTGAGACCACAAATGTCTGCACGCTAGACCAGGGGCGATCACATGGCATAGGTGGTCTTCCATATGAGGCAATGAGGTGACAACTATCTCCTCGTATCAATCATTTTTAATGGCATCAACTATTGGCAAGAGAAAGCTTCCCTCACAATTCATTAACCTTGGCTCAATGTCAAAATTGATGTGAAGGAAACATAGTATTACGTTCTGCAGTCTGAGAAATTACTTGTGGTGTCGACAGAGAGTCCCTTGCAAAGATTCAATTCCAGTGGGGGACCTATGGGTTTACCT
>ML790254.1:175460-191943 GCA_009831015.1 Picea engelmannii | reverse complement strand
AACATATACAAGAAAGTAGGACATAGAAGGAGGAAAGTGGGTGGATGTCGAACAATAGGATTTGGAAAGAAGACAAAATGAATTTTATCAGGATTCATTTAT
The DNA here is from genome assembly GCA_009831015.1 of Picea engelmannii. Taxonomy (NCBI): domain Eukaryota; kingdom Viridiplantae; phylum Streptophyta; class Pinopsida; order Pinales; family Pinaceae; genus Picea; species Picea engelmannii. The sequence continues at coordinate 191,841 of ML790254.1, read as the reverse complement.
ACTTTTCTAGTTAAAGAATGAGAATAATTTGATGAAAATTGATAAAGGAAGAAGTATGTGATCAACATGGACTTACTATGATGGTATCTCTCCCCTTTGTTTTCTTGTTGTTGTTTCTTTTATACCCTTTCTTGTTGCGGTTTGATTACCAGTTGTAACTGCTTCTGCTGGTATTTCAGAAATCTTGGCAATTGAGTTTTTTAACCGTTCTTGAATAAAATCACTTAATGGGGCAACAATTACTTCTTGTTTTACTTTGGCATTAAACAACTGTTCAATTTCTCTAAGATCAATAGATAAATTTTGCATTGTGTTCTCAATATCTTCATTTTTATTTGTGTACTCGACAAGCCAGTTGTCAATATCATTATGTGTAAATTCAATCATATTATCAAACTTCTCAGGTGATGCCCTTTTCAGTTCTTCAACTTGTCCTTTGAAATGTTGCCGAGTCATGAGCATTGAATTTGAAAGATATTTAGGGTTTGAGACTTCAACAAAGGTTCCAACGATATCCAAATCAATAATTTTTTAATATTCTTCTGTCTTCCTTCTTGATAAATTAGTCAATTGAGTTGACAATCCCTTTAATATGTTAATTCTTTCAATCCAACAAAATTTTAATTGTTTGATGCGGCTCGAAGAAGGTAATTTTTCTTGCTTTCTCGTGTGCTCTGTCATTGTCGAAACCTTCATTGGAAACATTACAACTCCATCCGTGTAAAACCCTTCATCATTTTTCAAATTTGAATTCAAGTATTCCCTGGTATTTTGAATTCTCAAACCGAGAGAGACAAAACTTGTTGCCATATCCCACAATTCTAAAATCAATGACATTCTTTTCTTAATATTCTCTTCAACGAAATGTCAAGTGGCAATGATTAAATTTGAAATTCCCTGACTCTTGCACTTAGCTCTGGGGTTTCTTGAATACTTTTTCCGTGACGAATCATGGCAATGGGGGAAGCCATAATAGGTGGAGGCATGATGGTTTCCTCCATTTTTTTATTTTTTTCTTTCAACTGTGCATTCTCTTCCTCCATATTTGCAATTGAAACATCAAGTGCATCCCCTGTAACTTTATGAATAGATGATAATATAGAAGGAAACATATTTAGAGTTTCAATGGTGGACCGTAACTTCCCGCTTTTACTCTTTGTAGTTCTCTAAAAAACCAATTTCTTAGATTCTTTTTCAAAAGAGGCATTTTGTACAACAAAAGTTTCCTCATCAGAAAATGTCTCATCCTGGACCATGAATGCAAAAATATTCTATACATTTTCTCTAACATGCACTTCTACATCTAGGAAAGTGATATTTTCAATATTTACATCCAAATCCATATTATCTAATAACAAATCACTTTTTGGTGCATGCGTTTCTTTTCCCTCCTACTGTCAATTAATCCATTTTCTCTTAACTTTTAACTTGTGGGGATTCTCTAGGTTCCCCTTAGGAGGGTTTCTTTCTTCATCATCTCCTGAGTTATTACTCTGCATTTTTCTTGTGTGATATGTCTCGGGTTGAGGGTTTGTCCTTGATAGAGTACTTCTTCATGAAACAACTAGTGACTGAACATTTTTCTCACTTGAGGGCTTACCTCTTCCTTATGGTGCTTTGTAGTACTTATAACAATTTCTATATCTCTCGAGTTTCTATCAGATTCTTGATTATATGGATTGTGGTTGTCATTCTCATCTTCTCCACTTATAGATGAATTTATAAGTGCGGGGATGAGCCCAAATGAAATCAAATGATTATAAAAAAGATGACTAGGGTCAAAAACCTTGATTTCCTCTAGATATCTCAAGTTGGAATGATCGAAATAAACAACATATTCGTATATCTTGGAAATTCCTCAGAGAAGAATTTCACCAACTTTCCACAGGAGAGGTATGAACTGCTTTTTTCTTTTCTCAGAGAAAGTGTGGAACCATAATTTATATTGTTTATCTACCTCAATGATAAACAACTTATTAGATATATAATAAGGAAGAAAAATATTTTTTTCGATAGAGAAGAAAACCCTTATGATATTATAATCCTCCATTTTCTCAATAATTCATTTTCCCTTTAAAAAAGTCGATGTTTCCAATGATAGCTGGGAAGTTCCTTCCCCAAATAACAACTTATTGAATTTAGACAAAAAAATATACCTAATAGAAATGATGGTTGACTCTTTGCCTCCATAAATATTGATACTAGATGGTCACAGGGTCCACCTTTATTTTCACTCTTCGGGCAATGTTTAAACCCTCAAAAGTATGGCAATATGTAATAGAAAATATTAAATAAGACAACATATAAAACGTTTTCTCAGTCTTGAAATTTATTAACTGTGCAATAATTTCATTCAAAATCATCTTCTCCTAGTCAAAGATTGTGTTTTCGTGAACCACGAAATGAAGTATATACAATGCCAGTCAGGGAATGGTTTTTGTAGAGTCTTGGCCAGCAATTCGAGTAAACAACCAGGCAATTTCTTTATAAGGATTTTTTAAAGAACTTAACTAAATTTTGGATATATCTTCAAGCATTGATGCAAGGTCATGCAAATATTCTTGAAGAAGTTCAATTCCATTGTTTTTTATTTTTAGGAATTTTTTGGCTTCCTCCCCTTTATAAACCAGGTTTGGCTCTAGAAATTTAAACATCTCTCTAAATATTGAAGGCGCCAATGAAATAGGAGAACTACTCTGCAATGCGATGACCCTTATGTTTTGAATAAACTTGTTGATGCACCAAGTGACAATATCCTTGCATTCAAAAACTTCTGGAATGCATCCTGCGAGAACTATCCCCGAGGTCCACACCTCGTTGTTCTCTTTACCCAACAAATTTGAATAATACCAATATGAGAAGGACCAATGATAGTTCTTGTCTTCTCTAGCAAAGAGGTTCAAGGTATCTCCACAGAACTATTGTTTTCTCATGACTAACTTCGCGCAGCTGGCCAACTTCTCTTGTAATATTACTTTGCACAGTAAAATGATTTTAAGTGAAATTTTCTTTTGACAGAAGCATTAACTCAAAATAAATATGACTAGCCTCGATATAAGCATCATTAATTAATGGCCATTTCAACAATAAATTTAGTAGTTAATTTCATAGGGATAACATTAAATGTGAAGGAAGAGACATGTAATGGCAGAGAGTCGGAGTGAGTGACTAGTATGAAAAAATAGGTTCACGAGTCAGAAGGTCTGCAAGTCCGAAAGTTCGAATGGATGAAATGGCTAAGTGTTGAAATATGTCAGATGGTGTAATACCCATGTTTCCCCCCAGTTTGTAAATATAACTATAACTGGCCAAGAGACTATGGCAGACTAAATGTGTGTGAATGTTTGATTTGATGAACCTTTGTATAAAAGGGTCAATGTATGAATTTTATGTTATTAATAGAAATTGAATATGTATTGCACAACTATTGAAAGGGGGGGGGGATTTTTCCAAGATAGACCATGGATGATATGAGAGAGATGGTGAGGGGAAACCAAGAATGGTTGAGATCACCCTCACTAGACAAGTACCTACTAGGTGTAATTGCTCAACAGTTCTCTGACCCAGAAATGAATTACCAATCAGGCTAGTAGTTGGAAGGCCATCCTCAAGAGTTAATGAGGAGATGGGGCAAGGTACCCATATTTAAGGATTCTAGGCCTAACCACGAATTGGAATTCGGACCCATGTAACCTTGCTGAGGAAGGCAAGACAAGAGGTAATTCTGGGGGACAGAGACAGATCTGGAAGATAACAGAGTAGAGAAAATACTCTCCCGAGAAGAGAAGTGAGAATACTTCGACTCTAGAGTTGAGAGGAAAGTTGAGAAGTAAGCTCATTTTCAGACTGAAAGAAGCCACGGGCATGGTTTGGCTACAGACTGATAAACGAGGCTGACGAGTGACTAAGGAAGTACTCGTGCATACCTCCTTGCTTGGAGTAGAGAAAACAATTGCCAATTTCCTGTGGGAGAATGAGAGTAACCTTTGTCCCTGACTGTCATGGAGAAAATAGAAAGAATATCTCTCAGAGCATTATGGTCTAGCTCAAGGGTGGCCAATGGTAAATCTGATAAGAGTGTTTGTGCCTATGGTTGGGAGGAAACACGCACCACTTTCAACGGTCGCTTCACATTCTGCATTTATGATAAGTATTATCATACTATGTGTGTGTCTATATATATATATATTGGATGCGATGATGAATGTCCATGTTTATGGTTAAGTCCTTCATTATTTGAACAATTATTAGAAATGTTCTTTGGCTTCTGTAAACGATTATATTCATATGATCTTTGAATTATCTCAGTTTAGCTACTAGAGAGTCATGGGATGTAAATATGCAGTAGAGTCGGGGTAGGATTGGTTGAAAAGTCTAAGTCCTACCGACCCTTTGAAGTTTACCTTAGTGGGAATGTCAAGTTCAGCTTGAAGGGAGAAAGGCGTTTTTTTCAGACTATCCTTCCATCTGATCGTGGGCTCATGCCCGTGTCCTTAACCCATCTTGCTGCTAAAAAGATTTGCTCTTAGCCCACAAGATTTCCAAAGGACCCATGTGACCAGGGCCTAAGAACCCTGCGCCAGCCCGAAAGGAGCTAGCTCTTTTGGCTTTGGGACTTCGGGACTTGTGACTCCATAATCCTCAAAAACAGCTGAGGGCCGAGGTCGTGAATTGACGAGGGTCGTTGATTTGGGGATCCAGTGTGTATCCCTCTCAGTCGTTATATCAGACTTAGGAAGGGAGGTGTTAAGTTCTTCAGCGAAGTCCTACTTCGGGAGAATAGGAGTGGTCTAATGCTGAAACTCTCGAATGTCGGAGTCGTGTTGTAAATTGGGACCATTGAAAATGGAGGGACACATGTCCACAAATCAATGGTTATCCGGAAGTCTGGGTATTCGGTGGTATACGGACGCGCGAGTTTCCTTGGAGCTCTACTAGACTAGAGTAAATCCTGGTCATGGATGCTAGGTACATGTGGCGATAGATCCGGCGTGGTCCGGAGGGAAATCCAGGAGATACACGTCGAACTCCTGAATGTCTAACTTCCGAAGTGATGTGGATCGACGATCTTCGGATCCTTCAGGATTCCTCCCAACAGTCAATCTAAGAAGCCCACCCTCGATTACCCAACCGACCGAGAACATGTCATCGAGAAACATGTGGCCCTTACTTGTCTCTTGTTTAAGGTTGTCCGCTGAATTAGAGCCATTAGATGAGAGGACACATGGCAAGCGATCCCATAGTCCAAAGACTTAGTACTTTGGAGGAACCTAGCCAAGAACCTACCGAATGTGAAAACCTTCGAAGTCGCGAACGTCGAAATGTATCTCGACCATTGGTAGGATGAGGACACTTGGCGCCAAATTAGAGAGTCTGAAGACTTATCTCTTTGGGGAACTCGCGACGTGAGGAGTTGGAAAGCTACGAATTTTAGAGTTGTGAAGTAACGAGAGTTGTAGATCTATGGATCCATGTGGACTCCTACTGACCGTGAGATCGAAGGGTTGAGAAGTTATTGGTCCAAGATGACATGGAATGATGATGTCATTCAATGTGACGTGGACCCACATTATGCATGTCAGGTGTCATCTGGATACAGACGATTCACAGACCCTTTATGACTATTAGAGCATGACACATGTCACTCCCTAATGAGGACACATGTCACCCCTTGAACCTCATCGCATGTCTGCTTTTGGTTCGTGCCTGCCTGGGCAACATGGTTGGTGACGTGTTTGGGACTCCAAGAGTCTGGATAATTCGAGAGTTCGGAATATTGAACGTAGTATGGCTGAGGAAGGTACAATGAGGATCGTCGATCGCCGAACGCTGAAAGTTCCATAGTGATCGTTGATCACCGAAACATCGAAAACGTAGAACGAAGACCATTGATTTTCGAAACGCCGAAACGTAGGACGTTCAACGCTAAACACCAAACGTCGATCGCTGAATGGATAAGGCCACATGGTGAGATTTCAAGACTTCGGGGATTAGGAAAAAGGAGTGTTTCGCGTCGAACGTTGAAGCCCCTTTTTAATCGTAGGATCTCAACAGAGGACATGGGTCGTTCATTTCCTCTGCTGTTTGATGATCTGAGAATTCAACAACACCATTGGAACTCCTGAAGTACAAGAGTTCTGAAGTGCTGAAACCTTCACTGAGAAGACTCTTAGCTCCCGATTTTCATCCCAAGGTCACGAGGAGGATCCCGCTAGCTAGTTTAAGCACGTAGTGGGAGATGTAAACTTCGGGGAAACAAGATAAGAGGGTTTTGCTTAGTAAGGGACCGAAAATGAACCAAGGAAAAGCAAAATTTTGATGCCCCATCCCTTAAAAGGGTAGTTAAGGGGTTGGGTGTGTTACAGGCAGACAAAGGGGGAAGTGGAGGTATACCACGTAGGTCCATGAGTCTGCAAGTCTGAAAGTCTGCGATGCAAAAATAAACTAAGTGTTGGGTTGACTGATATGTGGGCAAAGGGAACATAATACAAGTTCGAAGGTCCGTGAGTCCACAAGTCTGAAAACATAATGAAAAAAACTAAGTATGGTAAACTTGTCACAACAAAGAAAGGCAAAAAGAGGGGAAAAAAAGAGACGAGCAAAGGGAAAATATAGAAGGGAAATAGAAGATGTAAGAAAAGAATCAGGAAAAATAGAAATAAAGGGGAAGCAAAAAAGGGGTTCAACAAGACTGAAGACTTATATCTTTGTTGTTGGTCTAGTTTCCCCAGTGGCAGGCTAGAAGAAAAGAGATTTTGTATGTATGATACTTTGTTATAATAATAAAAAAAAATATGTGAGCTTAAAAAAAATGGTAGGGACCTAACCTCCCTAACCCCTCACATAGGTAGAATAATATATTTCCATGTAATAAAGCCGACATTAGTTAATAGGGCCTATTTAATAAATGTGAACAAGTCAATGTAAGAATACCCAATAGAAGCTTCCACCTCTACAATGATCTTCCTCTAGAATGATCTTTAGAAGATAGAATTAGTATAAAAAAGAGTATGAGGCATGAGAAGTTTTTGTCTTGAGAATTATTGTAATAGAACCATGCTCTGCTGTAGGTTTCCCCCTCGAAGAGGCAAGTGAACATTGCCTTCTTTGAATAAAAGTATCATTTATGGTGTTTCTCTTCTCAATATTTTGTTGTTCCATTGATATCTGTTGAATATTCTTGTTTCTGCATATTATATTACATCTAGTACATTACAAGGGGTATAAGAGAACTTTCCTTGGCAGGAATTGTGGGTTAATTTTTTTTTTCAAGGTAGAGACGTGTTTTGATGTCCTAAAACTATAGTGATATGTCGTTTAGCGCATAAATCTGCGGTCAGGGAAGCATACACGCAGGAAATACCAGTTTTTATCACATTGTTGGATACCCTTCTAACCCTTGTTTGTGCCCCTTGGAGTGGTAGTGCATTAGAAAACACTTGTATATAGATTGGCCTAGGTATCCTAAAACCTGTTATAGATCAATCGACCGATCATCTGATTGTTATAGTGCCACCGAGAACAACGCTCGAGAAGATACTCTCTAGTACCTGGGTAATTGGGTAGTACAACTAAGGGTACATTCTACCCTCCTTAGTTGGTGCCCTGAGATATTGGGTTGAGTACTATTGTTTGACCTGACACATATATCATAGAGTTATAGCACAGGGAAAACCCTTGTCTGTAGGAACCCTAAAAAACCCTAACCCTTGAGACATATACAAAACAAACAAGGAACAAACAAGATCTATTGTCGTGCATCCTTACCTCCTCTTTAAGAGGCTTGCCTACACCCTTATTTGAGACCTATCCCATTGGACTCCTCTTCTCGTCCTGATCGCAATGATACCTATCATTTTTAATACTTTTTTCCATGTGGTCCCGACCCCCTTCCCAAAACTCTTATTTGGGACCTATACCATTAGATTCCCCTTCTCAGACCAATCACAATGGTATATATCACTTGTAAGCCTTTTTTTTCCGTGGACCCACCCACCCTTCTTTCCCACCTTTTCTTGTGTTTCCCCTTCACCATGGCTAACACTCGCAACTAAGAACTTGAAAACCGCATCAATACCCACATACCTGCCAAAATGGATTACATGAAAGATGAACTGAAGAAGGACATCAATTCCCACCTTGCTAGCCAACTTGTGTCCCACCTCGATTCTCAAGTTGACTCCTTTGTTGCCAAGGTCCTTGAAAAATTGTCATTTCCTGGAGTCCATACCTCATCTAAACAACCTTCTAACCCAGAAGGTACAACTTCCTCCAATCCCCATCCTTTTTAGTCCAACCCCTTTCATCGTGATCCGCGTCTTCCACGAGTGGAGGTGAACAAATTTGATGGCTCGACTCCCATTGGTTGGGTCACTCAAATGGAACATTACTTCTCCTTGCATGGCATTATTGATGACTTGGACAACCTTCGTTACAATGTCCTCTATCTGGATCCTGAGCATTGGCAATGGCATAGAAAATCATTCCAAAGATATGTTGCTTGGACATAGTTTGTGGCCAAAATTTATGAATGCTTTGACACTGACACTCACTCCTTGGGTCGTTTGACCAAATTGAAACAATCTGGTACTGTGGAAGATTTTATCACCGCATTTGAGAAGTTGTCTATCAGAATAGAGGGAATGTATGATACCTTTTTCCTGGGAATGCTTTATCAATGGCCTCAAGGATGAAATCCAAGCCCAAGTCCTCATGACTCACCCCCATACTTGGTTGGAAGCTACTCAACATGCTAAGGAAGCACAACATGTTGTTTTTTCCCAGCATTGAAAACCCTCTTTTATTCCTCTCCCTTTCCCTCCCAATCCTACCCCTCATCCCACCCCTCTCAAGATCCATAAATTAACTCGAGCAAAAATGGTTGAATGCCAACTCAAGGGTCTTTACTATAATTATGATGAAAAATATTTTCTAGGGCACAAGTGAAAGGAACAAAACTTGTTTATGGCCACCTCTGAGGATGTGTCTGATGAAGAGGTATAGGCTCCTCCCGTGACAGAGCTACCTGAGACAACTAATCTCACTTTTCCATCTGATCCACCAAAATTTGAACCGATCATTTCATTAAATTCCCTCATTGGCTTCTCTGCTCCCCAAACCCTCAAGCTAAGCTACGTTATGTTGAGATTTTATGTAATTTCGGAAGTTATTCCTAAATGTAATTGTATTGGTTATTCTTAAGTGTAATTCTGAAAGGGTTTATTGATAAGTCATGTCTTTTTGGTCTTTTAGAGTATAAATAGAGGTTATATCGAGTCATTTTGATTACTCATTGAATATAAGTACAATAGAGTAGTCCGCACTTATATAGGAGGCTATTCTTGGTTTGTGCCTAGGTCTCTTTGGTCTTGATTTCGTGAAAGAGCATTGTATGACATTGTACATGTTGGAGGAATCTATACTAAGGAAAGTTTGCAGGGTTTTCTCCCCCTTGAGGGTTTCCCTGAGGATATATCTTATTGTTATGTGGATATCTATCTTTCAGTTGTGATCTTTTTTCATATTAAATAATAATAAAAGAATATAATACTTTAACTGTTGGAAAAACAAAAATAAATCAACATGGTATCAAAGCAGGCCTGAAAAATAAGATTTTTCCGCAGATTTTTGGAAGTGTTTTGGAAAACTAACTTCATCTTCCTAGGAAGGATGACTACCAACACTGAAATTGACGAGAAGATGGAAGGAGAAGAAAACTTCAGAGCATGGAAGTACAGAGTAGGCCTCCTTCTGGAAGAACATGATCTAGAAATATTTGTTAAGGAGGAAGTTCCAGAACCAGAGAGGAAGATGAGGCCAAGGCAAAGCATAAAAAGAACTAGGCCATGACTAAGAGGATTATTGCAGACTCAATCAAGGATCATTTGATTCATCATGTTTCTCTGTTAAAATATCTGAAGAAGATGATGGATGCATTGACTCATGTATTTGAAGGAAAAAATATCAACAAAAGGATGACATTGAAGACCTAGATGAAGAATGTGAAGCTTCAATATTAAGAGTCCATTCACTCTTACTTCTCGAGAGTGAACACTATAAAGGAACAGATTGAAGCTATTGGATACACTGTTGACAAAGCATAAATGGTTATGCCCACCTTGAATGGTCTCCCAAGGTCACGGGACTCATTCATTCAAGGAATATGCTTAAGGAGGAAGCTAATCAAGTTTAGCAGATTATGGGAAGATTTCACTCAAGAGGAAGCAAGGTTGGTAGCAAGAGAAGAGAAATTGAGGGATGATGATCAAGATTTAGCTACTCATACAAGGAAAGGAAAGAGTAAAAAACAACCCTCATCCCCAAAGAAACCTCAAAAGTCGAAGAATAATCAAAGAGACTATTCAAATGTGATGTGTTTCTGTTGTGAAAAMCTGGGACACGTTGTAAAATTTTGTCCCCTTATTCTTCAACTAAAAGAAAAGGAAAAGGGAAAGAGGCATCATGCTCATGCCRCTGAAGATGATGAACCACCAAAGAAAATTGCAAGAGAAGATGATTCAAGTGATGATGACTACGTCCTAATATCATTTCTCACAGGAACAATCACCCCTAAAAATGATATTTGGTTGGTGGATAGCGGTGCTTCTAAGCACATTACAGGGTATAAAGACTCTATGTCAAACTTAATTCATACAGACTCACCTCATAATGTGAATCTTGGTGATGATTATCACTATCTGATCAAAGGAGTAGGAGAGGCCTCCTACAAACTATATTTCGGGAAGGCAATGAGGATGAAGGACGTGCTTTATGTACCAGGTTTGAAGAAGAACCTTCTCTCGATTTCATCTTTGGATGAGAAGGGTTTCAGGGTTGCATTTTTAGATAGAGAAGTTCTCATGTGGCCAAAAGGAAATATGTTTTATGATGCAGTTGTTATCGGTGTCCAAGAAGGAGGACTGTATAAATTAAAGGGATGCTCAGATTCAACATTGATTCACGACACTGCGAATTCAAGTGAGCTATGGCATAGTATATTTTCCCACCTACACTACAAAGCTTTACCAATCATGAGAAATATGGTCGTAACAGGACTACCATAGATTCACGTGAATCCAAATGGCATATGCAAAGGTTGTGCACAAGGAAATAATGTGAAGAACCCCTTTCCAAGTAGTGGTAGCAGAGCCAAATGAGTCTTGGATATTGTACACTCGGACATATGCGGACTGATGTCAGTGCCATCACTCAATGGGTACATATATTATGTATCATTTATTGATTATTACTCACGCAAAACTTGGATTTACTTCTTGAAGTCAAAAGGTGAAGTATTTGGTAATTTCAAGGAATTCAAGGCACTAGTAGAAAACCTAACAAAAAGGAAGATAAAGATGTTGAGATCAGACAATGGAGGAGAATTCACCTCAAATGAATTCTTAGATTTCTACAAAGAAGTTGGGATTAAGAGGGAGCTCTCTACTCCCTATAATCCCCAACAAAATGGTGTGGAAAAGAGAAATAATCATACGATTATGGAAGCAGTAAAGGCCATGATCCATGATCAATATTTACCTATGTATCTATGGGAAGAAGTTGCGATGACAAATGTGTACATACATAACAGAAGTCCCCATTGATTTCTTGAAAACAAGACACTGGAGGAAATGTTTTCAGGAGATAAGCCAGAGGTCAGCCACCTAAGGATATTTGGTTATCCTATATATGTGCATGTCCCCAAGGACAAGAGAACACAGTTGAACTCATCTGGAAAGAAAGGTATATTTGTTGGGTACAATGACACATCGAAGGCCTACAGAGTATACATTCCCGTGTTGGAGTTACTTCACACACACCTAGGATTTCTTTTTCCTAAGGTCCTAAAGTTTTTCCTATGTTTATTAGTCATTATTCAGTCTCCTAAAGTTTAGGGGAGAATATTCCACCTGGAGAATATTCTCTTTAGTTGACACTTCAGTTTGATTAGTTGAGTTGAGTCTAGATGTTGCATTGGTTTTGTCACCATGCAACATTGGGACCATCACCATGCTAATGCGCATTAGCCTTGGTTTCATCACTAGAATGGCGCATTACCCTTGATTCCTTAATCTACTCCTCACTACACTCCATTTCAGTCAGTTAACTAAAGACTGGTTGACTAGTTAACTCAACTAGGTGGCAGTTCACTCCTGTAACTGCCCGAGAGACTAGACTAGGTGGCAGTGCACTCCAATAACTATTGGTGTGTGTCCAGATCACTCTAGACCACCACTATGGTGCATTGGTTCTCCTCCAGTGCACATTGATTGAGTTATACATAGTATATCATGTGTAAATTATTCATTATTCATTACAATTAATGAGAATTCTTCCATTCTTTCTCTCTTGCTTCTTCTTTCTCAATTTATCTCTGCAAATGTGTGTGGTATTTTCTAGCTAGATCTATTCTATGTAGTTTCAACACATTTACATGGTATTAGAGCGAACAGACTGCTAAGCAAAAGCTACACCAATTTTTTTGCAGGTACAAAAGATTGAAGACAACGAAAATATGGATTTCCCAAAAGAATTCATTCTTACACCTTACAATTACTTTGCATGGAAGGAGACAATAGTCATACATGTCCAAACTAGAGGATTGTACAAGTTAACATTGAATACCGACATAGAATCGATATCAGCCATAGAAAAATCCAAGTATCTAAATCGAATGGATGAAGCATTCAAAACAATTTGCATTCTTATTTCTTGTGATCTCCTTTTTCACATATCTTCCTGTAAAACCCCCAATGAAGCTTGGACCACCTTGGAAGGGCTCTTTGGAAAACAGGATGATATGAGGGGACACATGTTGGAGGTGTAATTTCTCACATTGGATCCAAAAAGCTTCGACAATATCCAATATTTATTTACAAAATTCAAGGATTTAATGTCGCAACTCAAAGCTTGCGGGGTTGATAAACCTAAGGAGGAGAAACAAATATTTCTCACCATTCTCTCCAAACTTGGTCCTAAATTGTTTGTGTTCGTATCAACATTCCATTCAGTCAAATTTGCCTATGGAGCCACCTAGAAGATGCCTTCTCTTGAGGACTTTATCGAATACCTGACACAAGAGCAAACCAAGCTCATAAACATGAGAAAAATCAAAGTCCCAAAGGCGCATGCACTTACTGTGCAAGATGGCAGCCATCAATATCATAAATCTAAATATAATGACAAAAGGAAAGATCATGCACATCCAAAGAAGGAAGGGTACTCAAAACCCTTGGCTGATGCCTCCAGATCCAAAGGTGGAAGGGAAGAAAAGGGGAGAAATGCGTGTACTGCCATAAAGGATTCCATCCAGAATCTGCATGCATGTAGAAACAAATAGATCTAATGACTCAAATAATTCAACAAAACAACCTTGGATATCGCATCCCCGAGGGTGCCAAGAAGAAGAAGATAGAAGATCATAATACCAAGAAAGGAAATTCTATCCATGCCTTGATTGCCATCAACTCCTCTCTCGATGCTTGGATCGTAGATTCAGGAGAATCACATCACACAACTGCCACAAAAGAAGTTTATTCTTCATTGGATTCATGCAAATGTCCTCCTATTCTGATGGGGGACAACTCTCCAGTTGAGGTCACCAGCAAAGGAAGGATTGAACTCACCAACAGAAGGTTCGAGAATGTGTTGCACGTTCCCAAACTTTCCGTCAATCTTCTCTCAATGTATCAGATGAGGAATTCTGACACGGAAAAAAAATTCATATTCACACCAAATGAAATGGACATCTATGACATGCAAACCAATTCCAGGGTTGTTACTGGTGAGGTAAATCATCAATCTAGATTGTATACATTTTCTGAATTTATTGAACCAGATTCTGCTTTACTGCTTACCCATGCTGATGAAAATAGTAGGATATGGCACGAAAGGTTCATACATTTGAATTTCAGATATATGAAACAACTTAGCAAGCAAATATTGGTTGATGGTCTACCAGACATCCATTTCTCCAAAGGAATCTGTGAGGGATGTGTTCTTGGAAAACACCCTCAAGAGAAATTCGACAAAGGAAAGACTTAGAGAGCTTCCGCTCCTGTAGATCTGATCCATAGTGACCTCATGGGTCCTTTTCCGCATCCATCTATTAGCAAAGAAAGTTTTTTTCTCATTTTTGTTGATTATTTCTCACGTTTCACATGGATTTGCTTTCTTAGGCAAAAATATGAGGTATTTCAACACCTCAAAGATTTCAAAGCCCTGGTTGAGACACAGTTAGGAAAGAAAATCAAAGTCCTCTAAATTGATAACAGGGGAGAGTATGTCAATCATGACATCCAAAATCTTTGTCATGAGGCAGGGATTCATTTGCAACACACAGTTCCCTATACTCTGTAGTAAAACAAAGTTTTTCATCGGAAAAATAGATCTCTAAATGAGATGGCATCTTGCATGCTACATGCAAAGTCACTACCACAGAGACTATGGGCCGAAGCACTTAATTGTGCAACATACATCCAAAACGGATCTCCCCATAGATCTGTCAAGGACAAGACCCCTTACAAGGCTTGGAGCGGCCTCAAACTGGAAGTGACCCACTTTCGTATTTTCGATTCACGTGCATGGGCCCAGATTCCCTCTGAAAAGAGGAAGGCACTTGATCCACAAAGCACTGAGTGTATTTTTGTTGGATACCCCGACGGTGTGAAGGGATACAAACTTATTGATCTTTCCTCGGACTGGATCATCATTGAGCGAAGTGTCCAATTCGAGGAAAGTGTCTCACATGTACCTCAACAGCCTCATGCATACACCTTCATTCTTCCACCTATCCGAGACAATGATCATGCATATGCCGAGTCTTCTTCAAATGAGAGTTCTGATTCATAGAACTGAGATGATCCAGATACAGAGTCAGTATAGTTAGATGCAGAGTCAGAGCATCCAAATGCAGATGCAGAGCCAGAGCAGAGGCCCAAGTGGGCACAAACTACTCTTCAGGATGCAGGGGATCTTGTTGATGATCTTGCCAATACTAGGAGGACTCGATCTGATTTCGAGGAGCCTCCTATTGCACTCACTTCCCTTGAACCATTTCCCTCCAGGCATCTTTTCTTAGTTCAGTCTTCAGATCCACAGTCTTATGGTGAGGCTACTGGAAATCCATTTTGGGAATCCTCCATGCAAGAAAAGTACAACTCCCTCCTCAAGAACCAGACTTGGGATCTGGTTCCCCTTCCTTCTAGAAGGAAACTTGTCAAATGCAGATGGGTCTACATGACTAAGAGCTCAACAGATGGATATATTAGAAGATACAAAGCTAGGCTTGTTTCAAAAGGCTTTCAACATGTGCATGGAATTGACTATGATGAGACCTTCGCTCCAATAGCGAAGATGGATTCCATACATTTGACAATTTCCATTACAACGACCAAGGGATGGGAAGTCCATCAGATGGACATGAAGAATGAATTTATTCATGGTGATCTCTCTGAGGAGATCTATATGGAGCAGCCCCAGGGATTTATGCAGGATTTATCTTTGGTCTGTCGATTGAAGAAATCTCTTTATGGCCTCAAGCAGGCTCCGAGGGCATGGAATGCGAAGATGGACTCCTAGATGTTGTCACAGAACTTTGTACATTGTAAATCAGTCCTGAATGTCTACATGCTCAGGATGATTGATTCACTTCTACTCGTAATTCTGTATGTTGATGATTTCCTGATCATCGGTTGCTCGAATTCAAGGATTGTTGCAATCAAGAGGATTCTACATGACAAGTTTTTGATGACGGACATGGGTCTGCTACACTTCTTCCTTGGACTCGAGATCATTTAGGATGCATCAGGCATCAAACTGTCTCAGGCCAAGTATGCACGAGATCTCCTTGAGATATTTCACATGACAGAATGCAAGTCTGCTCCGACTCCTTTCCTATCAGGAATCAAACTTGAGGATGGATGGGACACTACACTGGTTGACAACACACTATACATACATCTAGTGGGGAGCTTCTTGTATCTCACACACTCTTGACTAGACCTCTCCTATGCAATTGGCGTAGTTTCCAGGTTCATGTAGGAGCTGCATGAGCTACATTGGAAGGCTGTAAAGCGTATTCTTCGATACATATAGGGCACCATCACCTTTGGGATTCATTATGCAACATACTCTACATTAGATCTCATTGGGTTTACTGATTCTGACTGGGTTGGAAATAACATTGATCACACGTCCACATCTTGTTACTCACTCAGTCTTGGTTTCAAGTCTATCTGTTGGTCGAGCAAGAAGCAGGATGCTATTGTTATTTCTTCAGACGAGGTAGAGTACAGAGGGGTCGTTAACATAACCATTCAGGCTATGTGGCTACAACATTTTCTCACTGAGTTGGGCATTCAGTTTCATTGGATGATCGCCATCT
>ML790254.1:111095-122327 GCA_009831015.1 Picea engelmannii | reverse complement strand
GGGAACTCAAGAATTCATATGAAATGGTGGTTGGGATCATGAAGGTGTGTCAGAAAGGACAACAAGTTGAATTCTTGTCATGGCCGCTTGTGAAATAGAGAAACAACCATATGAATAAGTGACCATATTCATTGTGCTAATAATGATGAGAGATGGGTTAATTGTTGTACAATGTGATTTAAGTTTTTTTCTTATTCACTGTTTCTTGTTGTGATTGAATGATGTTTCTACATCTATGTTTTTATGTGACGGAATGCTTTTGTATGTGTGTTTAATTGTTGCTACTTATGTTTAAGTTGATTGCGTTATGTTTTTAATTGTTATGGGGAGTTGCATGAGATTGTATGTCATGTTGTGCATTTTATTTCCATTAGAGTTGTGTTAAGATGTTGTGCAAGAAGCACAATTGCAACTATTTGGAAGTTTGGAGATTCCATTATCATAGCTGGAGTTCCTGGAGCCACAACTCAGAGACTTCATGTCCGACCTTATGCTGGAGCCCTGGAAAGGAAATGATATAGCCTAAGAAATTGTGGTGCAGAAAAGCGGGTACACTTCCTTGGGTTGTGCATGTTGAGGGGAATGAGATCTTGTTGGTTGAAAGCAACGTTGGAATGAAAAAAACATGAAAGATATTGCAGCTGAAGCCAGAAAAAACCGATGCAAACCATGAAGAATGATAAACTATTGGTTGGAACTGTTGCTAGAATGATGAATTGTGAAATCATTTTGCATGTTTTGGGCCAGGGTGCCTATGTATATATGGTTTTTTGGCTGGAGTGCCTATGTAGATATATGTTTTGGGTCAGGGTGCCTATGTATATATGGTTTTTGGGCCATAATGCCTATGTAGATATATGTTTTGGGTCAGGGGGCCTATGTATCTATGGTTTTTGGGTCAGAGTGTTTATGTATTTATGTTTGGCTTGGAACGCCTGCGTGATATTAGGAAGGGGAGTCTATATGTTGATTAAAGGATGAAGAGCCTATCATTATGATATGTACATACACTTGTATTATGTTGTGCACTATGGACAATGCAAAAATAAGGGGGAGGGGATGTAACATCCCTAGTTTTAATCCCCAATATGTTTAGGGTGAAGAGCCCATATATGTTTTGTCTCATGGTGCCTATGTATCTATGGTTTTTGGGCCATAGTGCCTATGTAGATATATGTTTTGGGTCAGGGTGCCTATGTATCTATGGTTTTTGGGTCAGAGTGCCTATGTATTTATGTTTGGGCTGGAATGCTTATGTGATATTAGGCCGGGGAGTCTATATGCGTATTAAAGGATGAAGAGTCTATCACTGTGATATCTATGTACACGTGTATTATGTTGTGCACTAAGGACAGTGCAAAAATAAGGTTGAGGGCATGTAACATCCCCAATTTTAATCTTCACAAATTATAATGTAATTGTATAAATGTGATTTAGGTTGGTGAGTCGATATGTTTGGGGCATGTTGGCACCCTATAATTTTTGTGCCAATTTATGAACCTATTCGCTCATTTTGCAGCGTTATGACATTTTTGTAGCATAATCACACTTTTGCAGCGAACATGAACTTTTGCAGTGTTATGGCAGTTTTGCAGCGAAAATGTATTTTCATCATAACTTTTAAACTGTGCGCCCATTTTCCACGAACGTTTTAGGGGAGATGCATCAGAGTAAGATGAAAAAAATTGTTTAATTTCAAGTCAAAATGCTTCACGATTTTTGAGAAATGATCCACCATCACCTACAACCATTTTGGTTTTTTCTCGAGAAATGTGAATTAGGTTTTGCTCAATTTTTTTGTGGAGAAGCATTATAATGTTGTTAACCTTCTGACAAAATATAATCTCAACCCAGTTCTCCATTTGGGAGAAAAGGTGAATTACCAGTTCAGTGTGAAATTTGCTGAAAATAGAGATTTCACAGCAAATTTCGCAATTCGCTGCGAAATGGTACAATCAACACAGATCAAGGTTATTCGATTTCCAGCTGGATGGAGCATGCTAAATCACCATGAAGAATCAAATAATTATTTATTTTCCTCTTAGATAATGTAATTTGTTGAGATTTGTAGGTATAAATTAGTCAAGAAACAAAACCCTAAAATATATGAGTTTGGTGTAATTAGTTATTAATCTGTTGTAACTCCTTCTAAAGTTAGAAACCCTAAAGATTTCGACCCTCTTGAGCTAGAATGTAATGTAATCCTATATATGATGAAAGAAAAGAGGGCGGGGAAGGGGGAAAGTAGAGTGAAAGAATACTATTATGCTCTGTGTATTTTATTTGGCTGATATTAATCAAATTTTGTCAGGATCATAACTACATGATTTTTTATCCAAAGATTCCCGTGATAGCATTTTTCAGTCTATGTTTTCTCCATGTGATTGTGTTTCCTTTCTCGGTATTTTCACTTGGATGTGTTATCTTCTAAATATTTGAATAAGATTAAATGTTTCATAATTCATGGTTTCATGCTCTGCTGCATATATTCAAATATTTCCACCTTTTCCTTCTAAAGCTACATTAGGATTCATCTTTGATGCCCTATTGTAGTGGACTATTATCTCCTTCTAAACCCACACCTACAAAGATGATCTAAGTATATGAGTTATGCTATCTACCTTGCCTTTGTCAGTCATTGATCATACAACCAACATCTTGGTAGTTTTGATTAGTTTTCAGCTAGTTTAGACTCCATGCCCAATGGTTACTTTCTCTTGGCTCTGCCACCACAATAATTTTAAAACCTCACTCAACTGAATATCTAGCCATTATGCTTATTAAATAACCAGTCTTTTCTGTGACTCAGTTATCAGAGAGAGCCCTCTCTGGGTTTTAAGGGATAACTTACAATCTACAAGTTGGTTTATGGTTACCTCTGGGTTTTCCTTCCACAACCAAGGTAAATTACAGAGTGATAACAGGGCAAACAGACCATATTGATTAATATGGCTGAGGGACGAATTGTATATTATGTACATTGAAATAATTAATAAAAATAATAATCATTGGATGTGATGCGAGAGGGACACAAATGATGGGGGGATATGATCCCACAAGAGAGGGGGCTAAAGGGGGATCTGAGGGGTATGTTATTATCTTAAGTTAATGTATATTTACATTCTAATTTTCCTCTTGAGTGTATGAGATCAATCAGTGAATTCATGTAAGAGGGTGGGTGTGAGAAGTCACATCCCATAACTATTGGGAGCACGGGGATGAAGTACAATCAACATTACGGAGTGTGAGAGTCAACTTACTTGGTATTTCTTGGGAAAAAAGGGAAATTCGTATAGGAAAAGAGGTAAGTTTTTACATGCTGATTTTGGGTAGCAAGAGAGGAGCAGAGTGTTGGGAAGAGCACCATCCATGTTGTGCTTGAAGGTGATCATTATTGGGTTGTGTATATGCTATAAATATGGCCCGTGTGCTTGTAAAAATGGGTTGCATTCTCGTGGAGCATTTTGCTATTGAGGAAATGGATCTAGAGCCTTATGAAGGATGTAGTGAACACTCCTGGAGTAGCTGACAATTCATGGATTCCCCAGTGTGAGATTCATGTCCAACCGAGTGCATTGGATCCCTAGAGGGAAGTGGGAAAGCCTGAGAGACTATGTACAGTGAAGGGGGACCCCATTCCTTGGGTTGTGTAGGTTTTGGGGAAGAGAACTGGTAGATTAGAACTATTGTTGGAGTAGAACCTGGGTTTTGGCTGCTGAAAGTGGAGAGTGGACAACCAAGAGGGCTATATCTCCTTGTGGACTCATAGCCTCAACTCAGAGGTGGCTTGTTGTTGAGATAAAATGAACAACAAGCCTATGGTTGGGAGGAATGTCCTTCATTCATAGCCAATTGGTTGCTTTATAAACACATGAGTTTATGTTATTCTTTATGATGTTAATTCCACTGTGTAAATGGTTTTATATGAATGCTGCATGTTTGTTGTTTTTCTTGAACAATTGCATTCATGTTTTAAAATATGTTTGTTAAATGCATGTTAAATTACATGCTTGCTTCCCCTTGGTTATTTTATATGTATAGGGCATTTTAAATTTCATTTTAGTAGGTGGGTATGTTGCAATATGGTATCAGAGCTATGTTGGGTTTTTTTTGTAGTAACATGGCTCAGCTTGGATGGTGGGTATGTTAAAGTTGTAGTTCGTTCTCTTTGTTTATACTGATAATTAGTATTAACCAGAGTGTTAATATCATCTTGCAGGGTTAATTGATGAGTTTTAGGAAAATTTTCTTAAGGGTTTTGGTTATCCCCTCCTCCTTCATCCATTTGTAATTATTTAATGAAAGATGATCCATATCCAATGGGAAACATATGAGCCAAGAATGAACCATGAATTGCTTCTTCCTTTTCTCATTGAAAGCATTTTTCACTTGGTAAAAATTGTGAGGGGCCTTATGTATCCAAAGTGTTGGATAGTAGAATTGAACTGGATCCTTATTATAATTTACACTTCTTGATTGAGGTAAATCTTTAAATGTATGGCAGTAAACTATGGCATAAATTAAATCAGAAGTCATATAAAACTTCTTTTTTCTATGGAAGTTCCCTAACTGAAAATAATCTTCATTTGAAATAACACGTGCCTAGTAAAAAATGACATTCTCATGAACATTGTAATGTAGAACATAAAGAACATACTTTGGAATAACAGTTGTAGAATACTGCCCGAAAATCCTTGCAAATAACCATGCAAATCCTTTGTATGGATATTTGAATGAGCATAGCTCAATTTGAGAAGAACCTCTAGGATCATTAAGTGGCTTTCTGAGAAATCTTTTCAAGAGGTTTGTTCCCCCATCATGAGAATTCGAAAAGGAATTTGCTTCAAGACACTTGAGCGTCTTGTTGGGAGTTGGATTTTGTAGATTTTTTTTGAAAACAATTGGTGTGAGATTTTTTTTGAAAACAATTGGTGTGAGATGGACCGATGTTTTTTTTTTTTAAATAAAAAAGGGGGTAGTACCTTCTATATTAGATTAGCACAAAACCTAGACAAAAAATACAGAGTCATGGCTAAAAACCACCAAAAATGCTGCCGGTATCCGGAAACCAGCATAAGTGGGGGGCAGATAGCAGTTTAGCAATAATACATATAGTTGAGAAGCCCCTGTCCTGCCCGGAGGAAACCAGGACAGGTGCTAATGGTCCAGGAGTACATAGAACAGATAAGCAGTAAACTAAAAAGCCAGGAAACGATAAAACCTAGTCACCCTGTGCTCCGTCACCTTCGCCCGCCTGCCAAGTGGACCCCGCCGGAATAGCAAACTCCTGCGCGCACAGGGGACACTTTCGCTGAGCTGGAGCGCCGAAGATCACGCTGAGGAGAATGTCCATGTGTTGGCTCATGAGGAGAATCCTATGTTCCAGGTCCGCCAAGTGGCTACGGAGCTCGAAGACCAAGGCCAGGTGTTCGTCGCTGAGAAGAGAACCATGCAATCCGCCACCCAAGCCGCTATGGGGAGCAGTCCCCGAATCCATAGCCTCATCCATGTCAGCCACTAACTCCCTCTGCTCCGCGCTAACCTCAGTATCCGCAGTCTTCTCAGCATTAAATGATGGCAAGTCGCCCGGCCAGGGAGTTTCTTCAATGATACAGCCTGGGAAGTCGTCTTCTCTGGCCAAAGCGCGAATGGAACCCTCCATGGCTCGGGGCTCCTCAATGCACAACAGGTCACCCATGGACGGGTCCTCCTCCACAATGCAGGTGGGAAGCGCAACCTCGGACTCAGCCTCCCTCACATCGCTCAATTTAGAAATCAATCCTTCCCTGCTGCAACCAGCCCTCTGCTCAACAATAGTGTCGAGCAACATCCGCCGCTCAACTCGAGCCTTTTTGCGAAGAATGGAGGACGCCAAAGCTAGAGCGCACTCCAATTGCTTCTTCCTGCGACTCTGCGCCTTGTGGGCGTCCCAGGACGAGCCTCGACGAGGCCTGGCACGCTCTCTAACCATTGAAACCGGGTGGTGAATGCAGGTGCCAAGAAGATGCAGCGCAAGACTGTAAGTCCCGGACGAGAATGGCAGCAAGTGCGAATCGCGAGCAAGCCGTCTCAGTCGAGTTTTTCACGAAAACAAAAAGCCCTGGAAGGCCTCAACAGATTGCAGAGAAGAAATGGTGAACGTCCAAGCGAAGAACATAGCAATCCCGCTCTGTCCGGGCTCAAAATAAAACCCATAACTAGACTCCAGCGTCATCCGTCCTTCCAAATCCATTTCCAATCTGAACTCGCGAGAGGTGTAAATGGTCGCGCGAGGGAGCCTAGCCTTCGTATGATCCCTGCTATGGCCGTCCACCATCGTTAATGTTGATGCGTGGGTGGCGGCCATCAGCAATTAAACCTGAACTTAGTGCATGTCCCGGTGTCACTGCCTCGGTGCCTCGTGTCACCCCATCCGGGGGAGATGGACCGATGTTATCCTCTACTTAACATTGAATTTGTTTACACACCATAAAAATAATTTTTTGAAATGAAAGACCTCGAGCATACACCCAACCTATATTATTCCTGAAGTCCAAAATTTATTCAAGCTTTTCTCCTCTGGTGAAAGTCATGAATACCACTTATAATCCTTAGACAATTGATACTCATAGTCTTCACGCCCAAGGGTGTTGATTGTGTCTCCACAATATGGCTCTTTTCTCTTACTCAACATGCTTTCTTGGTCAAATTTAGTGAATAGGTGGATGTCCTATTAAGGTAATCCCTTTTATTGAGGATATAAGTGTTACTAAAGTAATCACCGATTTGTTGTAATATCTTGTGCTAAGATGTTCAATTTATTAATGTTAATTACTATTTGGATTTGAATTTATAACAAAGATTTCATGAAAATTGCATCAAATTAATAATGATATTAATCCAAATGTGAGACAATTGAAGTGGCAGTGCAACTTTAAATGTTGTCAAGAGTAGTGCTTATGCATCAGGATTCATGAAAATTGACTAAGTATGAAGGGTGCATAATGATTGATGCGGAGATTGAAAAGGAGATTTCGAAAATGTGGGCGGGTTGTGGGAGATCAAGGGATGAAGTGTCGATAGGTATCCCCCATCTACATTTGTAAAATCGACAAGTGTTAATGCAGGTTCATTTTGGATGCTATGGAAATGCAGGGTTCATTTTGTAGGATGAGGAAATGCAAGTTTCAGGACATTCAACAATGGTTTTGGTTCCCGCAACAAGACTTCTGCAATCAAGAAATTGACTAAGTGTAGTGGGCGCGAAAATATAGAGAATAAAAGAACAAAAAATGGCTAAGTGTAAGGACTTGCGGGGTTGCAGAGATGAAGGGAAAACCTTCCCGCAACCCACATTTGTGAAAAATGGCTAAAGTATAGAACATGTAGAAAAATACACCAGGTACTACCAAAGATAGAACATTGGTTAAGCAAACTTGATCAACAAGATTCTAGGGTAATTTTTATGTAAACTGTGTGAATTTGCCCATTGTCATTCTTATGTTTTAGATTCTATTAGTAATGCTTTTCTTGCACACACAAGTTTATCAAACTCTTCATTCTTGTGGACGGGTTGATTTGTGGTTGATATTGATTCAAGTGTATTATTGACATCAACAAATGTTAGGTGGGATTGTTGACAAAATCTAGCATTGACATTCGAAAGCATCCTTTTCTACAAGTGGTCCATTAATGTCATCCTTGTCAACATAAGGTGTGTCAAGAGGTGGCTTGTCAATGATATTGTTTTCCAATGAGACATTTGTTGATGATCAACTTGTCAATGAGTCTCTTATATATAACCAGCTTGTGAAAAATTCTATTACGGATGCCTAGCTTGTAAATGAATCTCTTGTTCATGTCAAGCATGTTAACCATATCCTTTGTTGATCACCCTAAATTCAAAATTTCTTGAACCCTTGAGGGTCCAATTCCTTTCGTTTCTTTGGGACTAGCACATCTTCCCGAAGAAGGTTCAACAACATGTTGGAGTATCAACAATTTCTCAATTAAGAAAAGAACATTGAGATAAGCAAGGTGTTTTTATAATTTTGGTGGAAGAGACATGTCACATACATTCATAACGTTAATGATTAGAAATGGAAAAATTGATATGGGACGTCCAATATCAAAATAAAGAGAAATAAACAAAACAATATAAATTCATCTTAATCCCAGATCTTTTAAGTGATGAGAGGTTTGCATCTCATTATTTTTTTCTATCTCTCTCAATGTTTAATAGATCCATGGTTAGAATGAATCTATGTTAGCATTTTTTCCCGAGGAAAACCTTGCGGGAAACTCCCAAGCACTTCTCCCAACTTGCAGATGGTACCTAGTGCAAAACCGTTGGTGTCGATTATGGTGCCTGGCCCAATAAGGACATTAAGTGAGGTACCCAATAAAGTGATCTAGCCTAGGGGATTGACCTTGAGACCTCTTGCATGAAGCTCCAAGCACTCAATCACTTAAGATATCCCATTGAGCTAAATCAATAGTAATGCTTGTAAGAAAAGACTAAGCATATATTCTTTTAGTATACTAAGAAAATTACCACTAAAAATTCCAAGGCTTGCTTAAATAAATTAGGTTAAACATTGCAATGTTTTTATCAATTGAAAATCAAAACCAAAATGATAGTCAAGTTAAGTTAACTACAAGGTAATTTGAAATACAACAATGATAATGAAACCTAACTAAATTGTAATTTGAAACACAACTTCAACCCCCACCCGAGGTCTTCTATGAGGATGCGAGTGGAGAGTAAAAGTATAATAAAATAGTATGTTTACAATTTATTAGTTCATGCCAAAACATAGTGTATACTTTTTTTTTTTTCAAGTCAAAGTGTTTTAACTTTGCATTATTTCAATTTCATATAATAATTTTTTACAAAGATTTCCAATGTTTTCAAAAAATAATTTATTAAATTGATTATTTTGAAAATTAAAAATAAATTTCACAATTTTTAAATATCACTCATTATATTTTCTAATTGGTCAAAGAGTTGTCAATGGGACATAAATAGTGGACTGTCTAGCTTTATTATTAAAACTCACAAAAGGAAATCAAAAACATTAAAATGATTTTTTTTTGTAAGGTGTCATGTGGCAACCTTCACATGCCATTATTGACTTTTTTGTGGCAGGATAGTTCGTTTAATGGAACTTTTGTTTGATGTGAGATACGTCTTGGGGTGGTGGCTAGCCACATGAAAAAAATCATGTTTCAAATACGCACGTTTTCCAGCTGCGATGATAAATTTGGAATGTATTCCCGTGGCAACTACACGCCAAATTGGGAATGTGAGTATTCTCTAGTGCACTCTAGAACTTCCGTTTGCAAATATAGGTCTAGGAAGAGCCCAAGATCTCGGAATTGTAGCAATGGCCAATTGTAACCTGGAATGAGTAGAAGTTTCCTAAATTTGCAGAAACTTGAAGTTGGGAGTCACAATAATATATATTAAAAAAATATAAGAAATATTTTAAATTATAATTTTAATCTAGGATAAAGTTGTTCCTATTGCAACAACTATAATATAGAAATTACTAATTTAATTTGTACTAATAATTATATGAATATATTTAACACAATATTGAAACTTTAATATTCATAAAGATTTCATTAAAAAATGAGAAACAAAATTGAAATATATATATAAAATTTTAACATCTTTTTAAAATTAAACTTTACATATATAAACTTCAAACATCTTTGTAGATTTGAAGCATTATTATTGTTTTGATTGGAAAAAGCTAAATAGTACTATTGTAATAGGAAAATACAGTGAAATTCAATGATATGGTTGGTTGATAACAACACTGGATTTATTCGGCTTTCATGTTTAGTCTGGGCTTGAAGGAAAACATACATGCATTAAAAGTTTTTCATATCCACAACTATAAAGTGAGTATTATTAAGTTTTTTTACTTAAATAATTTTTAAAATAATATTTACTGTAGTTTAGTCTTTGTTTTATAGTGATATTTTAAATAAATATAATGAAAATATTTGTAATAAATTATGTATTTGTAATAATGAAATAAAAATATTTACATTTTAATTTAATCCAATTTTAGTTTAAAGTTTTCTATTTCGGAAACTCATTCCCAAGCTCCCATTTTCTTGATGTTGAAGCTCCCAAGTTCCCAAAACAGTTTCCAGCCAATTGAGGACCTTTAATACCAATTCCCAAACTCTCAAAAAGTTGAGAACAAGTTTTAGATCCACAACTTTCATTTCAATAGTTCTACCAAATTCATATTCATATATACTATTATTAATTTATTAACTTAACTCTAATTCACTTTAGTACTTATCACTTCCTGACACAACCGAATTAATACCTCAACCACTACATTTATTTATCCTTTTCCTAAATAACTCTAAAAGTGGCCTGTCTAAAAGTAACTCTGTACAAGATTAAGAGTTGAGATTGAGATTGAGATTAGGTTTTTCTTAAATTTTATTAGTATTCGTGTTGGTGAAGTAAGTGGGCTATAAGTTCCTTGTTTACAGATAATAGAAGTAAGAGACTTGGGTTGGGGAAAGTGGTGGGATTGGGGGATTCTTGTTGAAAAGCAATGTTTCATAAAAATGATGGCTATTTCACTTTTCACAAGAGTCTATGCTATAATAAAAAAGATAAGATAAAAACCAGATGTAATTGAATTACCAATCATAATAGTTATGTTGTTTCCTCTAAGAGATTCCTGTAAATTTACAAGAATTAGTAGGAAGTTGAAAGAGAACTTAAAAAATAAGCATGAAATAAACAAGAATTTTAGAGCCAACATCTCCAAAAATGCTTGATAAAGAGAATCACCAAATATTTCAAAAGTTCCCCATGTAAGAGATCTTCCTAGAGATTCACTTTCTAAAGAAGGTATTCAAATGGCTCTTGGGCAATGGCATATCTCAGAGAGCTGAGATGTAGAACAATATGCATACTACCACAAGCCATTCCACGAAGGAATCGAGCTAATAGAAGAGCAAGATTCTTGAATTCCTTCTTCAAAATATGTAAATGCAAAGAACAATGTAAGGTATCGAACAACAAATTTTTGGCCAACATGCATTTTTCTATTTTTAATTGATTCAGGGGCTAGCCATAGTTATGTAGATCCTGGAGTGGTGGAAAGTTTGCATCTAACGAGAAGCAAACATGAGAAGTATTGGTTAGTGCAGTTGGCCATAGGGACCAAGAGGAAGGTCACTGAATTGGTTAAGTCCTGTTCAGTGGACATGAAA
>ML790254.1:76034-96356 GCA_009831015.1 Picea engelmannii | reverse complement strand
TATATATATATATATATATATATATATATATATATATATATATATAAGCAGTAACATTGCATAGAATTAACCATAGTGGCAACACCCCAAGTTGTGAACCTATCTGCTGATCGATCCAATCTCTGATTGATCCAACCCCCTTATCGATGTGATTATGTACTTCCTTCTTTATCCATAGTTCTTTTCACTATTTATTCTCTTTGATGAACCTCCCACAAAGTTGCTTGAGCAAGCATAGGAGGACCTCTCTAAAAGTGAATTATTCCCACCCAACCTTTCCACTCACATAGGTGCTCAAGACCTAAATATGCAGATGGAAATTCATACAGAATATGAACCCATTTTAAATATAATTTTAGAGCACAAAGTAATTAAACAAGCCTATGAAGGACACTTATCTCTTATGAAAGGTCACCAACTGCGCGCATGACTCAGACAGTCCTCTTGACCATAGACTTTGTTGCTTGTAATATTTCAGTAACAGGTCACCTCGAGCTAGGGCTCAAACTCCACCAGGGAAAAAGGATTTCTAGTGTCAATCTATGGTCTAAGAATCAATGAAATTGCTCAGTCCAAGGTGCCGAATGATGCAACTATTCTACAACTCCTCATTCCCCACATGCCTGTCCCACCCGAAGAAGTGTGCCCCTTCTCTACTCAACATTCCTTCGGCTGCCCCACTTCCCTTCCAAGGCTTCAACCACATGTTGGATTTGAAGTCTCAGAGCACTGTAACTAATGCCCAGTGCACCAGGGAACAATTTTCAACAAACTCTCACTTGGAGAGAATGCTCACGGGCCTAAAAACCCGCCTCTTCGACAACCTACGGGCCTAACAACGCGTTGCTTCAACAACATACAACTTTTCCCAAGCACAGAGACATACCCGACCATATGATATTGATGAAACAAACTCCTTTGCAGAGGAAAAATTCTCCGAGTCCACAGAGAATAATTGATTCCCCCCAAAATACACTAAGGACAACAATATATATTGCATGCCTTAAAATTGTCACTTGTCACATTCAGAGCTTATATATTGTCACATGTCAATATATATTTAGCCACTTGGTGACTCGTTCCCATCCCTTGGGAACTTAGGATAAATAATATATTCGTAAAGTTACACTCTTCGAAAATAGTATTAAAATATTCCCCCCTTTTGCCTTTTTCGGTGGAGTGGGGCCTCCATCTCTTTTTGTCTGAGTCTATCTGCGTGCAACAATGTTATTTTATTATTAACTTGAGTGTGGTACACTTTACAAGGACAAGCGCAATGGCCTATTTGCGTCCCGACTCACCAACCCAATAGTCACACAAGTTCTCTAGCCCCAAAGCATATACATTACAATCATCCTCGTACCCTCTCTTGAGTACACACAATACTGTGAAATATGCACACCCTCCCTTGATGTGCAATCCACACGCACTAGCTTAGGTACGCACAACACTATGGAATGTGCACACCTTTTTCTTTGGTTACAAACCTCGTGCACTAATCAGGTACACGCAAAATCAAAACGGCTCACCAACCTATATGTTCATTACATTTACACTTGTTTCCAATGGCTCACCAGCCTATATGGACAATTACATCGCACACTACGAATGGGGTTCAGATTAGGGACATTACAATCATTTAATTTTCTACAACTCGAAAAGGTTTTTCTTATTTTAAGGCAGTTTAGTATTGGTTTGGTTTGAACTTGTGAAATTTGGATTCATACATTGGGCAATTTCTGATTTTTAATGTCCAAGCTGTATGCATCATCTGTGAGCTTAGGCGGGTTGAAAAAGTGGTTACAAGTTCTTTATCTTTGGATGGAATCTTCAAGAGTCCACTTGACACATTTTATACAAATATTTATTCTTAGTTGATGATTTAATAAGTTGGTCCATAACACTTGAGTTGTAAAAAATAGCTTAAATTGGACTGTTGTGAATAAGGATGATCTTCTGGCCAAAAAATATCTCTTACCCAAAATTGACGCCCCTATAAAATCATCACTCACTCCTAAATTTAACCAAACTTCTACTTAAAAAAATAAGGCACCCATCTAAAATGGTATTTACATACTTTACCACTACAAATTGGTGTGGAAGAATGCTAGGTTGAGTTTCAGGCCTATATTGGAATTCTTTCTAACAATGTAGCTAAAATAGGGATTCAAAAGGGATATTAAAAAGTGTTCATTCTTGCCATCGTATTGGATTTTCCTATACCATGGCTACGAAAAATCCACCCTCTCATGTCCATGATTTCCTAAGAGGTGAATCCAAGGAGCTTGATAATCCTACATTTTTTTTCCAAGAAATTTGAAGAATGATATTTCAAATATATTAAAAAATTAACACCTTCAAAGTTATGGATAAATCTTGAAAATTGTTTCAAAAGGAAAAAACTACAAATTAATATAAAGGAGCTTTTGTTCATGCTAGGAAATAAATCAAGACCACTAAAATTCACCATATGCATTATAACAGAAAATAACGATAGGAATCATAAGAGCAACTAAACAAACCACTACGATTTGTCAATAACTTTAATTCTCTCACTGGGGTTGCCAAATTGAGTGAGCATTTTACACTAGGGTTGCCAAATTGAGTGAGAATTTTACAAACATAGGTAAAAAAAAGGCACCATAATGCATGCCAACCATAGAAGCCTGAATTGGAAACAAATGTCACTAGGATTGCATATCATGTTTAGCATGATTATATTTTGTGGAGCCCTTCATCCTACTTTTTATAGGTTTGATTGCTTAGAGGCATGTAACAATAGTATGTTAGGAATAATGTCTTCTCGAATGATATGCTTGTCCATGATGCTCCTATATGGTAAATTAACTTAAATAAATATAATTTTGCAATGGAAAAACACTACCATTAATGGATCATCCTCTCTTTTATTGGAATTTGAAATCACGGGTAGAACACTCAATTTAATAGCTCTATGCTACAACTACAACTAGTACAATTAATAAGATGTAAAATTGTGCACAGTCATTAATAAGTTTTTTACCTCACGATTTTCTTTCATATCCATAGTTATTCTAGATGGCAACTTCAACACTATCATTTTCATCACGGTTTGAAATTATTTTATATTTTTCAAAATCCATCTCCAAACATATAATTTTTATAACTTCTCTCACTTTTTAACTAATTTAGCCACTTTTTCTTTGGTACATGTATATCATATATTTGCATAATTTTCCATCCATAACACCCTACCTTTCCTTCCTTTAAAGTAGTTCTATGTTCTTGACTGCCCTATTTCCTTCACTCTATCCTAGATCACTGTAGTTTCCTCCAAAGCCTTCTCTCTACTTCAAATAAAATTTCATATTCTCCACACAAATTTACTTATAGAATGAGAGGCCCCATGCATGCACCAAATCCCTTAAGAAGGCAATACACACAATTTAGATTTGGTTTAAAATAAGGACCACCATCCTTTCACTATAGTTTACAAGATAAACAACCAATGATACAATAAGCAACGAAACATGGATTTCATTTACTTGTTTCCTTACACTTCAAGTCAATGACAATTTCAACTTGGAAGGCTTCTTGCTAGTAAGGATTTACATATTATAACGAAAATCCCTTCAATTAATCATGAAGAAAGCTGACAAAAATGAGAATAGAACATTTATTTCCATGTACTAAGAATTGAGTAGCCAAATCGTGGGACAATATTGCAAAGAAACAACTAAACAAAAAGAATCCTAAAGCACGGAAAGATGCACAATAATTAAAATTGAAAATTAGATCAAGAATTGTATTTCAACTCCATTTATTCTTGGAACTTAGTATGGAGGAAATTTTTGGTAATACAGACTAGGTAATCAACATATTTCATGATTAAACAATGTAAAGTGATTATGTAGTTTTTTACTAGCTTGGAATTTTCTACAGCCATATCTGCTCTGCAAAATATAGAAGTCTTTCATTTATCTCTTTTACTACGAGAGAAAATGTATTTTTCTTAGTAAATAAAGTGTATTTGTAAGAATTCAAGTATTCCCAAAAATATCTTAGACTTGGAATTTACCTCAAACAAACATTTAGCAAGAATGGAACTTGGGACATGCAATTAACAATTTGAACGTGTGTTGCTTTACCAAATTCCCATTTCTTCATATTTCAAAAATATAACTATGATCCTCACATTGTCCACATTATGTTACCAAAAACGATAAGAAAGAAATGTGATGCAAGGATTTTCGAGGGTCATAGCTTTTGACTCAGTCATCCATTTGGGTTGAAATTTTATAGGTATTTGTGTCTCAAAGAGTTCACTACTGTGTCGATCTGATCCATTAGATCAGACATTGTTTCCACACTTTTTTGGGGCCAAATTCCTTCATATAAGGCCTCAAATTGGGGTTTTAGTGTTTTTTCGAAATTTTTTAAAATAATAATTATCAATTATCTCTTAGTTTATGCACCTATTTAGAAAAGGAATTGACAAATAATGTCTCTCTAGTTAGCTTTTAGTTATTGGTTAGTTTTAGAGTCATGCGATAATTTTCTAAAATTAGCGGTTTTCAAAAATATGAGATAGTAGTTATAAGGGGTTGAACTTCCATTGTAATAGTTATGATGGAGAAGGAAATAAAGATAATTATTTTCCATTCTTGTGTGTTTTCATGGTTTTTAGATCTCGTGAATGAATCAAAATTTATTGGCTACATCAAAATGGAACAAGACACATATACCAAGGCTAGAGGATTTGGGGGATGAGAAATGTGAACCCATTTCTGTATTGTGTATATTAAACATATAAAATTGATTATTAATGTACTAATCTAGTGCAAACATAGGAATGGTAGCAATAATGGTGTAAGCATAGGAATGTTAACAAGAATGAGAACAAAACCAAATGAGAAATGGGTTTCCTAGTCATGTTTATGATAGCATACCCTTGTATTCCAGTTGAATTTGTATTACTACAATTAAGTACTTGAACTTTGCAAACCCAATTCAAGTTCTCTATGACCAAGGTTTCACCACCTCTTCAATAATGTGATACATACATATTAAACTTACTATAAAATATGGAATATACCTCCTAATGTCTAGGTACATGGTCGTAGTTATAATACATGCCTCAACTATCTTCTTTTTCCTTCAAAAAATTCCTCAAATGTGGCTTGTCATTTTGTAGTCTTCCATACCTCTAGTTTTCCCTAGACTTTGCAAACCCTTTGGAACATTCTCGATTAATAACCACAAGAAGGGAGTCAAGCCAGTGAAAGTGGGGGTTGTTAGAGCCCCACCCATATTTGATAGTGCAAGCAATGTCCCACCTCTTAATAGGTGGTGGAT
Organism: Picea engelmannii; assembly: GCA_009831015.1. Lineage (NCBI taxonomy): Eukaryota > Viridiplantae > Streptophyta > Pinopsida > Pinales > Pinaceae > Picea > Picea engelmannii. The sequence goes on along the minus strand of ML790254.1, from coordinate 91,022 downwards.
GCTAACCATTGTGTTGTTAAGAAAGCATCTCCAAAAAAACATTATCAATTACTATTTTCATCTATAATAGGAAACTACATTTTCATGTTTCTTGCTTCATGGGAATCTCATGTTTGCAAATCATATTAAATTGGAATTTCGGGTATCTTGTACAACTTGCAATACTAATTGAAAATGGTGGTTCCCATTAACAAATTGGAAATAATAATTCATCACATCTCATTAGACATTGTTATTTCCAAAAAGAGTGAATTGTGCTTGCTTGTCTCTTGATTGGCATTTGAAGAAAATAAAGTTGGCAGAGAAAATAATATTTTGCAGCGTGTTGCAATATCATGAAAAGAGGTTTCACGATGAACAACCCAAGTAATCAATGACTAAAGTTGTACATACAAAGAAAATATGATATACATTAAAAATACTTGTCTTCAAAGTAACATATATTTATAATACTTGTCTTCAAAGTAACAGATGGTAAAGTGTATGCACGTGGCCATAAGAAAAAAAAAAGTTGTATATAATAACAACGCACTAAATAATCAAAGGGAAACACCATCCTCTATTGTAAAGAATCTAAGAACATAGGGAGAATATTTTCCCTCCATTGCACAGAGCAAAAAAAAACTTTGGAAAATTTAAGCATATATTGCAAAGAATAGAAATCCCAAGGGTTAATTTTAGTGCCCATGGAAATGAATTTTATTGGGTTGAAATGACTACCCCCATGGTGGATTGAAAAGGGAAGAAAGAGTGGGTTAAACTATCTCCTACAAAATCTGAGCTTGTTATGTCTCTTACAGAGTTATATTAGCACAAGTTCTTCAGTTTCACTGTTAAATAGCATCTTTCCATGGGAGGATCATGGGAGGAGAAAAAATGAAGTGTCAGGGTTTCGTTGTTTTCCATGGAAGGAGCATGAGAAGAGGAAAAATGAGAAAGATTGGAATTTCCCAACGTTTTATATTACCCCCAACCCCCTTCCCCCAAAACTCTAGCACCCCGTAATACCTATATTGATGTCTAAAGTTAAACCCCCCCCCTCCACCCCTTATTATGCATCAATATATTGACTTACATTTTGACCCATTTTTATACCCCTTTTATGAACGAACATGCTAATGTATTTCCTACTCAGTGAAGTCCCTGTGGGTTAGACTAGCTACCCAACCAGTGTAGGACTTGAGGCATGTAGTGTGTGGAGACATGAAAAAGTTGGTTGAAGTATGGATGCAACATAGATTCATGAGGATTTCAACACTTATATATTTTTGAATATTTGGTTGAGGTTGCAGCAACAGTTGAGGTAGCAATAGCGAAACAAAGAACGATCATTGGAATGGAGCAGTGGCAGCTTGGACATTGTGGACAAAGTTGGGGAAGAGATGTCTTTCCATCATAAAGGACAATTTGGTCATAGACAACTTTGGGCAGAGGATAGTGTGGATGGTTGCATAGGTTGCAAATGATTATTGTGCAAGTTGGAAACTTAGGGTTTCCACTTTGACAAAATCTTAAGGTTTCTAGTTGGCACAAAAGTTGGGGTTTCCAACAAACTTAGTTGCGATGGGGGGCACGAGTTCAAGCAGAGACTTGGAGATCAAATATTTTGTGGATGTTGTTGAGGATGAAAATAAATTGAGGTGGGGGAGGATGCAAGGCTTACAACACCAAGCCTCGGCATGTGCACTTCCATCAAATATTGAAATGGAGGAAATCGGGCAGGCAGGATGCTCAGTGCGAATGATAAAACAAAAGTCTTCATATAAGTGAGAGTTGGGGTTCCTTGGGAACATGAAATGATACCAGATGACCCCACCCAAGGTGCCTTATGGCACAAGTCAAACGATGGATGGTTTGATGAAGTGTTGAGGGCATGACTTGGGCACTCCACCAACAAAGAAAAATCGACTAAGGCATGAGGGGTGCACTTAGGAAAGTTAGCTCGAATCACCTAAGTGGCTCGCACACCCAAGACAATGAGTCTGTTAAAAGGATCAGTGGGTTGTCTAGGAGACAATACGAAGCGTTCAATGGGTTAGCTAGGCAAGACGCCCAAACATGCCCACATGACACTAGTAAATTTGGGTCATTTTGCGATGGCCATTTTGACATTATGTCGTGGAGATTGTGACAAATATTGGGCCCCTCAAACGTCGCTTCAACTGTCGTCGAAAGTGAAACTAATCTGGGATAACATCACAAGAGAGAGGACCTATGGAGGTCGTTGCAAGAGAGATGAACTACGTAGGTCGTCGTAAGAGAGATGCCCAACGGTCATCGTTGCAAGAAAGATAACCGAAGATGATCATCGCAAGAACGACAACCTAGGACGATCGTCACACAAATGATAACCGAGGATGATCGTCACAAGAGAGATGTCGAAAAATTATTTTCACAAGAACGACAACCAAATATTATCATCGCAAGAGAGACAACCGAGGATGATCATTGCACGAACAAAAACCTAGGATTATCATTGCAAGAGAGATGACCAACCTATCCTAGTTTCTGCGACAAACATGTCGTCGCAAGAGCGGCGAAATATATCTATTTAAAAAAAATAGACATATTGAGGGGAAGGTTAAAAAAGACACAAAGCAGTTAAATTTGGCGAAGAAATAAATTTGATTGGGCCCGAAATAAATTTGATCACAATCCATCAGAATCGATAGTCGGGAAGCATTGTGGAATTAGAAGTTGTGCAGGGGATAATTCTGAAGGGTGGTCCCGCAATCCAAACCGCAATTTCCATTGAGGAGTATGTGTCAGCATTGGGTTGATTGCAAAATGACAAGCGGGTTGTTCCAAAACCACCAATCCACATCTCCACAAATTGAAAAATATAAAGTGTCGATGTGACATTTTCATTATTTATTATTTTCAAACACGGGAGCCGTTGGAACACTATCACAACCGCCATTTTCTGTTGCAACCCAACTTTGCACCATTGCAGTTCACATCCAGGTATTTATCCCGTCACCATGGATCCCATAATATTGTCAGTAGCAGAGCAAGACCCTGAAGGTAATGAGGACGCCCTAATTGACAGAGATGCATATGTAATTGATCCCGATATCACTATTTCCCTCATTTTTGTGTCTTGAAGCAACTTGATTGATATAAAGGGAACGAATATTCATTTCTTAGAAGCAGTCCATGCCTCCATTGTCCCATATGTTGTCGATCTTTCTTTCCCATTTCTTGAATTCGTAGGTTGGTGCGCTGAGCAATATTCCCATTCAAAAAGGGTAATTGTCAATAAACATGGGTCTCTATTCCTGTGTAGAATAGATAGTCTATCAGTTTGAAAGTCACTCAATATACTAGAAGCATTTTCTGTAAATTATGAGTCATTCAACGAAGAAAAGATGATTAGGTTTTATAGAGAATGTCATCCAGAGCTCAAAAGTCAATTTCTACAACAAATCATTAAACCTAAACAAATGTCAGAGAGTCTGTCCTTACCAATGAGTATCAACATGATGGTCATTGAAGTTCAGTGGGTCCGTTCCCTGTTGAGTTAGGTCCTAGGTCTAGATAGTGATAAATATGTTGTTGAAGTCATGCTTGGTTTTCTTTTGATTTTTTTCACATCAGAGTCTGGTTAGTTAGTCTGAATTAATTTTGATAAATTCCTAGCTGACACCATTCACAAGCAGCTAGTGAATTTCCACTCTTTGAGACATTTCAGATATTATACATATATGTTAAAGATCTTCTTAGCAAGTAACCATGGAGAAATCCCTGAAGCAATTTTGTATCTACTGAATGTAAAAGAATCACTTTGCTCATATTCATCAACAAGGTCATGTCAAGAGTCTATTCTCTGAGTTTTAATGCAAGTTTATCTAGATTTTTGGAGGACATGAAAATTCACCTGCAACCAAATCCATAAAACAGAGTAGGAGATTGGGTACTTTTTATGCATTCAACAATGATTTGGGTATATAGTTTTCATGAGTCTTCTTATTTGTTACTTGTTTTATTAACTCCCATGATTTTTTCTCTTAAGTTCATCAAGCATAGAATCATCTCTGAGACAAAGAACTTCATCAATTTGCACAGAGCCTCTAACATTAAATTCCCATTTGTTATTGGTCCTTTTTTTGTTAAGTCCATATCATGTTTATCATAAGTTAAGGCAAAACTCAAAGATTTTTGTTTTTCAAAAATACAAGGAAGAAAATATGATCCACATCAGATCATATCCAAGAGAATACATATGAATAAAAATGCACCTTATGAACATGAATTCGTTGAAGGCTTGGAAAAATTATCTAATCTAGAAATGTGTATTGATGTGGAAGCACCTTTGCAGCAAGTACAAACACAACAAGCTCCTCAAAAGTTGGTGATTAAAATTCCCAAAGCTAGTGTGTACAAAAAAGAAGCATTTAAGAGACTATGGATATTGATGTTGAACAAACTGCTAAAAAGAAGATGAAAATTTTTCAACCAATGCAGATTGTAGATTTGGAAGATGAAGGACCCAAAGATCAAGTGAATTTTAACATTGTGGAAAGTGGTACCAGTATTGTAGAAATTGAGGAAAGAAGTTAGCTTGAAAGTGAAGGCAACTCAAGAGCCTTTCACAGTCAAAAATATTATTTTGATAAAGCCAATGATAGAACCTATCAGTCCAGAGAAGACCTAGCTAAACAATATGTTGAAAAACAAATGTGGCTTTGGGTGAAATGGGGGATTTGTTTCCTGAAGTGGAAAAAATTTCTCAACATAAAGCTTCCTTGTTCACTCTAAGGGATACTGAAAATAAAACTTTTAATATTGCAGTTGCAGAGGAGGATAAAGTGTCTGAGATTAAAATTAAATATGACAATATAAGTGCCTCTGACAAAGTGCAATTCCATAAGCAGACCAATGATTTGTTATATTCTGATTATTTGAGTTTAAATTTAAAAAATTCAAAGATGACATCCTTTGCTGCAAAATTAGAAGGATAACTAAGACAAGAAAAGAAACCAACAAAGCTTGGAAAACTCAAATTAAAAGGATTGAGTATGAAGGATCTCAAGGTCTGAAGTATTTATTGGATGAAAAAGATAAAATAATTCAGAGTTTGAAGAAAAACTTGAAGATGCAGCATGTTGCCAGCATAAGAATTTGCAGCTAGAAGAGGCCTGCCTCTCAATAAGAAACTAAATAACCTCTATAGGAATATACAAGCTTCTAACCTATCAACTCAAAGTTATTGATTAGTCTCATCATATAGAAGAGCACAAACATTCCATAGTGCCATGGCGTTGAGGAATTGTCTATATAGCATGGTCTTCCATTTTACTACCTAAAACGCTGCTAAATCTCCTAAGACTAATGGCGTTGCTAATACTCGAGGTTGCTACCCATTCTCTCAACGTTAAAGTGAATATGATACTGAAAGTTTGATAGGATACATAGGCGGGTTCTAGTGAAATTTTGACAGGATACACAGGCGGGTGCTACCCAAATTCGCTACCTAAATTTTGACAGAAACCAAATTGTGCAAAGATGTTTATGCCAGTTTTGAGTGACAAACTTAAAACTTGTACTATGAACAAATGGGAAGGAATTTTTTAAAAATGGAGGAGGTTTTTGTTCATAACATACCAAATAAAAAAACCTCTCTCAGTTTTTAAAAATGTGCTATGGTTAGATATTTATTTGACATAGAAGTAGTGCTACAGAACGTGCTGTTGAAACTGTTGAACTGGCATTTTTGACCAATTGACTTCCAGGAGGATTTCCAAGTGAAATAAGATGAATTTTAAAAATAAAAGGAGGTTATTACAAGAACATACCCAATATCACTAACCTCTTTCATTTTTCACACAGGTGTCATGGATTGGGATATTCAAAAGAATCTTTGAGCCCTATGTTTTCAGTTTTCGTGATTTCCTGTTTGAGACATGTTTTTGCGACACCTGTTGTGGCCAGTTGGAGATGAATTTAAAGAAACCGAGAGAGGTTTTTGTTCATAATGATATTATATACAAAAACCATTCTCTAATTTTACACAAATGTTATGGTTTGAGAATTACAAGTGGATTTTGGAAGCCTATTTTTCAGAATTTCGCCTCTTGAAAAGTAGGAAATTAGTTAAAACGTGTCATTTTATGTTTGTAGTTGTTTCTATTTTGGGAAATGGGTTGGATTTCGAATAGGTGAGCTAGAAAGGACCAATATTGATATATATTCATTGTAGAAGAGGGTAGCAGGGTTGGATTCATGATCCAAGAGAGGAGAGAGCTAGAGGAACAATTTATTTGCTCAATTGTAAGCCCGAGGGCCAGTTGTAATTAACATTTCTGCCATTAGAGATTCATGAGAATTTCTTATAAGACTTTGTGTTCTTTGTTATTATTCTATCTTCTCATCTTGCTTGAATAATATTTACAGATTTTGAATATCTAAAGCTTCCTTTGGTTAATGAATTCACGAGTTGCAAAGGATTTGTGGTAATTGCTTGTTAATCACATATTATTGTTCAAGCACTCTTCAATCTATATTATAGAAAGGATATATGTTATGTGGTTATTATTCTCTTTGTTTACCTTCTATTATTCTATCCATATTTGCATAAGCCTTTTGTTTGGTAGGCGACTTGATTGTCTTTGATCTATAGGATGTTGTGATTCCATGCCCAATGGAATGTATTTGCAGCAGTCATATGCCCTCCTTTTTACTCTTCTCTTGTTGATCCACCTATTCAAACTATTTTAATCCATTTACATTTCTATGTTACCAAGATTAATCTCATTTGCAGTCTGGGAGTGACTCTTGGAGTGATAACACATGCTACAGAACACCCACAGACAATTGAATTTGTAGCTTTAGAGTAGGAGAAAGAAACATTTCAGAAAGAAGCATTGGATTATAAGGCTAAGATTTTGCAGTTGGAAAAGAAAAATATGGAATGGTCTCAAGAAAAATTAGAGTTGGTGACTAAAGGCATGGTTTACCCCCTGCTACAGGAACTGGATCAACCACTAAATACATTATTCGGGCTATGTCACAAGTCAGTTTGAAAGAAGGAGAGATCAAAGGATTATAGGAAAATATGGAGAAATTGGAGCAGGAAGTGTGAACAAAGGATGAAAAGATATCCAAAGTTCAAAAGGGAAAAGTATCCTTGCATGAGAAGATTAATAAATTGAATTCAAGATTAAGAGGTAAAATTCCGTTGCAGGGAGCTAAACATATCGTATGGGATTCTATAGCTGCTGAGGATGCAAAATTTAGATCATATTTGAATTTTGTAAATGATAAGGATAATATGGCAATCACAACAAGGCATAGATGCACTGTTGTTAATGAGAATTTATCCAAAAATCCATTTGAATGGGCACAAAATGTAATTAATCTTCTCTAGTCAGTTCCTCCTGCGGATATTCAAACCATTGGGATAAAAGACAAGACTACATTGATCATATGGGCCAGAAGGATTATTGCAAAACATGATCTTTTGAAATCAGTTATGAATAAAGCAACACAGATGGAACACAATGTGCAAGATTTCAAGAATTTATTTGAAGAATTGTTCATAAAGGGCCTTCCATCATTATGGGATGGTAAAGGTAAGTTGCATGATCAAGAAGAATACAATGCACTCTTGAATCAGTCAAGAATGGATCACTCCAAATTTGAAACCCTGGAGGAGGGTTTGAAAGGGGTTACTTTAGTTGATAAACTGAGTACATATTTCGAAATTCTAAATCAGTTTAAGACAATCAAACTTGGTTTACCTGTGATGTTGTATGCCACTTGTATTGACTTGGAAATTTTAATGAAAGAAATGACAGATTATGAGATTCCTTCTGAATTGCAATAGAAGGAAATAGTTAGAATGGGCAAGACCAAATATAATTTCCCAGGATCGAGTAAATTATTTCCAACTATCAACAAAAAGGAATCAAATCAAATGAATATACAATCGAAGTCAAAGGAAGAAGATAAAGGACCAAACTATAGGAATATCTGCAAATCCCAGATTTTCTGAACTGAAATTTTATATTCTATTATAATCAATTCAAACCGAATGAAATGAATTTTTGTATAAATATTGTAGGTTTTGATGTATTTGTGGTTGGAAGAAGCACAAAGGACAAATTTTATTGATCACTATAACAATTTCTGAATTTGAAAGAATACAAGTAGAGATGTCCAGATTGTTTTCATACCAAAGATTCATGTGGTGACGACCTAAAGTATGTGTTTCCTTTCATGTATGTTTTTCTATTTTGATATTCTAAGGAGATAACTAAGGAGATCACATCTCGAGGTCCACAGGTTCTATACATGGAGTACCAAGAGACAAATGACTTGAGCATGGCCCCTCTTTCTTTCAGTGCAGTCCATTCATCACTAGCAACAATATCCATCCCACTAGCCTGGTCCTGAAGTAGCGGTGGGTCTTGCTCCATAAGGTAATGAGTCTGAGTATAATGGTATGTATCACTATGAATTTTGAAGTACTTGAATATGTTGTATTGAATCCTTCTTCATTTCATGACGTTTTCTTGGAAATTATGCTCTTTGCCTTGTTTATGCCTAGAAGGGTAACATGGTACCCTAGTAAGTTGCTTTCCCTTTAGGATGGGTTGCTACTGGGTGGGTCTGTGAAAATTCATCGTATGTTCCCTCCATACTTAACACTTTCCATCCTTATTCCTTCCATCCGTCCTATCCTTGTTTGGGCATTGGGATTGGCTACACTAGGAAGGGTTGTACCTTACCTTGTGGGAAGAAGGGGCTAAAGGCCCGGAGGGTAAAAGTAGTTGGAAAGAGTTAAAAGGAAATGTTGAAACCTTTGAGATGTTTCACCCAGGGATCCATGAGAAATATGTGAAAAGATTCTCAGTAAGAAAAGGGGACCCATAAGATACATAAACACTCAAGGTACTAGTTGATGGATAGGAGGTATTAGCACGAGCCGACCTATTATGACCATGGGCATGTAGCGGTATGACACTACCACCTATTTGGTCACCAAACCAAGGTAGTGGTTCTTGGTGACATAGCCAAGAGAAAGGGGGTCTCATCAAGATCCAACCTTCTCATTTCCGTGAAATTTTTGTGGATAACGTTGTCACCTTTGGTCATCAAGCTAGGACAGTGGCCCTCAACTATTCCCTTGAAGAAAAAAAGAAAAAGATCAAAAGAAATAAAGCTAAGAATAAAAGGCAGTGAATGGGATAGGAAACAATTGCATTTATGACAAGGTGCATATCATCCTCTACAAAGGCACCCACATGTAAGACTTTACATTTCCCTGTTATTACATGCACCCCATGCCCAAATACTTACCCTATGACACCTCATACACTTACATGACTTGGATTAGATCCCACCTGAGAAACACCCCAAACTTAAGAGAGGTTAGCCCAATAGGACACCATGAGACCTTCTCCAAACCTAACTTGTCAGGTTGCATAACGTCTTTGAGCATTTGTCTCGGTCAAGGGGGGTTTGATACTCATGTTTGGGTAATTTAATTATTGGATGTGATTTACATGCTATTATCCCTGTGACTTATGAAACCCTGGAGGGCGTACGTACTTATTATTGCTGCAGGACCTTGCCTAATGAACATGTACACATGAGGGAATGATTAGCTCAGACCTTCATGGGGGCTTAAATCCCACAAATCGATGTTGTAACCCCAATCAGGGGTAAGAAGAAATTGAATATTTGCATCGGGAAACAGAAGGACGTTTCCTTCGGAGGCACCCTGACAAACCTAGACCCAGGGGGACCTTGCTCTTCCACATGGACAATGTCCCTTGAGGGCCCTATATGTCACCATCATAATCCTAGACGTCATCTAGAGTTAGGGTTTTTGTTTTGGAGGCATTTATGAGCTCGATGGAACGTGTGGGCATCATCTGGGACCTCTTGAGGCCAAGTGCCCTACATTTTAGGGTCAACGTTCCACCTTTAGGCCTCAATGTCACCCTAGAAAGGCATGAAGTCACCCTTGGATGTGTCTTTAGATGATAATTAATTTTTATTATGTCAAAATTGTATTTTATTGTAAATTGGCCAGGTCGACCTTATTTTGACCTGAAATTTAATTAAACGACAAAATTTTGTATAAATAAACATAAAGTGCTCTCATTTTTACATCAAAACTCACCTCTCACAAGAGGGAGGACCAAAATTTCTCCCTAAAGGGGTCATTGGCTGAAATTACCAAGTCACACTTTCTTGGAGGCTATTTTGGATGCATTTCAGATTATTTCTTGGTGAAATTTTGGAAAATCTAGGGTTTTTGTACTTGATTATTCTTGGTGAAGTAAGTAAATTTGCAATTTTCATTTCATGATAAATGTCTATGGTATGTTTACTTGTTAATATGTAAGATTATGAAATTTCTTTCTTGAAACCCAAAGAGTAAGAAACATAAGGTGCTTCTTTCTTGCTCTTTATTTTTCTAGTTTTGCTTAAAAAGATCTTGTCTAGACAAACTTCTAGAGCCCTAAAGTGCTAACACTTTAGAAGCTTTGTCTAGTTCTTATTGCATTAAATATTTTTCAAGAGTCTAAAGATAGGAGAAATCACTAGGGCCTAGAAGTGCCTACACACTAGTTTAACCTTCTCTTTGAGGCTTGGTGCTTGAGAACTTAAGGTACTATTTCTCAAGCTTCCACCTTGTTATCTTTTAGACAAGTATAATCATTGTTGTCTCTCCAAGTTAATGTGTTGATATAATTGACTCCATAAACCCTAAAGGCACTAGTCTTTTGTCTCTCTTTTGTTGGAAGGTTGATCAAACAATCAAACACTAGTCTCTTTATCTATTACTAATTAAATCTAACACTAATTTATCCTAGATCGCTAACTTTCTTGTTGTTGTTATAAATGTTTTCTACAACCATCTAACTGCAACAAATTTTCTGCATAATTGACTTTGAATACTAGCTAAACACTTTAGAAGTTGCTTATGACATTTGATTATCATTCTGCTTAGTAAATGTTATATTTTCACTATCTTTTCAAGCAATTCTAAAGAGTTTTTATTGCAGATGTTACAATATATTAATTGTTGTTGTAAACTTATTAATTGCTGCAATTTTATATCAGCTAGCACTTATTTTCATTGTCCATTGTCTATTGAGGTTTTATTATCATATTTGTATTTGGAATTACTGTATATGCATGTTATATTGTCTTTTTCTGGGTAGGTACATCAAGCACTTCATTAACCTCATCTTTTAGACACAGACTTAGTGACTTTGGTAACTAGTGAGAGGGGGGAATATATCTTGACCATAACCCTAATTTTCCAACTCTTTAGGTTACTGGGGATGCCTCCCCTGGGGTAGATCCTGCCTATCCATAAAAGTGGGGATTTCCTATTAAGGTGACAATGATATGATATATTGTTTGTTACACCAATCTCCTTTACTTTCCTTGGGATTTGGGCAAGTACAGTTTGCACGATAACATTTTTGATATTCTAAATTATGTGAAAGAGCATCAACATGATGAGTTTTGAAACAATATTTTAATTGAATATCATTAAGATATGGAAAGAGACAAATAAACTAAAAGAAGAACATGCACTGAAGTGAACATGCTACACAGTCAATGGCACTTGAATCTCTGAAGCAAGATTGGATCCCAGAAGCCTTGGATCACCCAACTCTATTAATTCTTCAGGAAAATATTATAATACGAAGACTCTCATAATACTCAATTTGTTAGGATATTTAGACACTTAGGATTTAGTTAAGATCTACTTGATCTAATATGTCGTTAGGTAAAAGTGTGTTTCTTTAGTATGCATTTGTAGTTAGGAAATCTGATGGTCACGATATGTTCCCGACATAGAGTGATCCGATGGTTCATACTGTCCTCGATCTTAATGGCCATTGATCCATGGCTTAACATCCGATTGTTCCATGATCTCTATTTAAAGAGCATGGAGGGTCATTTGCCAATGATCGATTGTGAGAAACTCTATGGTAAAATCTCTCTGTAATCTTTTTCTTTGCATTAATAGACTGCTCCAAGTGGTCACATTGGCTGGGGCCGTGGATGTTTCCCCATAAGGGTTTTACCACATGAAAACATCGGTGTGTTGATATTTGATCTGGTTATGTGAGTGGTTACTAAAGGTGTTCATCCTTTGTTGGAATACCTTTTTTGTCGAACACAATTCATCAAACTTTCTCCCACCCTTTGTACACTATGTATTACAATATTTTTAAAAACCAATGAAATTCGGTTTGAAATTGATTTACAAAAATAGAGAAAAGTAGTTCAGAAAATCAGGATCCTTGAGATATTTCAGCAGCTTTATCCTTATCTTCTCCCCTTTGACCTTGGTAGTGTCTTAATCTGATTGGCTGATGTCTGGACCCATACTCTATTGACAACTGGATGGTCATTTACTAGGACCTGGAAAATTACATTTAGTTTTACCCAATCTTACTATTTCCTTCCACTGTAATTAAGAAGGAATATCATAATCCATCATTTCTTTTATTGAAATTTCCAAATCGATGCAAGAGGCATACAACATGACATGCAGGCCGAATTTTATTATCTTAAATTTATTCAACATTTCAAAATCTATGGCTAACTTTCTACCACAATTTCCCCCTTTAAAACTTCATCTAAGTCTTCAAACCTAGAGTGATCCATCCTCACTTGTGTTAAGAGTGCATTGTAGGCTTCTTGTTCATGTAACTTTCCCTTCCCATCCTAGAATGATGGAAGACCTTTGATAAATAGTTCTTTAAACAAATACTGAAAATCCTGAACACTCTTTTCCAGTTGGGATGCTTTATTCTGGAATGAATTCGAGGGGTTGTGCTTGGTTATGATTCTTCAGCCCATATTATCAAAGAAGTTATATATTTGACCCCAATTTTCTGCAAACTTGATGAAGGCACTGTATTAAGGAAAATGATAGCGTTTTGGGACCATTCTGATGGTCTTTTTGATAAAGTTTCATTAATAATTTTGCATCTTTGTTTAGCCAAAACTACAATGTTGTCCTCATCATTAACAAAATTGAGACATGTCCTAAGTGTTGTAACCTCAACTGATATGGAATCCCAGATGATGTGTTTGGCTCCTTGTAACAAACTTTTTTCCTTTAAGCCTAGAATTTAGCTTATTCACCTTTTCATAAAGGACTAGATTTTCCTTTTTAAGTTGTGATACTCTTTCATCCCTTTTATGTGCCTCCTGTTCCATTTTCTTGATATTATATTTCAATTCTTTTATTTCCCTATCCTTTAAGATAACTTGAGACATTTCCTGGACAATGCCTTCAGCGCCCGATTTGCTTTCAGTAGCAAAGGGTGTAACAGAGGGTACAACAAAAGAAAAAGTTATGACTCTAGTTGCCATTTCTGTCTTTTCTTTTGATCATTCTAATTTTTCCTTTTCTAGTTGCAAAAATTTAGCCTGAAAATCTAGTGATTTCTTCTTGAAAGCTTCCTTTTCATGTTCCAATGCTACAAGTTTTGCAATCTTTGGATGCTTTGTAGCAGGAATTTTCAACTTTTTCTTCAGGCTAAGAATCACTTTGTCTTTCTCATCCAACAATGCTTTCATTTCTTTGGGGCCATCAGCTTCAAGTTTCTTTATTTGAATCTTCCATGCTTTACTTGCTGCTTTTTCCTGCCCGAGCTAACCTTCAAGATTGACAACTAGTGATGTTAATTTTGCATTTTTAAAATTTAAATTTAAATAATATGAATATAGCAGGTCACTAGTCTGCTCGTGAGATTGAACCTTATCTGGGGCACTGATATTATCATACTTTATTTTGATCTCAGAGACCTTATCTTCTTCTACTATGGAAATATTGAATGTTTTCCTTTATGTCTCTCTGACTATGAATAATGAAGACTTGTGTTGGGAATATTTCTTTACCTCAAGCATTAGATTCATGATCTCACTTAGTGATTCCTTTATTTTTTCTACATACCATTTAGATAAATCTTTCTTTGACTGGTAGGCTTCCTCTGAGGCCTGAGAAAAATAGTATTTATGGCTATGGAAGTCTCCTAAAATACCTTCACTTTCCAATTGATCGGCTCTGGATTCAATTACACTTGTGCCACTCTCCACCATGTCTAAACTTGTTTGTTCTTTAGGACCTTCATCCTCCAAGTCTACGTACTGCTCTTTCTGGATGGTTTTCATTTTCTTTCTGGCAGTGTTGTCTATGTCCATTACCTCTGAAACAATCCTCTTATTCTGTGTACTATATTTTGGAACCTTAATTACCAACTTTGGAATACTATGTTGTGTTGGTGCCTTTTGTACAGGGGCTTCAACATCCACACATTCTTCAATATTTACAAAATTCTCCAGGCCTTCAATAGGCTCATTCTCATATGGATAATTCTTGTTCATTTGCCTCCTTCTAGATATGATCTAATGAGGATCATATTTTTTACCTAGCATTTGTGCAAAAACCAAAGCTTTGAGCTTTGCCTCAACCTGTGCTAGAGATTTTCTAGATTTTACAATGAATGGTCCAATCACAAAAGGAAACTTTATATTGCTTTCTCTATGATATTTGATGAAATTTTTAGTTTCAGAGATGATTTTCTGTCTTATGAACTCTAGAGAAAAAAATTTGGGGGTCAAAAAGATGGGCAACAAATAATGAAACTCATGAAATCCATATACCCATATTACTATAGAATTTATGAAAAGGGTCCAGTCTCCTACTCTATCTTCTGGATTATGTAGGTGAATTCTTATTTCTTCAATAACTCTGGGCAATTTAACATTGAAAATCATCTAGTGGGCCTTTGACATGACTTTATTGATAAAAAAAATTCTAAATTCATCCTCTTTCTTTCAATAGATATTGATTCTACTTCAAGGATCTCTGCATTGTTGCAGGTGAGAAAAATCTTCATAAAAAATGTACAGTATCTTAAATTTCTAAGAGAGTGGAAGTTCACTAGCTATTTGTGGATGGTTTCAACTAGGAACTCATCAAAATTAATGCAGACAACTTGA
>ML790254.1:14086-55166 GCA_009831015.1 Picea engelmannii | reverse complement strand
CCTTTTATGAACGAACATGCTAATGTATTTCCTACTCAGTGAAGTCCCTGTGGGTTAGACTAGCTACCCAACCAGTGTAGGACTTGAGGCATGTAGTGTGTGGAGACATGAAAAAGTTGGTTGAAGTATGGATGCAACATAGAGTCATGAGGATTTCAACACTTATATATTTTTGAATTTTTGGTTGAGGTTGCAACAACAATTGATGTAGCAATAGCGAAACAAAGAACGATCATTGGAATGGAGCAGTGGCAGCTTGGACGTTGTGGACAAAGTTGGGGAAGAGATGTATTTCCATCATAAAGGACAATTTGGTCATAGACAACTTTGGGCAGAGGATAGTGTGGATGGTTGCATAGGTTGCAAATGATTATTGTGCGAGTTGGAAACTTAGGGTTTCCACTTTGACAAAATCTTAAGGTTTCTAGTTGGCACAAAAGTTGGGGTTTCCAACAAACTTAGTTGCGATGGGGGGCACGAGTTCAAGCAGAGACTTGGAGATCAAATATTTTGTGGATGTTGTCGAGGATGAAAATAAATTGAGGTGGGGGAGGATGTAAGGCTTACAACACCAAGCCTCGGCATGTGCACTTCCATCAAAGACTGAAATGGAGGAAATCGGGCAGGCAGGATGCTCGGTGCGAATGATAAAACAAAAGTCTTCATATAATTGAGAGTTGGGGTTCCTTGGGAACATGACATGATACCGGATGACCCCACCCAAGGTGCCTTATGACACAAGTCAAACGATGGATGGTTTGATGAAGTGTTGAGGGCATGACTTGGGCACTCCACCAACAAAGAAACATCGACTAAGGCATGAGGGGTGCACTTAGGAAAGTTAGCTCGACTCACTTAAGTGGCTCGCACACCCAAGACAATGAGTCTGTTAAAAGGATCAGTGGGTTGTCTAGGAGACAATACGAAGCGTTCAATGGGTTAGCTAGGCAAGACGCCCAAACATGCTCACATGACACTAGTAAATTTGGGTCATTTTGCGATGGCCATTTTGACGTTATGTCATGGATATTGTGACAAATCTTGGGCCCCTCAAACGTCACTTCAACTGTCGTCGAAAGTGAAACTAATCTGGGATAACATCACAAGAGAGAGGACCTATGGAGGTCATTGAAAGAGAGATGACCTACGTAGGTCGTCGTAAGAGAGACGCCCAACGGTCATCGTTGCAAGAAAGATAACTGAAGATGATCATCGCAAGAACGACAACCTAGGATGATCGTCGCACAAATGATAATTGAGGATGATCGTCGCAAGAGAGATGTCGAAAAATTATTTTCGCAAGAACGACAACCAAATATTATCATCGCAAGAGAGACAACCGAGGATGATCATCGCACGAACAAAAACCTAGGATGATCATTGCAAGAGAGACGACCGACCTATCCTATTTTCTGCGACAAACATGTCGTCGCAAGAGCGACAAAATATATCTATTTAAAAAAAATAGATATATTGACGGGAAGGTTAAAAAAGGCACAAAGCAGTTAAATTTGGCGAAGAAATAAATTTGATTGGGCCCGAAATAACTTTGATCACGATCCATTAGAATCGATAGTCGGGAAGCATTGTGGAATTTGAAGTTGTGCGGGGGATAATTCTGAAGGGTGGTCCCGCAATCCAAACCGCGGTTTCCATTGAGGAGTATGTGTCAGCATCGGGTTGATTGCAAAATGACAAGTGGGTTGTTCCAAAACCACCAATCCACATCTCCACAAATTGAAAAATATAAAGTGTCGATGTGACATTTTCATTATTTATTGTTTTCAAACACGGGAGCCGTTGGAACACTATCGCAACCGCCATTTTCTGTTGCAACCCAACTTTGCACCATTGCAGTTCACATCCAGGTATTTATCCCGTCACCATGGATCCCATAATATTGTCAGTAGCAGAGCAAGACCATGAAGGTAATGAGGACGCCCTAATTGACAGATATGCATATGTAATTGATCCCAATATCACTATTTCCCCCATTTTTGTGTCTTGAAGCAACTTGGTTGATATAAAGGGAACGGATATTCATTTCTTAGAAGCAGTCCACGCCTCCATTGTCCCATATGTTGTCGATCTTTCTTTCCCATTTCTTGAATTCGTAGGTTGGTGCGCTGAGCAATATTCCCATTCAGAAAGGGTAATTATCAATAAACATGGGTCTCTATTCCTGTGTAGAATAAATAGTCTATCAGTTTGAAAGTCACTCAATATACTAGAAGCATTTTCTGTAAATTATGAGTCATTCAACGAAGAAAAGATGATTAGGTTTTATAGAGAATGTCATCCAGAGCTCAAAAGTCAATTTTTACAACAAATCATTAAACCTAAACAAATGTCAGAGAGTCTGTCCTTACCAATGAGTATCAACATGATGGTCATTGAAGTTCAGTGGGTCCGTTCCCTGTTGAGTTAGGTCCTAGGTCTAGATAGTGATAAATATGTTGTTGAAGTCATGCTTGGTTTTCTTTTGATTTTTTTCACATCAGAGTCTGGTTAGTTAGTCTGAATTAATTTTGATAAATTCCTAGCTGACACCATTCACAAGCAGCTAGTGAATTTCCACTCTTTGAGACATTTCAGATATTATACATATATGTTAAAGATCTTCTTAGCAAGTAACCATGGAGAAATCCCTGAAGCAATTTTGTATCTACTGAATGTAAAAGAATCACTTTGCTCATATTCATCAACAAGGTCATGTCAAGAGTCTATTCTCTGAGTTTTAATGCAAGTTTATCTAGATTTTTGGAGGACATGAAAATTCACCTGCAACCAAATCCATAAAACAGAGTAGGAGATTGGGTACTTTTTATGCATTCAACAATGATTTGGGTATATAGTTTTCATGAGTCTTCTTATTTGTTACTTGTTTTATTAACTCCCATGATTTTTTCTCTTAAGTTCATCAAGCATAGAATCATCTCTGAGACAAAGAACTTCATCAATTTGCACAGAGCCTCTAACATTAAATTCCCATTTGTTATTGGTCCTTTTTTTGTTAAGTCCATATCATGTTTATCATAAGTTAAGGCAAAACTCAAAGATTTTTGTTTTTCAAAAATACAAGGAAGAAAATATGATCCACATCAGATCATATCCAAGAGAATACATATGAATAAAAATGCACCTTATGAACATGAATTCGTTGAAGGCTTGGAAAAATTATCTAATCTAGAAATGTGTATTGATGTGGAAGCACCTTTGCAGCAAGTACAAACACAACAAGCTCCTCAAAAGTTGGTGATTAAAATTCCCAAAGCTAGTGTGTACAAAAAAGAAGCATTTAAGAGACTATGGATATTGATGTTGAACAAACTGCTAAAAAGAAGATGAAAATTTTTCAACCAATGCAGATTGTAGATTTGGAAGATGAAGGACCCAAAGATCAAGTGAATTTTAACATTGTGGAAAGTGGTACCAGTATTGTAGAAATTGAGGAAAGAAGTTAGCTTGAAAGTGAAGGCAACTCAAGAGCCTTTCACAGTCAAAAATATTATTTTGATAAAGCCAATGATAGAACCTATCAGTCCAGAGAAGACCTAGCTAAACAATATGTTGAAAAACAAATGTGGCTTTGGGTGAAATGGGGGATTTGTTTCCTGAAGTGGAAAAAATTTCTCAACATAAAGCTTCCTTGTTCACTCTAAGGGATACTGAAAATAAAACTTTTAATATTGCAGTTGCAGAGGAGGATAAAGTGTCTGAGATTAAAATTAAATATGACAATATAAGTGCCTCTGACAAAGTGCAATTCCATAAGCAGACCAATGATTTGTTATATTCTGATTATTTGAGTTTAAATTTAAAAAATTCAAAGATGACATCCTTTGCTGCAAAATTAGAAGGATAACTAAGACAAGAAAAGAAACCAACAAAGCTTGGAAAACTCAAATTAAAAGGATTGAGTATGAAGGATCTCAAGGTCTGAAGTATTTATTGGATGAAAAAGATAAAATAATTCAGAGTTTGAAGAAAAACTTGAAGATGCAGCATGTTGCCAGCATAAGAATTTGCAGCTAGAAGAGGCCTGCCTCTCAATAAGAAACTAAATAACCTCTATAGGAATATACAAGCTTCTAACCTATCAACTCAAAGTTATTGATTAGTCTCATCATATAGAAGAGCACAAACATTCCATAGTGCCATGGCGTTGAGGAATTGTCTATATAGCATGGTCTTCCATTTTACTACCTAAAACGCTGCTAAATCTCCTAAGACTAATGGCGTTGCTAATACTCGAGGTTGCTACCCATTCTCTCAACGTTAAAGTGAATATGATACTGAAAGTTTGATAGGATACATAGGCGGGTTCTAGTGAAATTTTGACAGGATACACAGGCGGGTGCTACCCAAATTCGCTACCTAAATTTTGACAGAAACCAAATTGTGCAAAGATGTTTATGCCAGTTTTGAGTGACAAACTTAAAACTTGTACTATGAACAAATGGGAAGGAATTTTTTAAAAATGGAGGAGGTTTTTGTTCATAACATACCAAATAAAAAAACCTCTCTCAGTTTTTAAAAATGTGCTATGGTTAGATATTTATTTGACATAGAAGTAGTGCTACAGAACGTGCTGTTGAAACTGTTGAACTGGCATTTTTGACCAATTGACTTCCAGGAGGATTTCCAAGTGAAATAAGATGAATTTTAAAAATAAAAGGAGGTTATTACAAGAACATACCCAATATCACTAACCTCTTTCATTTTTCACACAGGTGTCATGGATTGGGATATTCAAAAGAATCTTTGAGCCCTATGTTTTCAGTTTTCGTGATTTCCTGTTTGAGACATGTTTTTGCGACACCTGTTGTGGCCAGTTGGAGATGAATTTAAAGAAACCGAGAGAGGTTTTTGTTCATAATGATATTATATACAAAAACCATTCTCTAATTTTACACAAATGTTATGGTTTGAGAATTACAAGTGGATTTTGGAAGCCTATTTTTCAGAATTTCGCCTCTTGAAAAGTAGGAAATTAGTTAAAACGTGTCATTTTATGTTTGTAGTTGTTTCTATTTTGGGAAATGGGTTGGATTTCGAATAGGTGAGCTAGAAAGGACCAATATTGATATATATTCATTGTAGAAGAGGGTAGCAGGGTTGGATTCATGATCCAAGAGAGGAGAGAGCTAGAGGAACAATTTATTTGCTCAATTGTAAGCCCGAGGGCCAGTTGTAATTAACATTTCTGCCATTAGAGATTCATGAGAATTTCTTATAAGACTTTGTGTTCTTTGTTATTATTCTATCTTCTCATCTTGCTTGAATAATATTTACAGATTTTGAATATCTAAAGCTTCCTTTGGTTAATGAATTCACGAGTTGCAAAGGATTTGTGGTAATTGCTTGTTAATCACATATTATTGTTCAAGCACTCTTCAATCTATATTATAGAAAGGATATATGTTATGTGGTTATTATTCTCTTTGTTTACCTTCTATTATTCTATCCATATTTGCATAAGCCTTTTGTTTGGTAGGCGACTTGATTGTCTTTGATCTATAGGATGTTGTGATTCCATGCCCAATGGAATGTATTTGCAGCAGTCATATGCCCTCCTTTTTACTCTTCTCTTGTTGATCCACCTATTCAAACTATTTTAATCCATTTACATTTCTATGTTACCAAGATTAATCTCATTTGCAGTCTGGGAGTGACTCTTGGAGTGATAACACATGCTACAGAACACCCACAGACAATTGAATTTGTAGCTTTAGAGTAGGAGAAAGAAACATTTCAGAAAGAAGCATTGGATTATAAGGCTAAGATTTTGCAGTTGGAAAAGAAAAATATGGAATGGTCTCAAGAAAAATTAGAGTTGGTGACTAAAGGCATGGTTTACCCCCTGCTACAGGAACTGGATCAACCACTAAATACATTATTCGGGCTATGTCACAAGTCAGTTTGAAAGAAGGAGAGATCAAAGGATTATAGGAAAATATGGAGAAATTGGAGCAGGAAGTGTGAACAAAGGATGAAAAGATATCCAAAGTTCAAAAGGGAAAAGTATCCTTGCATGAGAAGATTAATAAATTGAATTCAAGATTAAGAGGTAAAATTCCGTTGCAGGGAGCTAAACATATCGTATGGGATTCTATAGCTGCTGAGGATGCAAAATTTAGATCATATTTGAATTTTGTAAATGATAAGGATAATATGGCAATCACAACAAGGCATAGATGCACTGTTGTTAATGAGAATTTATCCAAAAATCCATTTGAATGGGCACAAAATGTAATTAATCTTCTCTAGTCAGTTCCTCCTGCGGATATTCAAACCATTGGGATAAAAGACAAGACTACATTGATCATATGGGCCAGAAGGATTATTGCAAAACATGATCTTTTGAAATCAGTTATGAATAAAGCAACACAGATGGAACACAATGTGCAAGATTTCAAGAATTTATTTGAAGAATTGTTCATAAAGGGCCTTCCATCATTATGGGATGGTAAAGGTAAGTTGCATGATCAAGAAGAATACAATGCACTCTTGAATCAGTCAAGAATGGATCACTCCAAATTTGAAACCCTGGAGGAGGGTTTGAAAGGGGTTACTTTAGTTGATAAACTGAGTACATATTTCGAAATTCTAAATCAGTTTAAGACAATCAAACTTGGTTTACCTGTGATGTTGTATGCCACTTGTATTGACTTGGAAATTTTAATGAAAGAAATGACAGATTATGAGATTCCTTCTGAATTGCAATAGAAGGAAATAGTTAGAATGGGCAAGACCAAATATAATTTCCCAGGATCGAGTAAATTATTTCCAACTATCAACAAAAAGGAATCAAATCAAATGAATATACAATCGAAGTCAAAGGAAGAAGATAAAGGACCAAACTATAGGAATATCTGCAAATCCCAGATTTTCTGAACTGAAATTTTATATTCTATTATAATCAATTCAAACCGAATGAAATGAATTTTTGTATAAATATTGTAGGTTTTGATGTATTTGTGGTTGGAAGAAGCACAAAGGACAAATTTTATTGATCACTATAACAATTTCTGAATTTGAAAGAATACAAGTAGAGATGTCCAGATTGTTTTCATACCAAAGATTCATGTGGTGACGACCTAAAGTATGTGTTTCCTTTCATGTATGTTTTTCTATTTTGATATTCTAAGGAGATAACTAAGGAGATCACATCTCGAGGTCCACAGGTTCTATACATGGAGTACCAAGAGACAAATGACTTGAGCATGGCCCCTCTTTCTTTCAGTGCAGTCCATTCATCACTAGCAACAATATCCATCCCACTAGCCTGGTCCTGAAGTAGCGGTGGGTCTTGCTCCATAAGGTAATGAGTCTGAGTATAATGGTATGTATCACTATGAATTTTGAAGTACTTGAATATGTTGTATTGAATCCTTCTTCATTTCATGACGTTTTCTTGGAAATTATGCTCTTTGCCTTGTTTATGCCTAGAAGGGTAACATGGTACCCTAGTAAGTTGCTTTCCCTTTAGGATGGGTTGCTACTGGGTGGGTCTGTGAAAATTCATCGTATGTTCCCTCCATACTTAACACTTTCCATCCTTATTCCTTCCATCCGTCCTATCCTTGTTTGGGCATTGGGATTGGCTACACTAGGAAGGGTTGTACCTTACCTTGTGGGAAGAAGGGGCTAAAGGCCCGGAGGGTAAAAGTAGTTGGAAAGAGTTAAAAGGAAATGTTGAAACCTTTGAGATGTTTCACCCAGGGATCCATGAGAAATATGTGAAAAGATTCTCAGTAAGAAAAGGGGACCCATAAGATACATAAACACTCAAGGTACTAGTTGATGGATAGGAGGTATTAGCACGAGCCGACCTATTATGACCATGGGCATGTAGCGGTATGACACTACCACCTATTTGGTCACCAAACCAAGGTAGTGGTTCTTGGTGACATAGCCAAGAGAAAGGGGGTCTCATCAAGATCCAACCTTCTCATTTCCGTGAAATTTTTGTGGATAACGTTGTCACCTTTGGTCATCAAGCTAGGACAGTGGCCCTCAACTATTCCCTTGAAGAAAAAAAGAAAAAGATCAAAAGAAATAAAGCTAAGAATAAAAGGCAGTGAATGGGATAGGAAACAATTGCATTTATGACAAGGTGCATATCATCCTCTACAAAGGCACCCACATGTAAGACTTTACATTTCCCTGTTATTACATGCACCCCATGCCCAAATACTTACCCTATGACACCTCATACACTTACATGACTTGGATTAGATCCCACCTGAGAAACACCCCAAACTTAAGAGAGGTTAGCCCAATAGGACACCATGAGACCTTCTCCAAACCTAACTTTTCAGGTTGCATAATGTCTTTGAGCATTTGTCTCGGTTAAGGGGGGTTTGATACACATGTTTGGGTAGTTTAATTATTGGATGTGATTTACATGCTATTATCCCTGTGACTTATGAAACCCTGGAGGGCGTACGTACTTATTGTTGCTGCAGGACCTTGCCCAATGAAGAGGTACACATGAGGGAATGATTAGCTCAGACCTTCATGGGGGCTTAAATCCCACAAATGGATGGTGCAACCCCAGTCAGGGGTAAGAAGAAATTGAATATTTGCATCGGGAAACAGAAAGACGTTGCCTTCAGAGGCACCCTGACAGACCTAGACCCAGGGGGACCTTGCTCTTCCACATGGACAATGTCCCTTGAGGGCCCTATATGTCACCATCATAATCCTAGACGTCATCTAGAGTTAGGGTTTTTGTTTTGGAGGCATTTATGAGCCCGGTGGAATGTGTGGGCATCATCTGGGACCTCTTGAGGCCAAGTGCCCTACATTTTAGGATCAACGTTCCACCTTTAGGCCTCAATGTCACCCTAGAAAGGCATGAAGTCACCCTTGGATGTGTCTTTAGATGATAATTAATTTTTATTATGTCAAAATTGAATTTTACTGTAAATTGGCCAGGTCGACCTTATTTTGACCTGAAATTTAATTAAAGGACAACATTTTGTATAAATAAACATAAAGTGCTCTCATTTTTACATCACAACTCACCTCTCACAAGAGGGAGGACCAAAATTTCTCCCTAAAGGGGTCATTGGCTGAAATTACCAAGTCACACTTGCTTGGAGGCTATTTTGGATGCATTTCAGATTATTTCTTGGTGAAATTTTGGAAAATCTAGGGTTTTTATGCTTGATTATTCTTGGTGAAGTAAGTAAATTTGCAATTTTCATTTCATGATAAATGTCTATGGTATTTTTACTTGTTAATATGTAAGATTATGAAATTTCTTGCTTGAAACCCAAAGAGTAAGAAACATAAGGTGCTTCTTTCTTGCTCTTTATTTTTCTAGTTTTGCTTAAAAAGATATTGTCTAGACAAACTTCTAGAGCCCTAAAGTGCTAGCACTTTAGAAGCTTTGTCTAGTTCTTATTGCATTAAATATTTTTCAAGAGTCTAAATATAGGAGAAATCACTAGGGCCTAGAAGTGCCTACACGCTAGTTTAACCTTCTCTTTGAGGCTTGGTGCTTGAGAACTTAAGGTACTATTTCTCAAGCTTCCACCTTGTTATCTTTTAGACAAGTATAATCATTGTTGTCTCTCCAAGTTAATGTGTTGATATAATTGACTCCATAAACCCTAAAGGCACTAGTCTTTTGTCTCTCTTTTGTTGGAAGGTTGATCAAACAATCAAACACTAGTCTCTTTAGCTATTACTAATTAAATCTAACATTAATTTATCCTAGATCGCTAACTTTCTTGCTGTTGTTATAAATGTTTTCTACAACCATCTAACTGCAACAAATTTTCTGCATAATTGACTTTGAATACTAGCTAAACACTTCAGAAGTTGCTTATGAGATTTGATTATCATTCTGCTTAGTAAATGTTATATTTTCACTATATTTTCAAGCAATTCTAAAGAGTTTTTATTGCAGATGTTACAATATATTAACTGTTGTTGTAAACTTATTAATTGATCCAATTTTATATCAGCTAGCACTTATTTTCATTGTCCATTGTCTATTGAGGTTTTATTATCATATTTGTATTTGGAATTATTGTATACGCATGTTATATTGTCTTGTTCTGGGTAGGTACATCAAGCACTTCATTAACCTCATCTTTTAGACACAAACTTAGTGACTTTGGTAACTAGTGAGAAGGGGGAATATATCTTGACCATAACCCTAATTTTCCAGCTCTTTAGGTTACTGGGGGCGCCTCTCCTGGGGTAGATCCTGCCTATCCCTAAAAAGTGGGGATTTCCTATTAAGGTGACAGTGATATGATATATTGTTTGTTACACCAATCTACTTTACTTGCCTTGGGATTTGGGCAAGTACAGTTTGCATGATAACATTTTTGATATTCTAAACTATGTGAAAGAGCATCAACATGATGAGTTCTGAAACAATATTTTAATTGAATATCATTAAGATATGGAAAGAGATAAATAAACTAAAAGAAGAACATGCACTGAAGTGAACATGCTACACAGTCAATGGCACATGAATCTCTGAAGCAAGACTGGATCCCAGAAGCCTTGGATCACCCAACTCTATTAATTCTTCAGGAAAATATTACAATACAAAGACTCTCATAATACTCAATTCGTTAGGATATTTAGACACTTAGGATTTAGTTAAGATCTACTTGGTCTAATATGTCGTTAGGTAAAAGTGTGTTTCTTTAGTATGCATTTGTAGTTAGGAAGTCTGATGGTCACGATATGTTCCCGACATAGAGTGATCTGATGGTTCATACTCTCCTCGATCTTAATGGCCATTGATCCGTGGCTTAACACCCGATTGGTCCATGATTTCTATTTAAAGAGCATGGAGGGTCATTTGCCGATGATCGATTGTGAGAAACTCTATGGTAAAATCTCTCTGTAATATTTTTCTTTGCATTAATAGACTGCTCCAAGTGGTCACATTGGCTGGGGCCGTGGATGTTTCCCCATAAGGGTTTTACCACGTGAAAACATCGGTGTGTTGATATTTGATCTGGTTATGTGAGTGGTTACTAAAGGTGTTCATCCTCTGTTGGAATACCTTTGTTGTCGAACACAATTCATCAAACTTTCTCCCACCCTTTGTACACTATGTATTACAATATTTATAAAAACCAATGAAATTCGGTTTGAAATTGATTTACAAAAATAGAGAAAAGTAGTTCAAAAAATCAGGATCCTTGAGATATTTCAGCAGCTTTATCCTTATCTTCTCCCCTTTGACCTTGGTAGTGTCTTAATCTGATTGGTTGATGTCTGGACCCATACTCTGTTGACAATTGGATGGTCATTTACTAGGACCTGGAAAATTACATTTAGTTTTACCCAATCTTACTATTTCCTTCCACTGTAATTAAGAAGGAATATCATAATCCATCATTTCTTTTATTAAAATTTCCAAATCGATGCAAGAGGCATACAACATGACATGCAGGTCGAATTTTATTATCTTAAATTTATTCAACATTTCAAAATCTATGGCTAACTTTCTACCACAATTTCCCCCTTTAAAATTTCATCTAAGTCTTCAAACCTAGAGTGATCCATCCTCAATTGTGTTAAGAGTGCATTGTAGGCTTCTTGTTTGTGTAACTTTCCCTTTCCGTCCCAGAATGATGGAAGACCTTTGATAAATAGTTCTTTAAACAAATACTGAAAATCCTGAACACTCTTTTCCAATTGGGATGCTTTATTCTGGAATGAATTCGAGGGGTTGTGCTTGGTTATGATTCTTCAGCCCATATTATCAAAGAAGTTATATATTTGACCCCAATTGTCTGCAAACTTGATGAAGGCACTGTATTAAGGAAAATGATAGCGTTTTGGGACCATTCTGATGGTCTTTTTGATAAAGTTTCATTAATAATTTTGCATCTTTGTTTAGCCAAAACTACAATGTTGTCCTCATCATTAACAAAATTGAGACATGTCCTAAGTGTTGTAACCTCAACTGATATGGAATCCCAGATGATGTGTTTGGCTCCTTGTAACAAACTTTTTTCCTTTAAGCCTAGAATTTAGCTTATTCACCTTTTCATAAAGGACTAGATTTTCCTTTTTAAGTTGTGATACTCTTTCATCCCTTTTATGTGCCTCCTGTTCCATTTTCTTGATATTATATTTCAATTCTTTTATTTCCCTATCCTTTAAGATAACTTGAGACATTTCCTGGACAATGCCTTCAGCGCCCGATTTGCTTTCAGTAGCAAAGGGTGTAACAGAGGGTACAACAAAAGAAAAAGTTATGACTCTAGTTGCCATTTCTGTCTTTTCTTTTGATCATTCTAATTTTTCCTTTTCTAGTTGCAAAAATTTAGCCTGAAAATCTAGTGATTTCTTCTTGAAAGCTTCCTTTTCATGTTCCAATGCTACAAGTTTTGCAATCTTTGGATGCTTTGTAGCAGGAATTTTCAACTTTTTCTTCAGGCTAAGAATCACTTTGTCTTTCTCATCCAACAATGCTTTCATTTCTTTGGGGCCATCAGCTTCAAGTTTCTTTATTTGAATCTTCCATGCTTTACTTGCTGCTTTTTCCTGCCCGAGCTAACCTTCAAGATTGACAACTAGTGATGTTAATTTTGCATTTTTAAAATTTAAATTTAAATAATATGAATATAGCAGGTCACTAGTCTGCTCGTGAGATTGAACCTTATCTGGGGCACTGATATTATCATACTTTATTTTGATCTCAGAGACCTTATCTTCTTCTACTATGGAAATATTGAATGTTTTCCTTTATGTCTCTCTGACTATGAATAATGAAGACTTGTGTTGGGAATATTTCTTTACCTCAAGCATTAGATTCATGATCTCACTTAGTGATTCCTTTATTTTTTCTACATACCATTTAGATAAATCTTTCTTTGACTGGTAGGCTTCCTCTGAGGCCTGAGAAAAATAGTATTTATGGCTATGGAAGTCTCCTAAAATACCTTCACTTTCCAATTGATCGGCTCTGGATTCAATTACACTTGTGCCACTCTCCACCATGTCTAAACTTGTTTGTTCTTTAGGACCTTCATCCTCCAAGTCTACGTACTGCTCTTTCTGGATGGTTTTCATTTTCTTTCTGGCAGTGTTGTCTATGTCCATTACCTCTGAAACAATCCTCTTATTCTGTGTACTATATTTTGGAACCTTAATTACCAACTTTGGAATACTATGTTGTGTTGGTGCCTTTTGTACAGGGGCTTCAACATCCACACATTCTTCAATATTTACAAAATTCTCCAGGCCTTCAATAGGCTCATTCTCATATGGATAATTCTTGTTCATTTGCCTCCTTCTAGATATGATCTAATGAGGATCATATTTTTTACCTAGCATTTGTGCAAAAACCAAAGCTTTGAGCTTTGCCTCAACCTGTGCTAGAGATTTTCTAGATTTTACAATGAATGGTCCAATCACAAAAGGAAACTTTATATTGCTTTCTCTATGATATTTGATGAAATTTTTAGTTTCAGAGATGATTTTCTGTCTTATGAACTCTAGAGAAAAAAATTTGGGGGTCAAAAAGATGGGCAACAAATAATGAAACTCATGAAATCCATATACCCATATTACTATAGAATTTATGAAAAGGGTCCAGTCTCCTACTCTATCTTCTGGATTATGTAGGTGAATTCTTATTTCTTCAATAACTCTGGGCAATTTAACATTGAAAATCATCTAGTGGGCCTTTGACATGACTTTATTGATAAAAAAAATTCTAAATTCATCCTCTTTCTTTCAATAGATATTGATTCTACTTCAAGGATCTCTGCATTGTTGCAGGTGAGAAAAATCTTCATAAAAAATGTACAGTATCTTAAATTTCTAAGAGAGTGGAAGTTCACTAGCTATTTGTGGATGGTTTCAACTAGGAACTCATCAAAATTAATGCAGACAACTTGACCTGAATCTAACTGGAATAATTTGAGCAGGAAACCTAACATGACCTCAACTATGAATCTATCACTATTAAGGCCTAAAACCTGACTTAACAAAGAGCAAACACATTGAACCTCACAGAACATGATATTGATGCTTAAGGGAAAAGACATACTTTGTGGGAAATGATCAAGATTGATAATCATTCTTAAAAACAAAGTTTTAATCTTTGGTTAACACTCCCTATAGACTCTAATCATTTCTTCCTCATCAAAAGGTTGAAAATTCTCAGAGAAAGACTTGGGAATTTTTAATGACTCCCTGACTGACACATCATCAATTTTACAAAAGACTTTAGACCCCTTTTTATCAATTACAACTCTTTCTGACTCTGAGTATTGATCTACACACCATCCTATAAATTCGAGGAACTGAAAATACAATTCGGTTGCATACAAAATGAGAGAATCTTGGACAGACTCCAAAAATGACAAACCTTTCCCTCTAACATCAGCTAAGTTACTTCTTAATTGAGAAATAGGGGCAACAATGAATTCACGGTCACAAACATCATTTTCTCTATCGATCAGGGCTTCTTCATTATTTTATGGGCTTTGTTCATATACTTCGAGCACAATGGGATCCATGGCAGCAAGAAAAAATACCTGGTAATGGCGATTATAATGGTGAAGAGAATTGTAAATTCGATCGAAGGCGACAGTTGCAACAACTCCAATAGTTCTCGCTTTGACAAAGATAAACAAAAATAAAAGTCACATCAACTTTATAATATTCAACTTTACGGAGTGACGAGTCAATAGTTTCAATGTAAACCATTTTCTGCTCCGCAATCGTCCTCGTGCTGACACATCTTTACCTTCAAAACTTATGGTTTCCATTTCGGAACCACTTTATGGAATTAACCTCAGTGCACTTTCTAGGCCCGCAATGCACACCAGTCGTTGATCTGTCCCGATCATAATTGTGACCATTTATATTTGATTTCTTTCCATCGCCACTATTTTAGAACTCCTTCTGGCCAATTTAAACTATTCTACCATATTTAACATCCCTCCAGATGTGTTCTAAATCATTTCGTGCCTCTGCTAAAATTTAAAGATGATTTTTCTAAACTTATTAGGAAAATGAATATATATATATATATATATATATATATATATCACCCTCCTACCCATAAGAGAGAATATATATATCTCATGGTTTACATCTTCAACAATAATTGGCTCACAAAGAATGGAATGTGTCACAAGCAAGATTTGAGCCTGGGTGGGGAGAATAAAATTTCTCCTCCCAAACCATTGAGCTAGACCCAATTGAATTGTGTGCACACACACATGCTTTAATTTCCCCGCAAATACAAAGTCGATTTAACTCCTTTGGAGATCCTCAATCACTTATTATATAACAATAAATAAAAAAATGTTACTACAATTATGACCACCATAAAATTGTTGAGATGTTGAAAATTCTAGGTGTGTTCATATTGTTTCTTTTGTCCCATAACTTGGTTGTTTCTTTTAGAACTTGAGTTTTATCTCTCTTAGCATTGGGGTGTGTCATGAGTATTACACCTCTTCCATACCACTTCTTGCCCCAATTTTAGATTTGCCCCATGTTCTCTAGTATAATTACTCCCCTTTTGTCACCCTTTGTATATGTTACAATAATATATTTCAGAAAAATGATAGTAAGAGATATTTCATTTAGAGGATAGGTTGGTTTTCAATTTGAACTTTTGATTCCTTGTTTATCTGGCCAAGTCTTTGAACTTTTGCTAGCTAGTAATTGTTGTTCACAATAAATTTCTCAAATTTAATAAGCAATATGGATCTCATCTTGTGTTAGCAATGATTTTTCGGTTAATTGATATTTCTCCCATTGGGATTCAAGTCTTTCCAAAGACATTTTTGTGTTCATGCCAATGTTAATGAAAACAATTGGGGTCACATCCAAGTCCATAAGATTTTGTAGATACCCAAGTGAATATGGAATGGAACCTTCTAAGGAATTGTTAGATAGATTCAATGATTCAAGTGCAGTGCAAATTCCAAGTGTTGGTGGAATGACACCGGTTAATATATTGGTAGAAATGTATATAGCTAAAACATTTTCAAGTTTCTCTTTCTCTAGAGGTAAGGGTGGAATAATTTCCTTTGGTGCTAAAGTAGCACTCTACAACAAAATAATAAATATTACAAAAAATATCACATGAGAGTAATAAATATTATAGGAGTGTATAGAGGTCATTGGTGTAACACACCTAACCCCCTATCAACTTTTAGGCTGGTGGGATGATTGATTTTCATCTTCTTGGAACTCGAGATGAGTATTTAGGTTCATTGGTGCCTATGATTTGTAATTTCTACTTGAAAGTTGTATCTATATCTCATTCATTTCAAATACTCTATTGCATAATTATGGTTATGCTTATACTATGATATCCAGGGGATTACTTGTTGAAGTATTAGATTAGTTGTGTGAATCATATGATATGATGAACTAAAGGGAATCGTATATTCTACATACTTGGGTGTGATTCATTAGATAGAATGAATGGCCCCATAGTGGCCCACAAATGATGGTAATGTAAAAATAAATAAATAAAAGGAACCTTAAGAAGTCATAAAAAGAAGAAAAAAGACAATACATACCTGGTTTTTGATATTCTAATGTGTAGCATTGCATTGATACAACATCTAGAGCATCTGCAAATGCACAAACTGCATACTGTAGTAAATAAAAATAGAATTATATTTATTTTTTAGTAAAAACCAAAACATACTTTTAAGACATGTCAAAAATCCTAATAGAAATTAAAACCGACAAGATTGCAAATAGTAAAAACCATTGATATTATTTTTTGTAAAATCCATATGAGAGGAGATTAAATAGTGACACACACACACACACATCTCATATGTGATGACCTAAATAAGATCCTCTTGGTTTCAATAATAATTTATTGGAGATGTATGATCTTGGAGCAAACCTCCCTCAATCTGAAGGAGCAACAACAAAGTCAACATTGACTATGGTGTTGCTCTGTTGGATCGAGAGAGGTTTGCTCCAAGAATAAACGGTTGAAATAAATTTTTCTCTATTGAACAGGGCCAACCACGTGAAGGTGGAAGCTCCTATGGCCCCTCACACCCCCCCCCTCCCTCCCTCTCACATCACTCTCAATTCCCCAATACCCAATCTATATTCTACTAAAAAACATGCATTAAAAATATTCAAAAGTGATAAAAAGTGATTGTAAAGCTATAAATGAGGTTTATCATTCAAAGGCAGATGTCATAAAAAATAATTTTTATAAATGATATTTATCATTCAAAATATGATCAAACATACTAGCTATACAATGTACATCTATTTGTCTTATACAATTATTATACATCATCAATTTATTTAATCTTCTTTTGTGTTTTCCAATTCTTAAGTAATTCATCCATGTCCATGTCTTCGTTTACCGGGTGCTCTTCAGTAGTCGATGTTGCTTCAGTCCTTTCACTCCGAGCATGCCTGGTCTCGTACCCATGACATGGAGGCTGCTGTGAGGGACCATCACCTACAAAAACAAAAAAATATTAAATTCATATGGCCAATTTTTAAATATCATTGAAGTAGTTCATTAATATTAAAAGAAACCTATGCAATGTAATTATTTACTTGCTGGTCCACTAATCGACACCGTTGGAATGGATGCCTTGTTCTCTTGATAATCTTTAGGTCAAGGAGGCTCAACTAGGACATTCTTTGCCATTGAAATGAAAAAATTTACAAGGACAAAACTGTAAATGTATAAGTAATAAAAATTAGAAGTATGAAATTATTAAGTATATGATTAATATACAACCATTTTACCGGCGTGGGCCTCAATCATAGGAACATCTTAGGGCTGCACCCCTCTAGGATGGGGCTGCTGGGGAGCACCATGATCTTCTGGCCACACTACACTATCAATTCTTTGTTGTCCAGTGATAACGATTTCATTGATAGTGTTGTTCCCCTGATTAAAACAAAGTAAGACATTAAAGTTATGGACTATATCAAACATTTATGTATTTTATAAGTAATGAAAGGTTAATGTAGACTGTTGTTTATTTACCTTATCCTGCAAATTGGATCTTAGGTTCTGCCCCATGATTTTCCTATGATCAACAATGACTTTATAGTCATACTTGTAACCAAGTTGGAGGTCTTCCTTCATGGTTTCAGTTCCAAAGTCGTCTCCCTGCATTGCATAAGAGCATGTTTTTTAAAAATTTTTGGCTGCAATAAATTGAAAGTTGTAAGGCAATACAAATAATATTATTAAGATGTTTGGGTACTTTTGATTCATGACTGTAACCTCGAGTAGCCGCCCCGACCTAGCTTGTGTTGGCCATGTTTGGAAATCCTTGCTTTGGTTTCCTTCGAAGTGTCAAGCAACCTATCATTAAAATTTTCAAGTATGTTATATACCACACTTTTATTTAGATCTAAAGAAAATTAAAGGTATTGAAATAAAAATATTGTAATTTACCTTGGGGTACCAGTTATTTTTTCTCATGTTTTTTTCAATATCTTTTCTTTTGCATCATCAATGATCACCTTCAACTCCCTCTTTGGAATTGAGGGAGGATGCTCATACCTAGGGTTGCCTAACAAGCTTCGTATATAAACATCCTGCATATATTTTAAATATTCGCTTGCTGTTGTTATAGGATAGATCGGTAGGTGCAGACACTAACTAATCTCCCTAGATCCACCTAGATCTAGAACAAAACAGAACAAGACATGACGCTTTCCCTAGATTACAATCATTGATCAAAGACAGGATCGATGACTTACTTTTGAGTTCGCTTCCTTATATCTTTGTTGTTCCCGCTTCGCTCTGGTGTTCTTATGAGATCAGACTTGTCACAACATAAACCAACCAAAGTGAAAGCGATAACATAGATTCAACAGTAGTCTAAACATGTGATCAAGGAGTCATGTAATAAAATAAGAATAATTTTATGGGAAAGAAGCATGTCGTTGTATCATATTAAATAAAAGTGGAAGATACAACCAAACCATCTTGATGTCACAAGTTCCCTTTTGGTGATCCTTTATCCCAACACACATATGCAATTGCTCCAGAATTTATATGAAGATAATCTCCAAAAGATTGATGACCAAAAGCAGACCTCAAGCATTCACTGATATAATGCTCTTCACACAATCTCCAATCTATTCTTCCAACAATCTTTTGCTCAACTTTGCTTAACTGTGATTAACCTTTTCCATGAGAAGTCCATTATTATATAGGAGAATCTGAAGTGGTTAAAGAGATGAGGATGATCCCACCATATCAAAGAAGTTAGTAGGATTGTAACCATATGGACGCCACCTCATTTTCCAGAAGATCCCACTTCTATAAGCTTCTTGAAACCTGTTTCCTCTTTTGGCTTTTAGACATCGCCGCATCCTGCACATATAACAGCCTGCGAAAGTCCCACAGGCCAGCTATAGAGCAGCCTGCGAAAATCATTGATTTCCGCACTGTACATTATAGACAGCCTGCGACGTCCTTCGAAAAGATGGTTTTGCAAAGGAGGAAATTAATCAATTTTCTCAGGGAAGGGATGATTTTGGAAGCATGAACACATCCCTGTGAGGTCATCATCATAGTGAACAAAATAATGTGTAACAAAATTCCCCCCAAAGTATGAGGTTGGAACATATGACAACCGGAATACTTTTTAAAAAGCACATGTGTGTTAGAGACAAGGAGCACACCAATCAGGATCCTACAAACAATCAAGCAACTGCTGACAATTATATCACTTATGAGTTAGTCATTCCCATGCTCAGACCACAAACGATCGTAAATCATAAATGCAAATCATGGCCACCAATTATACACCATGGATCCATGTCGTCAAGATTCTACATAGCCATCAGGAATACACTGTGGATCTATGTATTAGAAAATTTAAATTCAGACACAGCCATGAGACATACAAAGTGGATTTGTGTGTCAATACAAATAAAAAAAATTCCATCGCAACTTGGACTAAAAAGATAAGACCCAGGGTCGTCAATCCCGTTGTCTGTAAGTACGAATCTAGCCATGTTATTACAGGTGTTGAAGTCGAACATGGTAGAAACCACTTGATTATCGGCCAATGATAAAAATCATTAACAAGTGCGAGGGAAATCACCATTGATGTCAATGACTTCGAAGGTACTATTAGTACAATCCAATGAATGTGCATAAATGAGCCGAAGTCGAACACTCAGTGGAATCTTTCGATTAGGGACCAATGATGTAAATCCATTGTCGAAAGCGAAGAAACCTGCCATTGAGGCATGTAGGCTCTAAGGCACCAAATGATTTCTAAGTCTTGTTACTGGATGATGAGTTAAAGTTGACAGGAAAAGACTCGTTAGAGGAGGGCCTTGATGTATCCCCCATCAATGACACTAAATAAGTAACAGATTTAAGGTAGATCAAAGTATGAAAATGATTTGAAACTAACATGGGGAAGGCCGACATGGGGAGAAATGATAATGCAGATAGCCAAATTGGAAGTGAACTTGTTTGGACTTCTCTTGAACATATGAACGACATGACACTGGTCTTGGCAACATTGACTCAAAGACGACCCAATATATGAACTTGCAGAAAGTCAGATAAGAGACAAATGGATTTCCCAACCCGGATTTAAAAGATGAAGGGGGTGTCATGTTCAAGAGTGACTAGTACTGCCACTGACACAGGTACAAAAACACATTTATTTCTCAAATTCCCCCCCACCATTTCTAGTGAGTACCTCTTTATTTTTACGCAAGCTCGAGGAGGATAACATATGGTTGTTGATGTAAGCTCATCCTTCAGACGAGTCCCTCGGAGTATCTTTAACGAACCCTAAGAAGAAGTGGTTTGGTCCCATGTGGGTCTTTCAATGTTTGTTTAACGAGTCTAAAGATAGAAAACTTGGTTTGTTTTTCATATTTATAGAGTCTAAAAAACTTTTAAAGAAAACTCTCTCAGTTCCTTTTTCGTAAAAATAGTTCGATGGGACCGAAAAATAAAAAACTATCGACCATTGAATGTTTTATTCAAACACTTTTACGAGTGTGAACAAACCAAGATCACTCGGCAATATTTTCATTTTTATGGAGTGTGAAAAGATCTTAAAGGATACTCCATATGTGTGTCATTTTTCATGTTACCATAACGAGTACGAAAAGACGACAAAAGTATACTTGATTACATTCTCATTGATTTTCAAGCACGAGAGCAAACGAAGACTAAGCTCGAGGTTTTTCTAAAAAACCCTAAAAAATAATCGTACATGTGATGAAAAAGAAAAACAAATCACAAAAATTGCCCATACTTGATCGTTCAGAACCCTAGTCTGCTCATCTAAGACACAAAAAACACTCACGAGATCATTAGGCTAGTAGGATTTTGAGAAAATATAATTAAATAATATAAAATATTTTTTAGAAAAAGTAAAAAATGAGATAAATAGGGATAAGAACTCATTTTCACTATTTCATTTACATTTGGTCAAAAACTTGCCTATGAGCCCTTTTTTACCTCATTTTTCGGTGGTCAATTGCGGGGATCCCAGGCGATCATTCGACGAACGGTTTGCATGAAAACGGCAAGTACCTCATCTTCTTCCTTTTCAATGGTCTAAAATTCATTTAAACCCGTTAAAATATGATTTTTGGGGTGAAATTTTGGGCCATTGATGTGCGTTGGGGCTCTCGCAAATGCCCTATATTGGGGCCTGCAGAAATCGAGGATTTCTGCAGGAAGCCAATGGTTGACCTGCAGAAAACCTGCTCTGTAACTGAGGCCCAGCCGCGGTGGCCGAAAACCCAAAAAACAAAAAGATGTGTTAACCAAAAATAATTCCAAAACAATGATTTGAAGGTGCTAACTTATTTATTCCATCTTCATGCAGGTACTTTGGGTGCAAAGATGTTGGAGTGGATAGAGAGAGAGCATGAAGATGATGATGCAATGGCTTTGAATGATTCGGGCACCATAAATTCCTTACGACAATGTGGTTTATTAAAATTCTTCAAGATCCAGGGCATGAGAGCCCAACTAAGACTGTTGGAATATTTAGTCCATATGTGGGACGTGGACCAACAAGTATTCCACGTGGGTGTCCATGTGCTCTCTTTGGACATCGAAGATATCTACTTATTGACGGGGCTATCCCGTCATGGGGCACAAGTGAGCTTGACAGGAGGTCGAGGTGGTGGTTTTCCAATGAGTGAATACATCAGACGTTTTTGTGAACCCGAGGCCAAGTGACGCAAGGGTAAAGTGGCTATCATGGGGGTTTGTGATTTGAATCTTAGAACCTTACTTTTCATCATTACATGGATGGTAGGGAGTGCTTCCCCGCACATGGCCCTGCAGAGATACTTTCAATATTCCATCGAATGCATCGAACCTCGTGTGTTCAACTGGTGTGATGGTCTTCTCAGTAGCATGAAGAGACAATTGACTAAGAGAAAGAATGGGGAACTAAAACAATTTGGGTACAGATCCATTTTGGTATATTTCTTCCTGGAAAGAGTTCCTCACCTATGCTTGCAGGTAGAGTGGAATATACTAGCACCACGAGATCCGCGGATGAAGCGACTGTGTGATCTCATGTCTCGGCATGTAGCGGGTCCCATTATTAAATATAATGATACATTTTTTGATTCGCTGGAGCCCTAGATCTTGATGATTGATGACTACGCATATGCCGGGATAGATTTTCACCATGATCCGGACTTGGTGCTACCTAAGGGTTCTCATTGGGGGGATCTAGGTAAGAAAGACATTTTTCTTTAATAGTGTTTTTGTAAAGTTTTTTACAATATTAATCATTTTTTATGTATGTTTTTTATCCAATGACTAATCAAAATGTTTTGACCATGCAGATGTAGGGCCATTCTAACCCCCGGGAAAATCCCCTATCCAGAGGCAAGGGGAGGTAGTGGTAGTAGCAGGATGGGATGCAGATGAATATGAATCAATCGAGCAGAACTTGGAAGCTCTGACTACAGGCATCCCAGATATGTTGATTGGCGAGGTACCGAGGCATTTACAATGCCATATCGTGGGTGTGTCTGGTCCATTGAGACGATTGCTCCGTAGGGTAGCACGAGTTGTAGTGTTTTACCATGAGCAACATCCATGATGCCATTTTGTAGAAGCCATGAGCTTCATATTTTGATATTTTGGTCTTCGGACAAAAACAATCTTTTTGTAAAAAACTCTTATCATTATATACATACATGAAGCTTTTACCAGCTCATTTTCTTTGTATAATACATGCAATGTGTGATTGGGTTTATAAATGTCTCCGATGTCTATCTAATACATAATTAGCTAATGCATCAGTTAATGTATTTAGACATCTAGGAATGTGCTGATACTCAATAAAATCAAAATAACGTTCCAAGAGACGAATTCGTAAATATACCCGTAACAAAGTAGGACTTTTGATAGCATAGACATTACTTAACTATAGCACTACTAGCTATGAATCAAGTTATATAACCAGGCAATGAATCCCAAGCGAGATAGCATCGGTCAATAATTCGATGACTGCGCTATACTCTGCCATATTTTTGGTTGCACGACCGAGGAAAACACCATGTAAATTGATAAGTTCGTTCGTGGGTGCGTAGATTGCCCATGCAACAGAAGCTAGGTTCTGAGTGCTACGAATAGCACCATCGATGAAGCCAAGGTAGGGTAACAAAGACTCTGACATCTAAAAACCAAGCACAACGCAAAATAAGCGGTCGACGGTTGAAACCAAATAACGAAAAAGCACACAATAGTATGATACATTAGAATACAAGTACTCATGTGAAGGTAGTCTAAGCATAGTACTTCTTCAAGTAAATCCCATTTATGGGTTCACTCAAAGAAATGCCATCATAATCTATTAACTCTTAAGCTCCCTTTTCCAACACTCTTTTAACGATATACGGACCTCGCCACATAACTTCAAATTTTCTGGCTCCTAGTAGATCACGATCTTGTTCATAGAGGAGAAATAGATCTCTCTCAGAGAAAACACATGGCTTGACATGTTTGTCATATTGGGATTTCACGCGTTTATTCTGGGTTTCGATAACTAGGGTGGCATCATGACGTGTTTCGTCTAATCGCATGAGATACAACAGACGTTCCTCTTCGATAGAGGTGTGAGGAATAAGTTCAACGACTAGCTTCAACGATGGTATTTCAAATTCAATCGGGAGAATGAATTCAATACCATAGACTAGTTGTAAGGGGGAAAATCCCGTAGCAAACTTCACAGATGTCCGATAGGCCCATAATGCTGAAAACAACATTGTATGCCAACTGGTCTTATGGATTCCTATAATCCGTCGGAGCATGGTGATAAGAACCGTGTCGATCGCTTCAACTTGGCCATTGGCCTGTGGATAATAGGGGGTTGAGTTTTCATGTCGAAGACCCAACTTATCTGTAAGTTCAAACATCATGAAGTTTCTAAAATGGCCACCGTGATCAGTGACGATAGCTTGTGGGATCCCGAATCGAGTAATAATGTGATTGAAAATGAAAAGGGATGCAATTTTTCCAGTATTGTCGAATGTAGGCATCACCTCAGCCCATTTCGTGAAATAATACATGGCTACAATAATGTATCCATGCCCCCCGGCCAAGTGAGGGTTACAGGTCATGAAGTCAATGCACCATTTCAAAAAAGGTCCAACAGAAACTACAGGGTGTAAGGGAGTGGGATGCGATCTTATTTTGTTGTTGTACATTTGGAAAGCGTGGCATTTTTGGATGACAATAATGCAGTCTTTAAATAAAGAAGGCCAAAAATACCATGCTTGTAAGATCTTCTGGGCAGTAGCATACCCATACATATGACCACCACATGCTCCGGAATGGAAGTCATTCAAAGCTTTCTCAGCCTCATCATAAGTGAGATAGCGTCGAAAAACGGAGTCAACGCCACGGTGATAAAGAGTGTCACCGAGGATGATGTATTGTCGAGCTTGATAGCGTATACGACGACGGTCAACGCTAGACAAATAGGGCCGAAAAGTTTGAGTCTGGAGATAGACAATGATATGCCCATACCAAAGGTCATCGAAATTGATCAGAAAAAGGGATTCATCGAGTAGAGAATCCTCTCCTACATGTTATGTCTCAGTGCAGGGAAGGTCACATATAAGTTCAGAAAACAACAAGGATTTCTTAGACCTAGCGCGTTCAAATTCTAAGTCAAACTCTTGGAGAATCACTATCCATTTGGAGTATTTTCCCCCTAGCAATTGACGTGTAAGAATGTGTTACATAGGGTTGCAATCGGAAATCACAATGGTCTTGCGTAATAGAATGTAGTGATGGAAATGTTGGACAACTTGTATAGTTGCTAAGGCCAATTTTTCAACAAGTAAATACTTGGCTTCGGGGGTCGTGAGACTCCGACTCAAGTAATAAATAACATGTTCATCATGTAAATTGTCTTCTTAAACCAAAACCATAGCAATGGTAGAGTCCAAAGAAGCGAGATAAAGGAAATAATCTCGACTATAATTGGGAGGGAAAAGTAGTGGGGTACGGGTTAAGGTTAATTTCAAAGCTTCAAAGGCTTTGCTGGCAGTGGTGTCCCATACAAACTCAAAACCTTTCTTAAGTAGTCGAGTAAATCCGAGTGTTAAATTAGCGTAATTTGGGATAAAACGACGAAGAAAGTTTGCCTTCCCTTGCAAACTTTGTAGCTGGTGAAGTGAGGAAGGAGGAGGGAGATTAAGAATCACCTTGACCTTCAAAGGATCTACCCTGATCCCTTGACATGACACAATAAAGCCTAGGAGACGATCATAATCCACACAAAAGACACATTTATGTGGGTTTAAGTGTATGCGGTAGAACCGACAATGGAGGAAAATGGCTCGGAGGTGTGTCGGATGGTCACCCCAATGCATGGAATGCGTGGGCATGTCGTCTATATACAGTTGTAAAATGTGCTTAATATCTTGAAAGGCATAAGACATAGCACGTTGAAACATCGCACCAACATTCTTCAAACCAAAGGGTAGTTTCTGGTAAGAAAAGGTGCCCCAAGGACAAATGAAAGCGGTTTTATGTTTATCCGCGGGTAAAATATTGATTTGATTATATTCGAAGAAACTGTCCATTAAAGAGAAGATTTCACTTCCGGCACAATAATCAACAATCTGGTCAACAAATGGGGTAGGAAAGTTGTCTTTAGGACAAGCTTTGTTGATATCCCTATAATCAACACAAACACAGATCATACCTTGTTTCTTGTTAACTGGAACTAGATTGGATACCCAATTAGTCAAAGCCACAGGATAAATAAAGCCAACTTTAAGAATTTTTTCAACTTCAAGCTTGATAGCAGTTGCTTTACGGGGATGGACCGGGTGCAGTCTCTGCGAGACGGTTTTAGCATCCGGGTAGGTCTTAATTTCATGTACGAAAATATTGGGGTCAATTCCTAGCATCTCTTCATAGCTCCATGCGAAGATGTTATGAAATTCTTGAAAAAGTGATTTATATGTGACAACCTCATCGTTGGAACAAGAAGCTCTGATGTGGACATTTTCGACAACTCTAGGTTTAATAGATATGTCGAGGGGGATGGTGGGTGAAATTTTACTTAATTTCCCTTCATATAACACATCGTGTGTGGATTCAGGAACTGAAGAAATAACGACAACGGTCAACGAAGTCGAGATCTGTTGGTAGCTCTCAATGGTGTGTTGTTCGAGGAAGAGATTGGAATGATAATGCCCATCATCCCAAGGGGTATCTTCCATCTACATAGCTGACATAATCATCTTGTACGTGGGAAAAATAACGTGGAACGGGTCAGGAGATGA
The DNA here is from genome assembly GCA_009831015.1 of Picea engelmannii. NCBI lineage: Eukaryota > Viridiplantae > Streptophyta > Pinopsida > Pinales > Pinaceae > Picea > Picea engelmannii. The sequence continues at coordinate 28,388 of ML790254.1, read as the reverse complement.
ATCATCAAGAGAAGGAGTCGAAGAGTCGGCCAATTGAATGGCTTGGTAAGCAGATTCTACTGGACTTAAAGGCATCTAGTTTCCGTAGCAAATATAATCACCGGGTTCAGGTGCTATCCATGGGTCTAAAGACGCGGAAGTTTTTTGGATGGAGGTAGAAATCATGTTAATAGAGGCAACCAAAGGAGGTGGAACATCGGGTGGTGGGATCGGGAAAGTACCCATCAAGGTCGAATCTTTTAGTAGACCCACACCGACATTCTCATACCCAGGGGGTGTCTTGGAAATGAAGGGTACATTGTTGGTACGCGTATCAGAGTTAAAGAAGGCCAGTTGGTTGACCGTAACTATCTTTCCTTGGTGTGGAAAACATATGACATGGAAAAGAGTGGACACAACTGCATGCATGGAATTAATCCAGCTACGTTTAAGTAAAAGGTTGTAATCGAGAGGTGCGTCAAAGACCTCAACTTCTACATTGACCAATTTGCCTTCTAACATGATGGGAAATGATGGGAGGACACCATAGGGTTTAAATCCAGAGCCATTAAAGGCTTTGAGTGTGTTGTGTGATTCAGTTAAGGGAGGAGAGCCAATGGCTTTCCAACAAGCGACAAACATGATACACATCGAGGCACCCTCATCGATAACTGTTCTACAAATTTTCTTGTCAGCGAAAACAACTTGTATTTGAAACATGAATTGATAGGGTAACCTTGGAATGTGATCTTCCAAGTCAAAAATTATTAAATTTGTATCCATAGGGTCAATTCCGCCAATAGATTTCAACAGTGCCTTCCATTGAGTAGGACAACTCTGGAGGACTTCGAGTGCTAACATCGCAGACGGTGCTTGAGCCATATCCTCTACAATACTGTAGTTCTGGGCAACACGCGCATGAGGATTGAAAACATACTTTCGAACAACACCCTTTGGGGGAGGGAGAAGAACTGTATCTAGGCTCGATCGTTCAAGATGAAAAGGACCATTGGTAGGTGGAGTCGAGGGAGATTGTTGAACTGACGAAGGTGGTATTTCGTCAACTTTCTCCTTGGAGGAAGAATAATCTTTGGCTTGATTCGTAAGTGTAATGTCATTCTTCTTTGAATCACCATTGCACATCAGTACATAGGAAGTAGTGGAGGGGGAGGTTTGGTCATGAATGACCAATTGGGCCTACTATTGAGAAGGGAAGGGTTGCGACAAAACAACCGGTGTAGGAGGTTTCGGGGTTCCTTGAAGGAACTTAGTAACCTCAACCCGTCTTGGACAATCCTTAGTGTAGTGATGATCACCACAGATAAGACAAGGGTATCGGGGTTTTCTCTTATCCTTATCATCAGTAGGTTGTGTTTTGGTCTTCTTAGATTATGGATTAGTCTTATCCTCCTTATTCTTACCCTTCCCTTTTTTGGATTTATTCTTTCCGGCAGGGGTAGATTGAATAGAGTTCACTTCAAAAGTCTTGCCAATGGGAGGAGTAGGAGACAGAGCATGTTGAACATTAGAAGCAATAGACTTGGAGTTGGTGGTAGAGGCTTGTGTAGAGTGAGGTTGAGCATGGAAAGTGCCAATCACACCATCAGCTACATGAGAAGCAACATGAGTAGTTGAGGTAGCGGTGGTAGAAGGACGAGGTGCATCAGGGAGAAAATTGTAAAGAGTACCCGTTTGTGAGTAAACTAGGTCGAGGTATTGAGCATGACTGATCATATGTTCTTATGTGATGACTCCACCCATGGCGATGTCACAAGCGATGTCATTCACGAATGATTTCATGAACCACTATGCCAGTAACTGATCAGGAAGTTCGAGTTTGATTAGACGTCGTCTCTGTCTCCACTCATGAATGTGATAAGAGATATGAGTGGCTTTGGTTTGCTTGAAAGAACTCAAAATATCGGTTCTCATTTCATAATGGATCGGTAACTGGTAGTGGGTGAGGAAATCCATGCCTAGGGTATTGAAGTCGGTGAAGAAGCCTTGTGGTAATTCTATATACCACTTTGTACATGTAAGAGTTCGTTGGAAGAGCCGTAGTCGCATGGAGTTGTCCATTAAAGAGTTGGACGAGCACCAAAGGTGAAAAGTCATGACATGGTTGTTGGGATCCTCTCCCAGTTTACCATCAAATTTTAGAATGTCGGATGGTAGTTTGGCCGATATCACAAGCCAGTGGGGAGAGTGATGGATAGGGTCATTCAAAATCCTAGACAAATCAGGTAGATATAAAGTGGCCAAGAAGGGTAACTGTCTATTCACGTGAGGGTACTGGTGAATTTGGGGAGGAAGTCCTGTTGGTATACCAATAGGACCGTAAGTAGTTTTCATGTGATGTGAAGATCCTGGCAGATTCGGTTGTGGGTATGGAGGTAGGTAGCTCATGGGGTTGTATTGATTAGGGATGTTCCCTTGGGAAGGGACACTAGATTGCACGTTCAAACTCCAAATGGGATTGGAAGTCCTGGGGTAGGGTTGGTTTGTACTAGGGGGTATAAAAGAGCTGAATTGGGGCTGCTACCCCCCATTTGATTGAACATTACCCTGGGAAAGAAAATCCCAATATTGGGCCAAAGCTACTGGTATGTTCTATCCATAAGGTGAGGTAGGTGGGGGTTGTCCCCCAACCAGAGGTTGTGTCCCAATGTGGGTTTGGCTCCCAGGTGGGGGTTGGCCCCTAGGGTTAAAGTGTCCACTGACAAGAATATGATAATTAGGTGTGAAAGACTGAGTGATTCCACTGGGGTCGGTTCCTCCAGTGAAAGGTGGATAAGACCCTCTGGAGGGGGGTTCGGGAAGTGTCGGAATAAAATCGACAACAGGATGGTGCCCAGGAGGAGAAAAAACTCTAGATGCTCCAGATGGAACCTGAGTAGGGATAGGGATAGAAGCATTTAATGCATGATATACAGGGGGAAGTGATGGGGTAAGTCTAGGCGAAAGTGGTGTGCCAATGGGGGCTTGGCTAGACACCGTATTCTCGGTGGGAATAGTCGTAGTATTTGGGACCATCGTAGAATGGGCCATCTGAAGGGGGATGGTTGAGTTGGGATCCGTTGACTGGGTGTCGTAACCACCGAATAGATAGGAAGTTTTAATGGGAGAATGATTGATATCAGATGTTTCAGGTATCTCGGGTTCGACAAATATATCAGCGCTTGTCCCGATGCCGAAGAGATCTTGTCGCGGGATGTGAGAAGACCAAAAGGGATCTTGACCTTCAGGGCCTACGAATAGTCCGGTTGGTATTCTAGAAGTTTCAACAATAATATATCCAGAAGAATTTACCAGAAGAATACGTTTCTCGAAACTTTGAGGGATTCGAAAAGACTCTAGAGAATCAGTGACTCATAATTTTTCTAGAGAATTAGTCCTTTCCACTCGTGGAGTGGCAATGTCTTGGAACTCACTCTGTTGAGGAGAGCCCTCTGATGGGTTGGTAGGAAAGGGTTGAGAATCTCCCAGATCTTTTGGGGGTAGACCTTATATTCTACGTGAGCGACGTGGAGGGTCAATGTTGGCGGAGCTGAAAATCCTACAAAAGAAACTCTACTGCCAACTATGGAAACAAACAACACTCACCAATTAAATCTAGGAATCAGATCAAGCATACAAAACCTTCTTATTTCGATATCACTAGATGGTGATTAAATCCAATGTCACAAGATTGAGACAAGAAGGGGCTGGGCTAGGGTGGAAAAGATACGTTGATGACCTGCTTAACGGACTTACACCCTGGTGCAAGCTCCCATGCATAATCGTGGGTATACCCTCCAAGGATCCCGAGTGAGTTTGGCCAACGTGAATTCCAAGTACCGTGAATACTTTCCCCTCCATAGTCACCTTGTGTAATATCCTAAGAAGATAGGCTACTAAAGTTACCACAAACAACAGTGATTCCTGGGAAAACATTCGACAGTCCGATCCGCATGCAAGGGAAAGGTATCTAGCCTGAAATCAACTTGAGAGGCTTCCACTCATCATTGTGGGTATACCTTCAAGCAACCCCCATAATACCTGCAATCTCTACACTAAGACTAACAAATCAAGGTGAGTAACTCTGCCAATCTCAATGCGACCTCAGGTTTGACCCTTGTGTGAGAAGGGCTTCCTAGGACAAAATGTTGCAAATGGAATTCAACACTCCTTATCACAAGATGCTATTGTGTGTTTTTTTCTTTGGAGAGTGTGTCTCACTGCCTATTCCAAAGCTCTATCCTAGCTAATGTTGGTGTAAAAGAGCCCTAGAAAATAAAAGTTACTAATTGATTTTTAAATTTTGCAATGTTTTTAAGAGGCTGTTGTTACCCAAAAAGGAGACGGGAATGAAACCAATGTTGTGTATGACCTTGACCCAAAGATGTGCAAATAGGAATGAATGATGTAAACTTTTCATTCAATGAACTCTATCTACAGTAGGGAGAAGGTATTTCTAGAATATCGTATGCTACGAAATAACTTTCTTTTTCTCAAATGAATACAAACACAAACAACAAAATACAATGAAGTTTTTTTTCAATTTTCCTCTTCTTTTGGATGATTTTTTTTTTCTTATATATGATTACTTAAACGAATAAATGATATCAAAATCTTCCTTTCTAAAACCATACCAGGGGCATGACCAAGAAAGGAAAAGTAATCCAAGAAAAAATACACTCAACAAAAACCCAAGTCAAACTTTCAATGGAGATAAAAATAAAAATTGACGAGGAAGTATCTCTCCAAATCCAAACCAAGAAAAGACTTCTCAATCATCAAACAATCTGGAAATATCTAATCAAACCAAAAATCTAAATCCAATCTAAGAATTTCAATCGAGCAGGCACTCAGACATAAGTCCAGATATTATATCCTTGTCGATAGAAATTAAAAAACGAAAATTAGAAAAAGATGAAAAGAGAGGTATTCGATCTCTGAAACCAATCAACAACAAGTTAAACAACCAGAAGATCCCACCTCATTTTCCATAAGATCCCACTTCTAGAATCTTCTTGAAACCTCTTTCCTCTTTTGGCTTTCAGACACCACTGCATCCTGCACATATAGGAGCCTGTGGAAGTCCCACATGCCAGCTATAGAGAAGCCTGCGGAAATCATTGATTTCCGCACTGTACATTATAGACATCTTGCGGTGTCCTTCTAAAAGATGGTTTTGCAGAGGAGGAAAGTAATCAATTTTCTCAGGGAAGAGATGATTTTGGAAGCCTGAACACATCCTTGTGAGGTCATCATCATAGTGACCAAAATAATGTGTAACAGTTGTAGAGGTGACCGTTTTTTTATTGAATTTGTCTACTCCAAAGAGGCCTTCGAGATAATCCATAAGTTCTTTTTTGAGGTTGGAATTTTGGAAATTCCACCTCATGTGTAAGGTTTCCCCAAAAATCAACAAGGCCTTTCTCTCCAGGTGCCTATAAAAATGATCGTTTCCTACACACAAAAAGATATGATCATTAATTTAAAAATAATAATCTAGATGATTTGTGTATGAGATGCACAACATGAAATAGATAAAATATGAAAAACTACCTAGGAGTCTTATTTGTTTTACTGGAAGTCTGTTATCATTGACCAAAAATGTGCACGAAAGGGTCCCCGTGTTGGTCACACGTCTAGCTCCAGGAAATGCAACCATATCAACCACATCATCAGCCTCATCTATGTCACCACCTCTAGAGCCTGAACACTGTGTGGATGATTGGCAATGCGTGACATGGATTCTATGTAAATTAGGTGTGGAAGATGGAGAAGTAAACAAAACTCTAGCAGCTATATGATATCTCGCATCAAGACTCTGTGACGTCTCTACAGTGCCACTACTACCAACACCGGGTTAAATAGGCTCCAAAAATCTCTTTATAAAAATGAAAATGTTTTTTTCGTGAGATAATGTAAAAGTTAAAAAATAGAGTTTCATAATTGAACATATGCGTACATTAAAAAAAAAAACACTTTAAAATATGGTTATTGCCTTATATGTGTTAAGCTATGACATAAGGAGATTGATCCTTTCTAGGATGTGAGGAGTTTGATCTGGATGGCCTAACAAGCTATCAAGTTCCTTGTTCGCTTTAATGATCTTTCTTTTTATTTATACCATCAGATTAGGGGATGACTACAACCCCTCCTCATTGACAGAATCATGATCAACATGGTTTGCCGACTACATATAATTTCAACATGAAAATCAATTTTATTTTAGTTATATAAACAAATGAAATAACTGATCGCCACACAAATAAAATTATATAAATAAATAATAAAATTCACGTAAAATGAAAGTCAAATTCGATAATCAATTACATTTTTTGTGGCTGGCCCTTTTCCACGATCATCCTGCCACATTATAATATAATATAATTAGAACCCCCAAATAGTGAGTAGTCCATCCTCAACCTAGTTCCAATTTTTGAACTTTTTTTTTTCTATATTCAAATTTCTAAATAATTTTTTATATATATTTAGTTTTGGATACACAATTAGAGTGTGCAATTACCTAAATTATTAGGGGCACTCATGCATGTGGATTCCCAACTTAGTGAAGTTTATGAATCTCTAGGTGGGTTTCACCTAGAGAATGGTGAGAGGAAGAACATAATTCCACCTGGAGCTTGAAGACACATAGGGGGGATTTTGCGAATGCCCTCAATGAGGAATATTACCATGTGGGGAGCTACGGGGACCAATACACCAAATGATTGCAGCTCCACCGGGGTCAGGATCAAACTATGGGACTATACCAACACCTTCCATACCTTTACTACAAAATTAGGAAACTAACCAGCATAGAGTTCTAAAATATTGAAGATAGTTTTAAATGGGGAAAAAATAAATAGATACAACGCTTGAAGACCCCAATCTTTCTTTTAAAGAGAGAAAGACAAAATATATAGGTTAGTTAAGATAAGGGTGGTTACCACTTTGTAGTCAAAAGGTTGTTGGTCAAATATCAAAACCCTTAACCATACTGGAAAAATGTTATAGTTCAAAGTTTACTATTTTGACATAAGCAAAGAAGAATGGCAGTTGACTAGTCAGATGAAGAGAAAGAAAAAGAAACAATTTAGGGAATGGAGTTTCACAAATAAAGAATACATTCTATCATAAAACTGAGAGAATGATGTTGGAGGGATTGTAGGATTGGAACCATCATTTCCTGTTGTAGCTTGTTCTTCATTATTTCCTACACTATATATAATAGACCTTAAGTTGAATTTTTACTTACAAAGAATACTCCCATGTCATGTACACACATGATCTAGCAAAGAAGTGGGTCTACAAGCATGCATCCTTGTGAAAGGTGATATGGGGAGGCATCTTAGTGTCAAATTCTTAGATGAAGAGGTCAATATGGAATCAACAAGGTACAAATCCAAACAATGAGTTATTAGAAGAAGGCAACATTCAAATAAAATGATTAAAAGGAATTAGCATGGACCCAAAACCCTTGCACACACCCCCAAAAATGAAATCAATCAATGTATAAGGGGAGTTCCCAGCTTGATGAAATCAAAAGGGGTACCAAGTCAAAAGGGATACCAAGTGGAAGCACTTCAAATGAGAGCAACGTGTGGCAACAAAGACTTTGCCAAACCCTACTTTGAGCATATTTCCATCTTTATTTAGGAGTGTCCAACTTTGAGGGGGTTTTCTTGGAGTTAATTGTGGATCTTGAAGAAGTTTAATAATATTTTGTTTTATTCTGATACATTGCACATATACTCCTCTTTATTTCTATTTTACATATAATTGTTTTATGTCTATGATTGTTTTTCTTAATAATTCCAATGACTAGGAAAGTGCCCTTGGTATTTGTTGTAATTGATAGTTAAGGGACATCCTTGAAGAGGTTGTTCCTTCTTATTATGTGATCATGATCCCAAAAGGGGGAAATATGAATGTTCCTCTTCATTTGATCCAACCCCTCTCCTCTTGAATCATTTGACTCCCTTGTAGGCTTCAATAGCTTCATAATTGCGAAATTAAGAAAGGTGAAACTCTATGTTTATCTCAATAAACATCGAGGGAATGACTATGTTAAAGATCTAAGAGTAATCTCCATCAACAAACTTTATATTCACAAAGGATATTGAATCCAAAGACACTGATATGACCTCCTCATCCCTACACTTCCTTGGCCTTCCCACTGATATGGTTTCTCTCTACCACTATTGTCTTCCTTTTCCCATAAGAAAATTAGGTTGGTGTGATCCATATTTTTAAAAGTTGGATCTCAATGCAAAAAAATCATGTTGGGAAGGAAGGCATGATGGCCTTCTTCAGATTGATCAAAATGGAATGCTTAAGGGGGTTGAGTTTCTTGGTGAAGTAGATCCTTCCTAAATGAATTAACATGATGGAATAATTCTCATTGTTCCTGGCCATTATGCATGCTAATTAAAACCACCCTCCCAAACATAGGTGAGCAAACATCATCAACTAGATTCATTGGATTTATTTACAATGTGAAGGTTTTCTAGATTAATTTGGACAATAATGAAAAGTGAATGATGGTAACAACCACTCACCATTCTCAAGCATTCTCATGGTGTTCCCTCTAGCTCGGTCTCCTCCGCCCTCTGTGAATTATGTATCCTCTGACATCGTGCCCTAGATCTCCTTCTCCGACGTTCCCTTGCATAGATCTCATGGTTTGGGAAGCTTCTCGTGGTGTGCTCTCTTTGGCTCTCCTCGCAATGTGCTCTCCTCGACTCTCCTCATGGTTTTCTCTCCTCAACTATCCTTGGATCTCCTCTTCTCCTCGTCTAATCTCTGTGTGTGGTATCCTCGTGATTTTCTCTCCTCACGCGCGCACAGGCTTGAAATGTAATTTTTTTTGTTTTTGGTTTGGATTATTATATATAATTAATATATATTATAATTATATATAATATATATTATAACTATATATAATTTATATATTATATAATTGATGTATATTATAATAATTAATATATTATATATTATATGATAGGGGTTAATGTGTTAATAATCACCTAACCTGGACCTTGAATATACACCCCCTAACCTTCTAAATCATTGACCCATAACTCATAACCCTTCTAAAGACGCAATGTGATTTATTCTCATTGCTCTCCATGTCAAAGTGAATAAATTCAACCAAACACAGGTAAATGACATGAGTAACTATGACTCTCTTAAGGCAGCCAGATGCCTCGTCATCTAATTAGTGACGTGCATGAATGAATCATTAACAAGATTCCCCATTGTCCCTAGCTACTATATTCTAGAGAAACCACATCCAAGGGAATGGGATTGGAAGAATTAGTGGGGAAAAAAGACCATGATGAGCTTGACTCTAGTCCTAACCCATTCATAGTTTGGGAAAATTAGGGCATATTTTGGGAAAATTAGACCATAACATTTTTCTTTGGGAGTCAAATTGATGATGGAAACAAGTGGGTGTGTGAGTAAAATTTGAGTCCAGAAACCCTTCCATATCATTAAGGCATGTGATAGTCTATCTACAATCATGATGGTATAAAAATGAATGAGTTTCTCTTGGTCTCAAGAATAATTTATCATCTACTGAACAAGGCCAACCACGTGAATGTGGAAGCTCATATGGCCCCTCCCCTCCCCCTCACATCACTCTTAATCCCCCAATACCAATTCTATAAAATAGAAAATAATCAAAAGCAACCTAGTAAGATTCATGCATAGAAACTACAAAACCAAAAATTACTGAAGGTAAATGAAATTATGTGTTTGTAAATGATATTGTTAGTTTACCACGTACTTTGGTATATTGGTGACTATTTTCAGGTTTCACATAATAATTAAACAACATGTAACATATGATATAAAAACGTCGCATAAAACTTAAAAACATGTAACTAACCCATGACATAAATAAATTATTTTAAGAGAATACTTCATACAAATTAAAATATATAGTCATGTACCTTATCCAACTCAACATCTATATAATCATCCTTATTATGTATATTCTTCTTCATTGAACTTGACATATGTATCATCATCCAGTTCATAAATAGTGTTGAAAGGATTGACGATATCATCATTGTCATAATGTCATTTTCGAGCAAATTTTCATCTACATCATCATCAAGAACTGCATTGTCTCCTACGCCTAGATCACGATCTTCTTCGTCTTCTTCGTCTATCGACCCTGCATGATCTTTTGGCTCTGTATGATTTGGCAAATCATCTTCTTCTTCAATATCATTTTCTTCCTGTACATGACTCTACTTAACTTTCCTTCCTCTTGGATCATATCTAACAACAAACGACCAATCCCTCTCACCTGGAACATTTGAGTAAAAGCCATGTGCACATTGGCTTGGAAAAACATAGCGATCATGTCCTCTTTCAAACAATTTTGTTTTAATCATCAGAAATCCATTGGCATGTTGAATAACAGTTCTCTCCTCATCATGTTCATGCATTCGTAAGCTATACCATTTGACATCGAACATAACTAATTTGAAGGAATTAAAGTCACACTCAATTATATCATTCAAATACCCATATTATCTATTTTCAGATTCTCGTGGATGTCTATCACTCCTAGATGAAACATTAGTGACTTGGAATATTGCAGTTATCCCACTATCATAAGTTTTCTTGGTTTCATCCAACTGTTTGATGTGAAATTTATGACCATTGCACCACATAGCCTTGTGGTGTTTCAATTTAAATATGCCATATATGTAAAAGATACATTGTCAATTAATAAATTAACATATTTATATAACTTGGAAAGTATTTGAAAAAAATGTAAGTACACATGTAGTCACATTAATATAATATAAAATAACTTAATAAAATGGGTGAATTTTCTTGCTTGTCCATCTTTCAAACCATATGCTAAATCAATTTCCCTTTGTGTAACATTGACATCTTTGTTATGATGAGCTTCTCTAACCAATTCAGGCAGTTGTTTCCATGATAACCTACCGCCATGGTGTTGTTTACATATTTTAATCCATACATTCATCAAATCAAGATTGTTTGCAATGTATAAATGCAGTGCATCCCAATCTTGAGCAACTGAATCAAAAAATCATAATTCACCAATATTAAATATTAGTTATAACGTCCAAGGTAAATATTAATAATTTATGTAATAACAGATATTAATATATTAATGAGTATGATCATATACACAAAAAATGAAAATTTATATGTAGTAATAATCTCCACAATTATTAATATATTGCCTCTCATTTTTTTCATTCTACCTTTCCCCATCGGGTGCTCCTAATCTTCAAATTTTTTTATGGAGTTCACATCCCAAATGTGATCCACTGCATGCATAGTTGGCGTTGCTAATTTAGGAAGATACTGACTAATATACACCATGGATTGATATACCACATATCCCTCCACCATAGAACCCTCATGACGTGCTCTTTGTCTAACCAAAGCCTTCAATGATTTCAAGTGCCTCTCCACCATCCACATTGACCTTGTGTGTACAGGTCCACAAATTTCAATCTCCACAACTTGGTGTATGAGGTAGTGTTCTTGTGCATTGAAAAATGTTGGAGGTATATACTTTTTCATTTCGCACATTAGCCGAGGAATTTCTCTCTTCCAATACTTTATATCATCTTCATGGATTTCTTTCAATTACAACCATCTACATGAGATCATGACACAAGAAAATAACATGTTTCAACATAACATAATATAATATATTACATTACAAGTAAAACACATGGCATTAAGTACAACAACAAATTGAAAGAACATTTTGCATACAAATCACAACTACTTACTTCATGTATTTTCCAAGATCATATATAACTTGTTTGACGTTGTTATCAAAGTCGTTTGGGAGAGATAGTGGTAGAACATACTGTAACAAAAAATAAAATGAATCGTTATTTGTTTCAACCAAAGTAGACAAAAAAAAAACAAAAAACTTAAAAGATGTATAAGGACAATATATAAAAATATGTATATCAAAATTATTACCTTAATGAAGGTATGCCAATCATGTGTTTTTACCCCACCAAATTCACCTTTCTTCATTAAGATATTATTTATGTTTGAAGCAAAACCCATGGGAAATATAATTATTTGAATGGCCTCTTTTACATCATTTCTTTGTTGCTCTATTAATAACCATGGAAGTTTATTTTGGTCTAGTCCATCTCTATTTGATTGGATCACACTTCACATTGCATGATTGGCTTCCTGAATATCAATACAAATTTTGACAATTTTTTCTTTATCCCTCCTACCATCTATGATTCACCATAACGTTTATGTCACATTCTTCCTGATATGCATTGTATCAAACAAATGAGCTATTTTTGGCTCCTCGTAGTAGGGAAACCTCATGAATTGAGTGGGATAACATTTCATTCCTCATGGAAGCCCATTATTAATACCTTCATGATGGCGGCCTTCATGAAGCATAAAATAAATCACAAAAATAATTATCAAATACGGTAAACTAAATTCAATGATTAAAATAAACATTCAAAACATTACATATACGATACATAAATAAATTGTGTACCTTGACGATTTATATTATATTCCAACCTCCAAAGGTGAGGTGCCATTCTTCGTGGTTTTAAACCAGTCTCTTCTTTCCCATTGAAAATATGTTTTTCAGTAGTACGATACCTATGGTTCTTAGGGAGGAGGTTTCTATACTCATCGAACACCAGCTTTCCTAAACTTTTTGAATGATGATACTTCATCTTAGGACCAAAAAATGGACATGCAAATTTATCCTTTGCTTGAAGACCTACAACAAATGGATTAATGTCAATTATACAATGAGATTATTTAAAAATTAAACATGCAGCATGATATATTTAAAAAATTATATAGTATTAAAGAGCAATAGAATGCTAGATACCAAAAAAATGTGTTAGGCCCAGGGCATCATGAATTGTTCATAAAAATTTTCCACATAATTTAACTTTCTTCTCCCTGATTGGTTTACAGATGTCATACATAGTGATGTCAGCCCGTAACTTTAGTAGCTCGTCGATAAGAGGCTCGATATATACATTCATATCTTTAACTTGGTACTTGCCTAATTGTTTTAAATTACACATAATTACTATAACCATGATATGTATATATAAGTAAATAAATAAACAAAAGATATTATGCAAAAAACAAAACAAATGAAAATGTTACATTCAAAAAATTAATGTAAACAAATACCTAGAACAATCATTTTCAACATTATGTGCTCCCTCTTTATTGACATCCAAGGAGGAATGTTATTGTTGATAACAAAAATAGGCCACACTGAGTAAATATACTTAAGTTCTTTGAATGGATTAACACCGTCAGCTGCCAATGAAAGCCTAACATTACGAGGTTCATCTTTGAATTCTACCCATTTTTCCTTAATTTCCCTACATGCATAACCATCAATAGGCATTCTAAGAGCACCATCTCCACTTCTATTACGTGCATAGTAATCCATAAATTGTGCTATGATTTCACACATGAACAATCACTGCAAACGTGGAATTATGGGAATATGATGAAGAACCTTTCGAGGCACCCTTTTTGTTACTTGATCAACTCGATATCTACTGATAAGACATTGCGAGCATTCTGTTTTCAAAGAATTTTGTCCATAATATATAATATGATCACTAGGACATGCATCTATAGTTTGATAATCCATTCTAATGTCTTTCATAATGGAATGAAAATATCGATATGTGCGAGGCAAAATATTTGACGATGGTAACAAAAATTCACCTAACAATCTACAACATAACAAATAACTAGTTAATGTAAAGAATATTAACTGAAAAAAATGCATTCTTATTTTACACATTAATTAAAACTAAAAACAAATAGAAAAAAGTCAGCATTTATGTATATGAGATGAAACATATTACATACCTTGGGATCGGTGTCATACAAGTGTTCGAAAAATTATTCATAACCTTTAAGTTCACTAGCAACAATGTAGCAGAGAGAAGATTTTCTCTTGAGCCTTCATAAAGTCGTTTATTTTCCTTTTCTAATAATGGTTCATCATAAATACCATCATTGTCCCCATCCTCATCCGGCTGAGAAAACAAATCTTGGATCATTTTATTTGTCCCATCATCTTCTTCCATGGGATCATTAACTTGATTTGTCCCATCATCTTCTTCCATGAGATCCTCATTTGCTTGATCATTTTCCTCAGCTTGTACAACATCATTTCTACTAGTACTACTTGGTGCAATATTCTGCAAAAAGTTAGAGGGAAACTCTAACTTTATAATTACAAACAATCATGCAAAATTAGTGTGTACCATAACAAATATTCAAACAATCTTCT
>ML790254.1:0-13986 GCA_009831015.1 Picea engelmannii | reverse complement strand
CTTGGACTTGAACATTTAAGTGGGGTAAAAGGAGGTTGCCCCCTCGAAGAGGCTTATTATTTGAAATTATCTCTTTTTCAAGGCGTTGAGTACTTTTCCTGAGGTTTTTCTATGCTATATTGTTGTTTGGTTCTTAACAGAAACGATCATTTTTATAGGCACTTGGAGAGAAATGCTTTGTTGATTTTTGGGGAAACCTTACACATGAGGTGGAATTTCCAAAATTCCAACCTCAAAAAAGAACTTATGGATTATCTCGAAGGCCTCTTTGGAGTAGACAAATTCAATAAAAAAAGGGTCACCTCTACAACTGTTACACATTATTTTGGTCACTATGATGATGACCTCATAGGGATGTGTTCAGGCTTCCAAAATCATCTCTTCCCCGAGAAAATTGATTACTTTCCTCCTTTACAAAACCATCTTTTAGAAGGACACCGCAGGCTGTCTATAATGTACAGTGCGGAAATCAATGATTTCCGCAGGCTTCTCTATAGCTGGCATGTGGGACTTCCACAGGCTCCTATATGTGCAGGATGCAGTGGTGTCTGAAAGCCAAAAGAGGAAAGAGGTTTCAAGAAGATTCTAGAAGTGGGATCTTCTGGTTGTTTAACTTGTTGTTGATTGGTTTCAGAGATCGAATACCTCTATTTTCATCTTTTTCTAATTTTCGTTTTTTAATTTCTATCGACAGGGATATAATATCTGAACTTATGTCTGAGTGCCTACTCAATTGAAATTCTTAGATTGGATTTAGATTTTTGGTTTGATTAGATATTTCCATATTGTTTGATGATTGAGAAGTCTTTTCTTGGTTTGGATTTGGAGAGATACTTCCTCGTCAATTTTTATTTTTATCTCCATTGAAAGTTTGACTTGGGTTTTTGTTGAGCGTATTTTTTCTTGGATTACTTGTCCTTTCTTGGTCATGCCCTTGGTATGGTTTTAGAAAGGAAGAATTTGATATCATTTATTCGTTTAAGTAATCATATATAAGAAAAAAATATTCATCCAAAAGAAGAGGAAAATTGAAAAAAACTTCATTGTATTTGGTTGTTTGTGTTTGTGTTCATTTGAGAAAAAGAAAGTTATTTTGTAGCATATGATATTCTAGAAATACCTTCTTCCTGTTGTAGATAGAGTTCATTGAATGAAAAGTTTACATCATTCATTCCTATTTGCACATCTTTGGGTCAAGCTCATACACAACATTGGTTTCATTCCCGTCTCCTTTTTGGGTAACAATAGCCTCTTAAAAACATTGCGAAATTTAAAAATCAATTAGTAACTTTTATTTTCTAGGGCTCTTTTACACCAACATTAGCTAGGATAGAGATTTGGAATAGGCAGTGAGACACACTCTCCAAAGAAAAAAACACACAATAACATCTTGTGATAAGGAGTGTTGAATTCCATTTGCAACATTTTGTCCTGGGAAGCCCTTCTCACACAAGGGTCAAACCTGAGGTCGCATTGAGATTGGCGGAGTTACTCACCCTGCTTTGTTAGTCTTAGTGTAGATATTGCAGGTATTATGGGGGTTGCTTGAAGGTATACCCACAATGATGAGTGGAATCCTCTCAAGTTGATTTCAGGCTAGATACCTTGCCCTTGAGTGCGGTTCGGACTGTTGATTGTTTTCCCAGGCATCACTGTTGTTTGTGGTAACTTTAGTAGCCTATCTTCTTAGGATCTTACACAAGGTGACTGTGGAGGGGAAAGTATTCACGGTACTTGGAATTGATGTTGGCCAAACTCACTCGAGCTCCTTGGAGGGTATACCCACGATTATGCGTGGGAGCTTGCACCAGGGTGTAAGTCCGTTAAGCAGGTCATCAACGTATCTTTTCCACCCTAGCCCAGCCCCTTCTTGTCTCAATCTCACAACATTGGATTTCATCACCATCTAGTGATCTCGAAATAAGAAGGTTTTGTATGCTTGATTTGATTCCTAGATTTAATTGGTGAGTGTTGTTTGTTTCCATAGTTGGCTGTAGAGTTTCTTTTGTAGGATTTTCAGCTCCGCCAACATTGACCCTCCACGTCGCTCACGTAGAATGTAAGGTCTACCCCCAAAACATCTAGGAGATTCTCAACCCTTTCCTACCAACCCATTGGAGGGATCTCCTCAACAGAGTGAGGTCCAAGACATTGCCACTCCACGAGTGGAAAGGACTAATTCTCTAGAACAATTCCGAGTCACCGATTCTCTAGAGTCTTTTCAAATCCCTCACAGTTTCGAGAAATGTATTCTTCGGGTAAATTCTTCTGGATATATTATTGTTGAAACTTCTAGAATACCAACCAGACTATTCGTAGGCCCTGAAGGTCAAGATCCCTTTTGGTCTGCTCACATCCCGCGACAGGATCTCTTTGGCATCGGGACGAGCACCGATATATTTGTCGAACCCGAGATACCTGAAACATCTGATATCAATCATTCTCCCATTACAACTACCTATCTATTCGGTGGTTACAACACCCAGTCAACGGATCCCAACTCAACCATCCCCCTTTAGATGGCCCATTCTACGATGGTCCCAAATACTACGACTATTCCCACCGAGAATACGGTGTCTAGCCAAGCCCCCATTGGCACACCACTTTCACCTAGACTTACCCCATCACTTCCCCCTATATATCATGTGTTAAATGCTTCTATCCCTATCCCTACTAAGGTTCCATATGGAGCATCTAGAGTTTTTTCTCCTCCTGGGCACCATCCTGTTGTCGATTTTATTCTGACACTTCCCCAACCCCCCTCCAGAGGGTCTTATCCACCTTTCACTGGAGGAACCGACCCCAGTGGCATCACTCAGCCTTTCACACCTAATTATCAGATTCTTGTCAGTGGACACTTTAACCCTAGGGGCCAACCCCCACCCGGGAGCCAAACCCACATTGGGACACAACCTCTGGTTGGGGGACAACCCCCACCTACCTCACCTTATGGACAGAACATACCAGTAGCTTTGGCCCAATATTGGGATTTTCTTTCCCAGGGTAATTTTCAATTGACTGGGGGGGTAGCAGCCCCAAGTCAGCTCTTTTATACCCCCTAGTACAAACCAACCCTACCCCAGGAATTCCAATCCCATTTGGAGTTCGAACGTGCAATCTAGTGCCCCTTCCCAAGGGAACATCCCTAATCAGTAAAACCCCATGAGATACCTACCTCCATACCCACAACCGAATCTGCTAGGATCTTCACATCACATGAAAACTACTTACGGTCCTATTGGTATACCAACAGGACTTCCTCCCAAAATTCACCAGTACCCTCACGTGAATAGACAGTTACCCTTCTTGGCCACTTTAGATCTACCTGATTTGTCTAGGATTTTGAATTACCCTATCCATCACTCTCCCCATTGGCCTGTGATATCGGCCAAACTACCATCCGACATTCAGAAATTTGATGGTAAACTGGGAGAGGATCCCAACAACCATGTCATGACTTTTCACCTTTGGTGCTCGTCCAACTCTTTAATGGATGACTCCATACGACTACGGCTCTTCCAACGAACTCTTACAGGTTCAGCTACAAAGTGGTATATAGAATTACCACAAGGCTTCTTCACCGACTTCAATACCCTAGGCATGGCTTTCCTCACCCACTACCAGTTACCGATCCATTATGAAACGAGAACCGAGATTTTGAGTTCTTTCAAGAAAACCAAAGCCACTCATATCTCTTATCACATTCATGAGTGGAGACAGAGACGACATCTAATCAAACTCGAAATTACGGATCAGTTATTGGCATAGTGGTTCATGAAATCATTCGTGAATGACATCGCTTGTGACATCACCATGGGTGGAGTCGTCACAAAATAACATATGATCAGTCATGCTCAATACCTCAACCTCATTTACTCACAAACGGGTACTCTTTACGATTTGCTCCCTAATGCACCTCGTCCTTCTACCACCGCTACCTCAACTACTCTTGTTGCTTCTCATGCAGCTGATGGTTTGATTGGCACTTTCCATGCTCAACCTCACTCTACACAAGCCTCTACCACCAAATCCAAGTCTGTTGCTTCTAATGTTCAACATGCTCTGTCTCCTACTCCTCCCATCGGGAAGACTTTTGAAGTGAACTCTATTCAGTCTACCCCTGCTGGAAAGAATAAATCCAAAAAAGGGAAGGGTAAGAATAAGGAGGATAAGAATAATCCACAATCTGAGATGACAAAAACACAACCTTTTGATGATAAGGATAAGCGAAAACCCCGATACCCTTGTCTTATCTGTGGTGATCATCACTACACTAAGGATTGTCCAAGACGGGTTGAGGTTACTAAGTTCCTTCAAGGAACCCCGAAACCTCCTACACCGGTTGTTTTGTCGCAACCCTTCCCTTCTCAACAGTAGGCCCAATTGGTCATTCATGACCAACCCTCCCCATCCACTACTTCCTATGTACTGATGTGTAATGGTGATTCAAGGAAGAATGACATTACACTTACGAATCGAGCCAAAGATTATTCTTCCTCCAAGGAGAAAGTTGACGAAATACCACCTTCGTCAATTCAACAATATCCCTCGACTCCACCTACCAACAGTCCTTTTCATCTTGAACGATCGAGCCTAGATACAGTTCTTCGCCCTCCCCCAAAGGGTGTTGCTCGAAAGTATGTTTTCAATCCTCATGCGCATGTTGCCCAGAACTACAGTATTGTAGAGGATCTGGCTCAAGCACCGTCTGCGATGTTAGCACTCGAAGTTTTCCAGAGTTTTCCTACTCAATGGAAGGCACTATTGAAATCTATTGGCGAAATTGACCCTACGGATACAAATTTAATAATTTTTTACTTGGAATATCACATTCCAAGGTTACCCCATCAACTCATGTTTCAAATACAAGTTGTTGTTGCTGACAAGAAAATTTGTAGAACAGTTATCGATGAGGGTGCCTCGATGTGTATCATGTTTGTCGCTTGTTGGAAAGCCATTGGCTCTCCTCCCTTAACTGAATCACACAACACACTCAAAGCCTTTAATGGCTATGGATTTAAACCCTACGGTGTCCTCCCATCGTTGCCCATCACGTTAGAAGGCAAATCGATCAATGTAGAAGTTGAGGTCTTTGACGCACCTCTCGATTACAACCATTTACTTAAACGTAGCTGGATTAATTCCATGCGTGCAGTTGTGTCCACTCTTTTCCATGTCATATGTTTTCCACACCAAGGAAAGATAGTTACGATCAACCAACTGGCCTTCTTTAACTCTGATACACGTACCAACAATGTACCCTTCATTTCCAAGACACCCCCTGGGTATGAGAATGTCGGTGTGGGTCTACTAAAAGATTCGACCTTGATGGATACTTTCTCGATCCCACCACCCGACGTTCCACCTCCTTTGGTTGCCTCTATTAACATGATTTCTACCTCCGTCCAAAAAACTTTCGCGTCTTTAGACCCATGGATAGTACCTGAACCCGGTGATTATCTTTGCTACGGAAACTAGATTCCTTTAAGTCCAGTTGAATCTGCTTACCAAGCCATTCAATTGGCCGACTCTTCGACTCCTTCTCTTGATGATTCATCTCCTGACCCGTTCCACGTTATTTTTCCCACGGAAAAGATGATTATGTTAGTTATGTAGATGAAAGATACCCCTTGGGATGATGGGCATTATCATTCCAATCTCTTCCTCGAACAACACACCATTGAGAGCTACCAACAGATCTCGACTCCGTCGACTGTTGTCGTTATTTCTTCAGTTCCTGAATCCACACATGATGTGTTATATGAAGGGAAATTAAGTAAAATTTCACCCACCATCCCCCTCGACATATCTATTAAACCCAGAGTTGTAAAAAATGTCCACATTGGAGCTTCTTGTTCCAACGATGAGGTTGTCACATATAAATCACTTTTTCAAGAATTTCATAACATATTCGCATGGAGCTACGAAGAGATGCTAGGAATTGACCCCAATATTTTCGTACATGAAATTAAGACCTACCCGGATGCTAAAACCGTCTGGCAGAGACTGCACCCGGTCCATCCCCATAAAGCAGTTGCTATCAATATTGAAGTTGAAAAAATTCTTAAAGTTGGCTTTATTTATCCTGTGGCTTTGACTGATTGGGTATCTAATCTAGTTTCGGTTAACAAGAAATAAGGTATGATCTGTGTCTGTGTTGATTATAGGGATATCAACAAAGCTTGTCCTAAAGACAAATTTCCTACCCCATTTGTTGACCAGATTGTTGATTATTGTGCCGGAAGTGAAATATTCTCTTTAATGGACAGTTTCTTCGGATATAATCAAATCAATATTTTACCCGTGGATAAACATAAAACCGCTTTCATTTGTCCTTGGGGCACCTTTTCTTACCATAAATTACCTTTTGGTTTGAAGAACGCTGGTGCAACATTTCAACGTGCTATGTCTTATGCCTTTCAAGATATTAAGCACATTTTACAACCGTATATAGACGACCTTCCCACGCATTCCATGCATCGGGGTGACCATCCGACACACCTCTGAGCCATTTTCCTCCATTGTTGGTTCTACCGCATACACTTAAACCCACATAAATGTGTCTTTTGTGTGGATTATGACCGTCTCCTAGGCTTTATTGTGTCGCGTCAAGGGAACAGGTTATATCCTTTGAAGGTCAAGGCAATTCTTAATCTCCCTCCTCCTTCCTCACTTCACCAGCTACAAAGTTTGCAAGGGAAGGCAAACTTTCTTCGTCATTTTATCCCAAATTACGCTAAGTTAACACTCGGATTTACTCGACTACTTAAGAAAGGTTTTGAGTTTGTATGGGACACCACTACCAGCAAAGCCTTTGAAGCTTTGAAATTAACCTTAACCCGTACCCCACTACTTTTCCCTCCCAATTATAGTCAAGATTATTTCCTTTATCTCGCTTCTTTGGACTCTACCATTGCTATGGTTTTGGTCCAAGAAGACAATTTACACGATGAACATGTTATTTATTACTTGAGTCGGAGTCTCACGACCCTCGAAGCCAAGTATTTACTTGTTGAAAAACTGGCCTTAGAAACTATATAAGCTGTCCAACATTTCCATCACTACATTCTATTACGCAAGACCATTGTGATTTCCTATTGCAACCCTATGTAACACATTCTTACACGTCAATTGCTAGGGGGAAAATACTCCAAAAGGATAGTGATTCTCCAAGAGTTTGACTTAGAATTCGAACGCGCTAAGTCTAAGAAATCCTTGTTGTTTTCCGAACTTATATGTGACCTTCCCTGCACTGACATAACATGTAGGAGAGGATTCTCTACTCGATGAATCCCTTTTTCTGATCAATTTCGATGACCTTTGGTATGGGGATATCATTGTCTATCTCCAGACTCAAAATTTTCGGCCCTATTTGTCTAGCGCTGACCGTCGTCGTATACGCTATCAAGCTTGACAATACATCATCCTCGGTGACACTCTTTATCATCGTGGCGTTGACTCCGTTTTTCAACACTATCTCACTTATGATGAGACTGAGAAAGCTTTGAATGACTTCCATTCTGGAGCATGTGGTGGTCATATGTATGGGTATGCTACTGCCCAGAAGATCTTACGAGCATGGTATTTTTGGCCTTCTTTATTTAAAGACTGCATTATTTCCATCCAAAAATGCCACGCTTTCCAAACGTACAATAACAAAATAAGATCGCATCCCACTCCCTTACACCCTGTAGTTTCTGTTGGACCTTTTTCGAAATGGTGCATTGACTTCATGACTTGTAACCCTCACTTGGTCGGGGGGCATGGATACATTATTGTAGCCATGTAGTATTTCACGAAATGGGTCGAGGTGATGCCTACATTCGACAATACTGAAAAAGCTGCAGCCCTTTTCATTTTCAATCACATTATTACTCGATTCGGGATCCCACAAGATATCGTCACTGATCACGGTGGCCATTTTAGAAACTTCATGATGTTTGAACTTACAGATAAGTTGGGTCTTCGACATGAAAACTCAACCCCCTATTATCCACAGGCCAATGGCCAAGTTGAAGCGATCGACACGGTTCTTATCACCATGCTCCGACGGATTATAGGAATCCATAAGACCAGTTGGCATACAATGTTGTTTTCAGCATTATGGGCCTATCGGACATCTGTGAAGTTTGCTACGGGATTTTCCCCCTTACAACTAGTCTATGGTATTGAATTCATTCTCCCGATTGAATTTGAAATACCATCGTTGAAGCTAGTCGTTGAACTTATTCCTCACACCTCTATCGAAGAGGAACGTCTGTTGTATCTCATGCGATTAGACGAAACACGTCATGATGCCACCCTAGTTATCGAAACCCAGAATAAACGCGTGAAATCCCAATATGACAAACATGTCAAGCCATGTGTTTTCTCTGAGAGAGATCTATTTCTCCTCTATGAACAAGATCGTGATCTACTAGGAGCCAGAAAATTTGAAGTTATGTGGCGAGGTCCGTATATCGTTAAAAGAGTGTTGGAAAAGGGAGCTTAAGAGTTAATAGATTATGATGGCATTTCTTTGAGTGAACCCATAAATGGGATTTACTTGAAGAAGTACTATGCTTAGACTACCTTCACATGAGTACTTGTATTCTAATGTATCATACTATTGTGTGCTTTTTCGTTATTTGGTTTCAACCGTCGACCGCTTATTTTGCGTTGTGCTTGGTTTTTAGATGTCAGAGTCTTTGTTACCCTACCTTGGCTTCATCGATGGTGCTATTCGTAGCACTCAGAACCTAGCTTCTGTTGCATGGGCAATCTACGCACCCACGAACGAACTTATCAATTTACATGGTGTTTTCCTCGGTCGTGCAACCAAAAATATGGCAGAGTATAGCGCAGTCATCGAATTATTGACCGATGCTATCTCGCTTGGGATTCATTGCCTGGTTATATAACTTGATTCATAGCTAGTAGTGCTATAGTTAAGTAATGTCTATGCTATCAAAAGTCCTACTTTGTTACGGGTATATTTACGAATTCGTCTCTTGGAACGTTATTTTGATTTTATTGAGTATCAGCACATTCCTAGATGTCTAAATACATTAACTGATGCATTAGCTAATTATGTATTAGATAGACATCGGAGACATTTATAAACCCAATCACACATTGCATGTATTATACAAAGAAAATGAGCTGGTAAAAGCTTCATGTATGTATATAATGATAAGAGTTTTTTACAAAAAGATTGTTTTTGTCCGAAGACCAAAATATCAAAATATGAAGCTCATGGCTTCTACAAAATGGCATCATGGATGTTGCTCATGGTAAAACACTACAACTCGTGCTACCCTACGGAGCAATCGTCTCAATGGACCAGACACACCCACGATATGGCATTGTAAATGCCTCGGTACCTCGCCAATCAACATATCTGGGATGCCTGTAGTCAGAGCTTCCAAGTTCTGCTCGATTGATTCATATTCATCTGCATCCCATCCTGCTACTACCACTACCTCCCCTTGCCTCTGGATAGGGGATTTTCCCGGGGGTTAGAATGGCCCTACATCTGCATGGTCAAAACATTTTGATTAGTCATTGGATAAAAAACATACATAAAAAATGATTAATATTGTAAAAAACTTTACAAAAACACTATTAAAGAAAAATGTCTTTCTTACCTAGATCCCCCCAATGAGAACCCTTAGGTAGCACCAAGTCCGGATCATGGTGAAAATCTATCCCGGCATATGCGTAGTCATCAATCATCAAGATCTAGGGCTCCAGCGAATCAAAAAATGTATCATTATATTTAATAATGGGACCCGCTACATGCCGAGACATGAGATCACACAGTCGCTTCATCCGCGGATCTCGTGGTGCTAGTATATTCCACTCTACCTGCAAGCATAGGTGAGGAACTCTTTCCAGGAAGAAATATACCAAAATGGATCTGTACCCAAATTGTTTTAGTTCCCCATTCTTTCTCTTAGTCAATTGTCTCTTCATGCTACTGAGAAGACCATCACACCAGTTGAACACACGAGGTTCGATGCATTCGATGGAATATTGAAAGTATCTCTGCAGGGCCATGTGCGGGGAAGCACTCCCTACCATCCATGTAATGATGAAAAGTAAGGTTCTAAGATTCAAATCACAAACCCCCATGATAGCCACTTTACCCTTGCGTCACTTGGCCTCGGGTTCACAAAAACGTCTGATGTATTCACTCATTGGAAAACCACCACCTCGACCTCCTGTCAAGCTCACTTGTGCCCCATGACGGGATAGCCCCGTCAATAAGTAGATATCTTCGATGTCCAAAGAGAGCACATGGACACCCACGTGGAATACTTGTTGGTCCACGTCCCACATATGGACTAAATATTCCAACAGTCTTAGTTGGGCTCTCATGCCCTGGATCTTGAAGAATTTTAATAAACCACATTGTCGTAAGGAATTTATGGTGCCCGAATCATTCAAAGCCATTGCATCATCATCTTCATGCTCTCTCTCTATCCACTCCAACATCTTTGCACCCAAAGTACCTGCATGAAGATGGAATAAATAAGTTAGCACCTTCAAATCATTGTTTTGGAATTATTTTTGGTTAACACATCTTTTTGTTTTTTGGGTTTTCGGCCACCGCGGCTGGGCCTCAGTTACAGAGCAGGTTTTCTGCAGGTCAACCATTGGCTTCCTGCAGAAATCCTCGATTTCTGCAGGCCCCAATATAGGGCATTTGCGAGAGCCCCAACGCACATCAATGGCCCAAAATTTCACCCCAAAAATCATATTTTAACGGGTTTAAATGAATTTTAGACCATTGAAAAGGAAGAAGATGAGGTACTTGCCGTTTTCATGCAAACCGTTCGTCGAATGATCGCCTGGGATCCCCGCAATTGACCACCGAAAAATGAGGTAAAAAAGGGCTCATAGGCAAGTTTTTGACCAAATGTAAATGAAATAGTGAAAATGAGTTCTTATCCCTATTTATCTCATTTTTTACTTTTTCTAAAAAATATTTTATATTATTTAATTATATTTTCTCAAAATCCTACTAGCCTAATGATCTCGTGAGTGTTTTTTGTGTCTTAGATGAGCAGACTAGGGTTCTGAACGATCAAGTATGGGCAATTTTTGTGATTTGTTTTTCTTTTTCATCACATGTACGATTATTTTTTAGGGTTTTTTAGAAAAACCTCGAGCTTAGTCTTCGTTTGCTCTCGTGCTTGAAAATCAATGAGAATGTAATCAAGTATACTTTTGTCGTCTTTTCGTACTCGTTATGGTAACATGAAAAATGACACACATATGGAGTATCCTTTAAGATCTTTTCACACTCCATAAAAATGAAAATATTGCCGAGTGATCTTGGTTTGTTCACACTCGTAAAAGTGTTTGAATAAAACATTCAATGGTCGATAGTTTTTTATTTTTCGGTCCCATCGAACTATTTTTACGAAAAAGGAACTGAGAGAGTTTTCTTTAAAAGTTTTTTAGACTCTATAAATATGAAAAACAAACCAAGTTTTCTATCTTTAGACTCGTTAAACAAACATTGAAAGACCCACATGGGACCAAACCACTTCTTCTTAGGGTTCGTTAAAGATACTCCGAGGGACTCGTCTGAAGGATGAGCTTACATCAACAACCATATGTTATCCTCCTCGAGCTTGCGTAAAAATAAAGAGGTACTCACTAGAAATGGTGGGGGGGAATTTGAGAAATAAATGTGTTTTTGTACCTGTGTCAGTGGCAGTACTAGTCACTCTTGAACATGACACCCCCTTCATCTTTTAAATCCGGGTTGGGAAATCCATTTGTCTCTTATCTGACTTTCTGCAAGTTCATATATTGGGTCGTCTTTGAGTCAATGTTGCCAAGACCAGTGTCATGTCGTTCATATGTTCAAGAGAAGTCCAAACAAGTTCACTTCCAATTTGGCTATCTGCATTATCATTTCTCCCCATGTCGGCCTTCCCCATGTTAGTTTCAAATCATTTTCATACTTTGATCTACCTTAAATCTGTTACTTATTTAGTGTCATTGATGGGGGATACATCAAGGCCCTCCTCTAACGAGTCTTTTCCTGTCAACTTTAACTCATCATCCAGTAACAAGACTTAGAAATCATTTGGTGCCTTAGAGCCTACATGCCTCAATGGCAGGTTTCTTCGCTTTCGACAATGGATTTACATCATTGGTCCCTAATCGAAAGATTCCACTGAGTGTTCGACTTCGGCTCATTTATGCACATTCATTGGATTGTACTAATAGTACCTTCGAAGTCATTGACATCAATGGTGATTTCCCTCGCACTTGTTAATGATTTTTATCATTGGCCGATAATCAAGTGGTTTCTACCATGTTCGACTTCAACACCTGTAATAACATGGCTAGATTCGTACTTACAGACAACGGGATTGACGACCCTGGGTCTTATCTTTTTAGTCCAAGTTGCGATGGAATTTTTTTTATTTGTATTGACACACAAATCCACTTTGTATGTCTCATGGCTGTGTCTGAATTTAAATTTTCTAATACATAGATCCACAGTGTATTCCTGATGGCTATGTAGAATCTTGACGACATGGATCCATGGTGTATAATTGGTGGCCATGATTTGCATTTATGATTTACGATCGTTTGTGGTCTGAGCATGGGAATGACTAACTCATAAGTGATATAATTGTCAGCAGTTGCTTGATTGTTTGTAGGATCCTGATTGGTGTGCTCCTTGTCTCTAACACACATGTGCTTTTTAAAAAGTATTCCGGTTGTCATATGTTCCAACCTCATACTTTGGGGGGAATTTTGTTACACATTATTTTGTTCACTATGATGATGACCTCACAGGGATGTGTTCATGCTTCCAAAATCATCCCTTCCCTGAGAAAATTGATTAATTTCCTCCTTTGCAAAACCATCTTTTCGAAGGACGTCGCAGGCTGTCTATAATGTACAGTGCGGAAATCAATGATTTTCGCAGGCTGCTCTATAGCTGGCCTGTGGGACTTTCGCAGGCTGTTATATGTGCAGGATGCGGCGATGTCTAAAAGCCAAAAGAGGAAACAGGTTTCAAGAAGCTTATAGAAGTGGGATCTTCTGGAAAATGAGGTGGCGTCCATATGGTTACAATCCTACTAACTTCTTTGATATGGTGGGATCATCCTCATCTCTTTAACCACTTCAGATTCTCCTATATAATAATGGACTTCTCATGGAAAAGGTTAATCACAGTTAAGCAAAGTTGAGCAAAAGATTGTTGGAAGAATAGATTGGAGATTGTGTGAAGAGCATTATATCAGTGAATGCTTGAGGTCTGCTTTTGGTCATCAATCTTTTGGAGATTATCTTCATATAAATTCTGGAGCAATTGCATATGTGTGTTGGGATAAAGGATCACCAAAAGGGAACTTGTGACATCAAGATGGTTTGGTTGTATCTTCCACTTTTATTTAATATGATACAACGACATGCTTCTTTCCCATAAAATTATTCTTATTTTATTACATGACTCCTTGATCACATGTTTAGACTACTGTTGAATCTATGTTATCGCTTTCACTTTGGTTGGTTTATGTTGTGACAAGTCTGATCTCATAAGAACACCAGAGCGAAGCGGGAACAACAAAGATATAAGGAAGCGAACTCAAAAGTAAGTCATCGATCCTGTCTTTGATCAATGATTGTAATCTAGGGAAAGCGTCATGTCTTGTTCTGTTTTGTTCTAGATCTAGGTGGATCTAGGGAGATTAGTTAGTGTCTGCACCTACCGATCTATCCTATAACAACAGCAAGCGAATATTTAAAATATATGCAGGATGTTTATATACGAAGCTTGTTAGGCAACCCTAGGTATGAGCATCCTCCCTCAATTCCAAAGAGGGAGTTGAAGGTGATCATTGATGATGCAAAAGAAAAGATATTGAAAAAAACATGAGAAAAAATAACTGGTACCCCAAGGTAAATTACAATATTTTTATTTCAATACCTTTAATTTTCTTTAGATCTAAATAAAAGTGTGGTATATAACAT
>ML790253.1:454145-471191 GCA_009831015.1 Picea engelmannii | reverse complement strand
ATCCAAGTATCCAATATGTGTTTCAACTTCACCTACAACATATGCCATTTAACCTTTCTCTTCCTTAGTACCCAACCATATCTATGATCTTACTCACCTTCCTGTAGCAACTTCATTACTGTATTGAGTCTTTCCTTCAACTCAACAAATTCCCTATCAAATTCCTCTTGATTCATCTCCTCTCTACCAATTGTTTTGACAATATCTTTCCTCTTGTTTTGACTTCTCTCTGAATGCCTAACATGACTATCAATATTCATCTCCATCTCTTCTTTTTGTTAGCTTCTCCTTTCCCACTATGAGCTGCATAAAGCCTTTTCCCTCTATAGCAAGTCTCCTCACTTTTTCACTTAATACATCATCAAGATTTCCTCATGAGATTGAACTATTGGTATCCTTTTATTTATCTCCTCTAGAACCTTTTGAGCATCCTCTACTCCTCAACTTCAAAATTTGTAGGCTTCTGCACTCTACTTGCTTCCTTCTGAGAATTGCACTAGTCATCTTCTCTTCAAGCAATCATCACAACTTCTCCTTGTTGTGAGGGTCCTTTTGCCACAATATTATTTTCTTCTTTAAGATCCTCACTTACTCTTCTTCCTCTGTCATAGCTTATCTAGATGTAATTCTACTACAAATTCCTTTCTCCTCCTACTGCTACCTGCAAACGTTTTTTTTTTTTTTTTTTCCAGAGTTAATTATACAAATATCAAACTATACCTACAATCTCTTCTACAAGATCTTATCCTCCAAACATTTCTTCTACTCCTCAGTTGAAATGGCCTCGACTTTGCAGTTTGAAATTTCATCTGTCGAACTTTTTTCTTACCCTGTATCCTAATCATATCCAGGATTCCATTAAGATAATGTATATCCAATTACTTTTTCTGCAAAATCTGCTTCTCCAATTTCTGCAACCTTAAAATATAAAGGTAAAACACATACCTTAATTCCAAATCCCACTTGATCTTCATCTTCTATTCATTGTTATTGACCTTCATCAACTTCCTTCTGCAATTGAAAATTTGTAGACTTTCCTTTCCAGTTTCAGAGCATAGTTGCGCTCTGATACCAAAAATGATGACCAACTAGGTTTTAATACCCATAGGTGCAGAGTTTTCAACAACTCTGCTTACAATCTCCTGCATTCAGACTTCTTACAATCATTTTAGTCGGGCCCAAAACTCTCCACTAATAGAGCCTTGGATTGTCTATTGTTATGCACAAAATTCTTACCTTAAAGCACTTTTCATTAGAGCTATAACCGTCCTTTTACAATACTGGATGCTCATTTTTCTGGACGTTAATATCTTCCTCCTCTACGCGACCAAGCACTATAATCACATGCTTAGTCAATTGAGCGTTAATTCTCCATGCAACCTTGTCTATGACCATTGTCTTACCAGATTGGTGCTCCTTTACCGACGATCAAAACACACACTATTCACGAATGTTTCGATCCAGTATGATAGAACCCTGACTCACAAAACCTCAATACCAGAGTATCAGGTACTAGGTATACCGTGTGTTCAACTTGTTGAAACTCTCGAATTTGTCGATGAACCAGGGGGGAGATATACCGATATGGTGGGGACCCGATATAGAGTCACAATCGGTGGAGATGATACCCCGGGATCAGAATATCAGGGTGTCGGGACATCGTAACACTTTACACTTGATTTTTTAATGCGGCAGGGGCTGATAGGCTGGTAACCTGGAACCTTTGCAATGGAAAATCGATGACGGGATGTCGAGGGAATTGACACAAATGGATGTCAGTCTTTAATAATTGTCATAGAATGGAATCATCGATAGATGATACACTGATATAATATAAACCATCGATTTGGACAGGGTTCGATCTGTAATCAAACAGGGTTGTCGATCTAACTAGTGAATGGATGCTTGAATTCACTCCTCCACGATATTTACTAGGACTAGATCATTGTTGATCCTTCCAATGATCAATGATAGATCTAATTCATGACTATTCAATTGTTTCTTCAGTTTCTTTCGATCGTTGATTTCCCAAAATTGGATCTTCAAAGTGACTCCACACTATCGATCTAACTCTGTAGATACTAGCTATGATTCTCTATGCAGAATGAATATATTTTCGCTGTGGAAATTGTAGATACAACAATTCAAAGAAAAGAATTCCATTAATGAAACCTACTCCCTTTAGTAATTTCAAAGACCCCTAAGGCCTAATCAACAAGGTTGACTTTGGAGGCAAAAATACTCCCGCCTCAAAATCCCAGGGTTAAATTTTTTCACGATCTCTTGATCACGAGTCTTCATTTGTTGAAGTCCTCCTGGATCCCAAATATTATGTTGTTTTCCACTTGCTTTGTTATCCTGTTGTTGTATTGTTGTTGCCTGCAACCTTCCTGGATCCAAAACTTTACTTTGTCGCTGTGAAAACTGCTTTCTTCCTCCAGTAAGTTGTATTTTCATGTTGCTCTTATTCTTCTTATTCTAGTATTTCCACTTGGAAATATTCATCAAATGCTTCTAGAACTCATCCAATTCAAGTTCCAATTTATCCTTTTGTTGGTACACATCATTGCTGCAATTTGTCTGTTGCAAATTTCGACAAAAAATTTATATGGCTGCCATCTTTTTGTCTTCACACCTCTGTCTGTCCTCAACTTCCTTAAAAAAATGCTCACTAAATAAATATTTATGCAACCAATATTACATATCTCTAAGATGCATGATCAATCTACATGATTGCTTAAACAAAATCTATTCTTGGATTTTATTAAAATGACAGATTTGCAATAAACACTTTATGCCTTTTTGTAAGGATTTATTTATGATCATGCATCAATGATATTCAACACCATCATCATCCTTCATTGTCATTTCTTCTCTAGTAAGTTCCATACTTGTATCACTATATTCTTTCATGACCCATTACAATATTCCATGTACTTCATTACTTGAAGTATTGCCAATCCAATTCATCATTCCATTTATATCTTCATTGTCTTCATTACCTGTATTCTTTGAACATGCATGATCTTCCCTTTCATGACTTTTATGAGACAATGATATCTCTACCTTTGATACAATAGATTTATGGATTTGTCTCTCCTCTATGCTCTCAGGAGGAAATTCTTCATCATCCTCATCCTTTATGATATCTTTAAGTGGATGACTATCTTTATAACTTGCATAATTTGTACAACCTACAATCACATACAATTTATTAGTTTTAAAAACATGAGGCTCCTAAATCTCTTTATATGATTCTAGAATCCTTTACTTACGATGGAATGAAATTTCCAACCTCTCCATGAGGTCTGCACTCTGAACCTTGTCTTCCTCTCCAAGAATTACTCCATTCTTTGGTTCACAAAAGTAAAATGTTGGTCCTGCTTCCAAGGATCTTCTGTACTTAGCTTCTCTCAGTTCTTCTTCTCTGATCCAAGTATCCAATATGTGTTTCAACTTCACCTACAACATATGCCATTTAACCTTTCTCTTCCTTAGTACCCAACCATATCTCTGATCTTCCTCACCTTCCTATAGCAACTTCATTATTGTATTGAGTCTTTTCTTCGACTCAACAAATTCCCTATCAAATTCCTCTTGATTCATCTCCTCTTTTCCAATTGTTTTGACAATCTCTTTCTTCTTGTTGTGGCTTCTCTTTGAACCCTTGACATGACTATCAATAGTCATATCCATCTCTTCCCTTTTTTAGCTTCTCCTTTCCCACTGTGAGCTCCATCAAGCCTTTTCCCTCTATAACAAGTCTCCTCACTTTTTCACTTAACACATCATCAATATTTCCTCATGAGATTGACCTATTGGTATCCTTCTATTTCTCTCCTCTGGAACCTTCTAAAAATCCTTTACTCCTTAGCTTCAAAATTTGTAGGCTTCTGCACTCCACTCACTTCCTTCTGAGAATTGCACTAGTCCTCTTCTCTTCAAGCAATCATCACAACTTCTCCTTGTTGTGAGGGTCCTTCTGCCAAAATATTCTTTCCTTCTTTAAGATCCTCACTTACTCTTATACCTTTGTCATAGATTTTCTGGATGTAATGTTGCTACAAATTCCTTTCTCCTCCTCCTGCTACTTGCAAACATAAATTTGTTTTTTCTAGAGTTAATTATACAAATATTAGACTATACCTGCAATATCTACTCCAATATATTATCCTCCAAACATTTCTTCTACTCCTCAGTTGAAATGGCCTCGAATTTGAAGTTTGAAAGTTCATCTACCAAACTTTTTGTTTTTACCGTGTATCCTTATCATCTCCAGGATTTCCTTAAGATAATGCATATCCAATTCCTTTTTCTGCAAAATATGCTTCTCCAATTTCTGCAACCTTAAAATATAAAGGTAAAACACATAGCTTACTTCCATATCCCACTTGACCTGCATCTTCTATTCATTATTATTGACCTTCATCAACTTCCTTCTGCAATTGTAAATTTACAATTTTCCTTTCCAGTTTCAGAGCATAGTTGCACTCTGATACCAAAAATCATGACCAACCAGGTCGTAATTACCACAGGTGCATAGTTTTCAATAACTCTGCTTACAATCTCTTGCATTCAGATTGTTTATAGTCATTTCAATCGGGCCCAAAACTCTCCACTAGTAGAGCCTTGGATTCTCTATTGTTACATGTTTTTTTTTTTACCTTAAAGCACTTTTCATTAGAGCTCTAACCTTCCTTTTACAACCCGAGATGCTTATTTGTCTGGACGTTAATCTCTTTCTCCTCTATGCGACCAATCACTATAATCACATGCTTATTCAATTGAGCATTAATTCTCCATGCAACCATGGCTATGACCACATGCTTACTGGATCAATGCTACTTTATCGACGATTAAAACATACACTATTCACCAATGTTATGATCTAGTATGACGAAACCTTGAATCACAAAACCTCAATACCAGAGTACTGGGTATCAGGTACACTCTTAGGATATTTAGACACTTAGGAGTTAGTTAATATCTACTTGGTCTAATGTGCTGTTAGGTAAACGTGTGTTTCTTTAGTATGCATTTATAGTTAGGAAATCCAACGATCATGATATGTTCCCGACATAGAGTGATCCGACAGTTCATATTATCCTCAATATTAACGGTCATTGATCCATGGATTAACACCCAATTGGTCCATGATCTCTATTTAAATATCATGGAGGGTCATTTTCTGATGATTGATTGTGAGAAACTCTCTTGTAAAATCTCTCTGTAATCTTTTTCTTTTGCATTAATAAACTGCTCCAAGTGGCCGTGTTGGCTAGGGTCGTGGATGTTTCCCCGTAGGGTTTTACCACGTCAAAAGATCGGTGTGTTGATATTTGATCTAGTTGTGTGATTTCTTACTGAAGGTGTTCATCCTCTATTGGAATACCTGTGTTGTCAAACATGGTATCAAAGCCTGTTTGAAGACCCGCTCTTGTTGTAGATCGAGACCATGAAGCTGATTTGCCTCATCTCCATTTTCTATCATTTCTGTACATTTTTGGGTTGAGAGGACTATTCCATTGTGTCCAAAGCGCTCGTTTCATTCAAGAAAACTTTTCGTTTCACTCGAAAAGGTTTTCGTTTTCCCAAGATACAACCATTTCTGTCAGATCTGGAGGTATAAAGACTGCATACACATTATTTAAATTTTTGCAGAGTATTATTTTGGTTTTATATTATTTATTTTCGGGTTGCTACTCTTTTAGATCTGCGTATTCTCTTTGCCCTGTGCCTTGTGCTATCTCGAAAAATCAGAAACATATAGGAAAAGGTGCATCTTCCGGGTAAGCTAATCGAGATCTAACCCTTGTTATCATCGAGAAGCATAATTTTTTTCTTGTGTGAAAAGAGTTTTTTTTTAGCACGCCCTCCAAGGTCATCTTCAACAACAAAAACAACAACCCCAATCCTCTTTCAGAACATTACAATATGTTTTACTAGACCATTTGGTTAAAAGTTGCCTTATTAAGTAAGAGGTCTTTAGTTCAAGTCTCTCTTTTGTTACTTTTTTTTGAAAAAGTTCATGCTAAAATTGTAAAGTGTATTTCACTTCAAGTATAAATGTGAATCACTATAAGTAGCTTTAATATTTTATTTTAGAGTTATTTATTTTGCATGCAACTTTTCTTTTATAAAGTAACTTCATTGTAAAAGTGATCCCCACTTCTCTTTATAAAAGTGGGTCACTTCAAAAAGAAACTTACACCACCATGTGGTCCTTTGGTTACTGTTTATGCCTCTTTTAAAAATGGCATAAATCTCACATCTGAAGTCCATTTTCAGTGCTGTTTTTTTTTTTTTTAAACTGCCTAAATTATTGAGATCTTTGCATCCAAATCATTAGTTTCAGTTTTTAAATCCACATTATCTGCATATTTAATATGGTTTCTACAAGTAATCTCTTTCTTACCAACACCAACTACTTCCAATGGAAATCCCATACGGAGAATTTATTAAGAAGTAAAGGCTAGTACCAGATTACCTTAGGAAAGAAAAATCACCCACCGATGATGATAATAAAGTTAAATGGGCTAATAAGAGTGACAAAGCATGTGGACTAATCAAAATTTTCATCTCTCCTGATTTAAGGTTCTACCTTAAATAAATTGATGACCCCGAAGAAGCTTGGGAAAATATTGAATCTGTGTTTGGTAAAGTCAATATTATTCGAGCAAAACAGTTAGAAAATCAAGTACTGATCTTAATTCCAAGTGATTTTTATTGCCTTGGAGACTATCTATCTAAGTTTAAAACACTCAGAATTTTATGTGAAGAATGTGAGATAAAAATGGAGGAAGAGAATTGCATCTATCTTATTCTTTCTAAGTTTGTATCTACCTTTTATTCCATGAGAGAGGCTCTAAGGAAATGTTATCAAAAACCCACTCTTGATTTCTTTTGTGTTGCTTTGATTAGAGAGGAAGATAAGCTTGTACAACTTGGAGTGATCAACACTGCAGGTACCTCCAACAAAGCCTTAGTTTCCCAGTAAAAAGATAAACCCAAGTATCCCAAGAAGCAACATCCTCACTACAACAACAATCAACATAAGGGTCTCAAACCCACTCAGGCAACTTCAAATCCTAATGGTGACAAATGATCAAAATATAAAAATAAGAAGACAGATAGACATTGCAACTTTTGTGATAAAGATGGTCACGATGAGTCCAAATGTTTCAAGAAGATGGTAGCTTTAGAAGCAACAATGAATAAGAACAACATCAATATTGATTCTACTTCTTCTTCTTCTGGACATGTGCTTTCTGCTTTTGGTTTCTCCTTCAATACAAATTCTACTTTGTTGGACCTTGACCAAGTTTTGAGGAACATTTGGTCATATTTCACTGTTTTTGGACATTGACACCCTATCAAATATGGAGCACCAGGTGAAGCAGAGATCACGAGATCTCGACCCAATTTTGGGGCCCTTTTAGGGTTTTGGGTTAATGTAATGGGAAAGGGATGTTAGCCCATGGGTTTACCCATGTTTTAGGCCTATGTTGTAAATTATAAATAAGTAGCTAGGCAGTGTAAGAAGTGTCTATGGCTTACTGCTAGTAATTAGATCTGTGTGATCGAATGTAAATGCTTTGTGCATGATTGTAATAGACTTGCAGACCTGAGTGCAAGTGCTGTAAGTGTTGAGTGCATGGATTATAAGAAGGCTTTGTGCTAGATCTACATGGAGAAGGAGGATCTGGCAAGGTGAGCACAGATCTCCTGTCCTATGTGGAGTACAAGTTAAGCTCTATGCTGTAATAAGATTGACCAAAGCTAATAAAGAAGAAGAAGACTTTGTGGACGTAGCCCCAGGGTGGGGGTGAACTACGTAAACCTGTGTGTCATGCTTTGTGATGTTGCTTCCTTGTGTTTTCACTATCTTTCTAAGTGCTATGCCACGATTAGATATATTTTCTTATGCTTTGTGATTCACTAGATGTATATGAATAGTATATCTGATGTATATGAGGATGCTTAGTGTTGATCTATAGGATCTAATATGTTTTGCTGTTGCTAAGCACTGAAATATCTTATATCTGAGCAAGTACTGCGATGTTCTGTCTTATTTGTGAAGTACAATGAGGGTGAATAAGTAATGAATGAATGATGCTGAGTGCTCTGTAAAGGATATAATCACAGATCTGTGTCCCAACTAAGGTTGCAGACACCTGAGTCTTGCAACCACCCTTGCCTCTACCTCGGGTGAGACTTCATCTGCTTCACATGTGTTGCCGAAAGGGCCAGTAGTTAGGGTTTTGTTGGTGCACTCTTGAGCTTTGAACCCTGGGTCTGCCCCTATGCCAACAAATGGTTCCATTATCGGGATGCTTCTTGATCACTGCGCTGAATGATGCTTCACTAGAGATCACAGAAAAGAAAGAAGCGAAGCAGGAGGAGGTATTCAGCCGGATCAAGGGTGAACTTAAAGAAGTGCAGTAGGCACTCCAGTCCAGTAGAGCAGTTTCTATGACACCCTTAACAATTGAAACAACAAGAACAACTGATGACCCCACCCAATTACACCAGATCGCTGAGAAAGTTGAAGCTCACCTTCGACGAGCTCAAGAAGATACAACGCAAGCCACCCAGGCTTTGGCACAAGTATAGAGCGCACATAGAGTACAACAGAGGAAGGAAGAACAAGAAAATCTTTCCCTGTAAGCGAAGTGGGAGGAGGAAACAACACAGTTACAATAGAGCAAGGACCAGTTGCTAGCAGAACAACTTGAAGTACAGGAAAGAGTTCATAGAGCACTTCTCTCTATGACGATCATTGAAGTGAAAATTGAAGAACGTGTCCCACAGTAGGTGGCACAACTTGAAGAAGTAATCCAACAAATTCAGCCATGCATCACAGATCTGGAACTTCGTACCATGCCTGAGACTCCAAAAGAAGTAAGAGATTTGAGGGAAGCAACTGCTCGTAACGCAGTTGGCTGATTAAAAACCTTGACTTTGGAGTGTAAGAAACTGAGTGCTAGAAGTGCCCAGACTTATGAGAACCTCACAGAGAACCCATAATTGCAGACATTAGAAGCACAACTCCAAGAAGCAAAGTAGTATGCAGATACGCTATAGGCCCAGCTGAAGGCCTTGACCCCAGTCGAGAGAATGAAGTGATTTCCAGAACAACGCACCGCCCAACAACAGGTACACATGCTGCAAAGTAAAATGATGGAAGTCTCTCAATGAATTCAACCACTCCAAGAGAAAGCATTCCAACTGTTCACTGAAGCTAAGAGCCAGGAAACCAAGCTTGAACAGGTTGTCATCACTGTAGAACAACACATGGAAGGACCAATAAATGACGCAGTAATCCAGTAGTTCACTGAGCAAGAGGTTGTTGCACTGCAGCAGGTCAAAGTAGCTCGAGCCAAGCTCAAGACATTTGAAGCGAAGCTGATCAAGACTAGAGCGACTTGGGACGAGTCACAGGTGAGTGTTGGGGGCCTGTTGGCCCTTGACCAAGTTTTGAGGAACACTTGGTCATATTTGACCATTTTTGGACATCAACACCCTGTCAAAGATGGAGCGCCAGGCGAAGTAGAGATCACGGGATATCGACCCACTTTTGGGGTCCTTTTAGGGTTTTGGGTTGATGTAATGGGAAATGAATTTCGGCCCATGGGTTTACCCATGTTTTAGGCCTATGTTGTAAAGTATAAATAAGTAGCTAGGAAATGTAAGAAGTGCCGATGGCTTAGTGCTAGTAATTAGATCTGTGTGATAGAATGTAAATGCTCTGTGCATGATTGTAAGAGACTTGTAGGCCTATGTGCAAGTGCTATAAGTGCTGAGTGCATAGATTGTAATAAGGCTTTGTGATAGATATACATGGGGAAGGAGGATCTGGCGAGGTGCGCGCAGATCTCCTATCCTATGCGGAGTACAAGTTAAGATCTGTGCTGTAATCAGAATGACCAAAGCTAATAAAGAAGAAGAAGAATTTGTGGACGTAGCCCCAGGGTGGGGGTGAACCACGTAAACCTATGTGTCATGCTTTGTGCTGTTGCTTCCTTTTGTTTTCACTATCTTGCTAAGTGCTATGCCATGATTAGATAGATTTTATTATGCTTTGTGATTCACTAGATGTATATGAATAGTATATCTGATGTGTATGAGGATGCTTAGTGCTGATCTATAGGATCTAATATGTTTTGCTGTTGCTAAGAACTGAAATATATTATATCTGAGCAAATACTGCGATGTTCTGTCTTATCTGCGAAGTACAATAAGGGTGAATAAGTAATGAATGAATGATGCTGAGTGCTCTATAAAGGATATAATCACAGATTTGTGTCCCAACTAAGGTTGCAGACACCCAAGTCTTGCAACCACCCCTTCCTCTACCTCGGGTGAGACTTCATTTGCTTCGCAGGTGTTTCTGAAAGGGCCAGTAGTTAGGGATTTGTTGGTGCGCTCTTGAGCATTGAACCCTAGGTCTGCCCCTGTGCCAACACACTTCTTCTTCAAATGAGTGGCTTATTTATTCTAGAGCATCTTATCATATGGCCAAGGATAAAAGCATATTTCCTGCTCTAAATGAATGTAATGCCAAGAAAATATTTGTTGGTGATGATAGATCTCTTAGTGTTGTAGGATCTGGAACAATTCAAGTAGATAATCGTCATTTCAATGATTTATTATGTGTTCCAAGTCTTTCTTGTAACGTTCTATCAATATATCAAATCACTCATTCATGTGAAGGTAAAACCATAGAGTTTTCACCTCACCAAGTTGTAATCAAGCATCTAAAAGATCCTAAGCATGTTCTTGCAAATTAAATTGCTGATGATGTTACTAGGTTGTACAATTTTGACAACTTTGGGTCATCATCTTTTTCATCAATTTTTGTTTCTCATAGCGATGACTTAAGAAAACTTTGGCATGAGCAGTTTGGTCCTCTAAACTATCGCTCATTGCAACAAATATGTAATCAATAGATGGTGACTAGTCTTCCTCTTGTTTCATGTAGAGATGGTGTTTGTGTTGGTTGTGTTCTCGACAAACATCATTGAGACAATTTTGACAAACGTGCCTCTTGGCATGCCTCGGGCCCTTTGGAGCTTGTTCATAGTGATTTGTGTGGTCCACTTTCTACTCCTTATTTTTCTGGGTGCAAGTATTTCTTAACTTTCATTGATGACTTTTCCAGACGTACTTGGGTTCACTTCCTAAAACTTAAGAGTGAAGTTTTTGACAAGTTTTTGGCCTACAAGGCTCATGTAGAAAAGCAATCTGGACAACAAATTCAAAGGTTAAGAACAAATAATGGAGGCGAATATGTGAACAATCATTTTACAAGTTACTGCACTACACAGGGCATCCAAATGCAACACATTGTTCCATATGCACCACAACAAAATGGTGTTCCTGAGAGAAAGAATCACACACTAAAAGAAATGGATAATTGTATGATCCAATCTAAGGGATTGAGTCTAAAGTATTGGGTGGAAGCAATCAACTGTGCAAATTACATAGTAAATTTCATTCCCACAAAGGCTCTTAAAAAGATAACACCGGAAGAAGCTTGAACTAAAATTAAACCAAATTTAAGTCACTTCCATGTATTTGGCAGCATAGCATGGGCTCACATTCCTAATGAGAAAAGGAAAGAATTACAACCTAAAAGTGAGAAGTGTATATTTGTTGGTTATTTTGAAGATGTCAAAGGTTATAGACTTCTTCAACCACATTGTAATGAAATTATTATTAGCAGAAATGTTAAATTTGATGAAAATATCGTGGCTTGCGAGCCTAATTTGGCGATTGTGCCTTCTTCGGCTTGCGAGCCATATTTGGCGTTTGTGCCTTCTTCTGTTCCTATTATAGTTTCTTCTTCAGATGATGACAGTGAGGATGAAAATCCACCTCCTCCTACTTACTTTCCTCCAGATGAGTCCTTTCAACATGAACCAACACCATTTCCACCGCTTCCTAGATGGGTCCGTTCAACACGAGAAGAAACTGGTGGTCTTGTCGAAAATCCTTCAAATCAATGTCAAAAACGTTCACAGTTCCAGTGAGCCTCTTCTCTTTTGGCTCAAGTTTCAGAGATTCATGATCTAGAGACATTTGCAGAAGCTTCAGGTTATTCAGATTGGGATACAACAATGAATGAAGAGTATCGTTCTTTAATGGAAAACGATACTTGGGATCTTGTACCTCTTCCAAAATGAAGAAAACTTTTCAGATGTAAATGGGTCTACAAAATTAAGTATGCATCAGATGGAAGTGTTTAAAGACACGAGGCTCAGTTAGTTTCCAAATGATGTTCCTATTGGACACACCTACCACACTTAGAAGGGGGGGGGTCAATGAGTGTGGGGATCTTTTTCCCAAAGCTTATATCTTACACAAAAACTTCTTAGTTAACATTCAACATTTTCTCATTACTCATTTATGTCATTTATGATCAATTATATGTGAATACATATCAACAACATATATCAACAACAAATCATCTCCACAAGGAACACAAAGAACACAAGATGTATGTAAAATTTTTCCTTTTATTATGGACTTCAATTCGGGGGTTTTTCAACAACAACTGAATAGAGTAAAACT
Organism: Picea engelmannii; assembly: GCA_009831015.1. Lineage (NCBI taxonomy): Eukaryota > Viridiplantae > Streptophyta > Pinopsida > Pinales > Pinaceae > Picea > Picea engelmannii. The sequence continues at coordinate 458,618 of ML790253.1, read as the reverse complement.
CTACAAGAGAACCGGCTCTATATGCAAGACTCAGCTTACATTCTCAACACCAACTGAGATGAGGCAACAATCCTCAACAGATATCAATCTGTCAACATAAACAAGTGCATCAACCATGCACTAACCTGTGCCAAACAACCTGTAATCAACTTGTACCTTAAACAAGTGCATCCAACCATGTACCAAGTATATACCAATAATGTGTCAACTACTCACCAACAATGACTCATCAATATGTACCAACATCATCAACTATACACCTCATGTATGTGCCAACTCATCAACTTGATCCAGATTATTTTCGGCATGAAATGAGATCGAAGATATAATAAAGAAATGCAAAGAGATATTGCAGATGTTCAATAATATAACATAAATGTATCAGAGATGCAACCATAAACACAGATATATAGTAATACATGATTTCTATTAATGAAAGAAATGTACAAAGACTGTAAAAATACAGAGTGAAAGACTCGCTAGAATGGTGGCAACTTATCTTTGAGAAGAGATGTGACGGCTACTCACATTCGCAAGAAGATGCTTACAATGAGGCTCTGAAGGCCTTTTTACAATAAACGAGAATGCCAAAAGTCTTAGACATCCAAAAACCTAACCCTAGGAGATGAAGCACGAAAATTCATGTGGGCCCCATTGTCTTAGACATCCAAAAACCTAACCCTAGGAGATGAAGCACGAAAATTCATGTGGGCCCCGTTTGGGTAAGTTAGTACATCAACTTCCCGGGGTCGTAACTTTTGCATACGATATACGTTTTAGGTGTATGATAGCTCGTTGGAAAGGTATCATCGAGGAGATTTGTTTTGGGGGATAAATCATGCCTTCGAATATCATTGAGAAAATCGATCTCGAAAAAACTTCATTTAGGCCCTCAAAATGGCCCCAGAAGTTAAAACCTGCTAAAAATAGTAAATTGCCAAAATTGGTAGAAAACTGTTTTGAGCCAGTCGGCAAAGGTGGGTGGCCACCGATATCAACCTGGATCAATAGTGGTATCATAACAGGCTTCTCTTGATTGTTTTTTCAATGCATGTCCCCGACGAGGTCCGAGTATAGAAATTTGGGTCTCGAGCTTGTCTCTCTTGAAGACAATCGCTCTCGCACACCCAAGAAACCCTCAATGACGGAAGAAAAGAAAAATGATGGAGCAGATGATCCTATCAATCTGTTTCTTGAGCAAGCTCTCACCCGACAGAGGGACGAAATGATGGAGAATTTTTCCCACATCCTTCAACGCCTGCCGATAGCATCAGACGCATCTTCATCAAGCGACCACTTTGGAGGCACCTCGCCTTTCAAGGTACAAGTTAATTTTGATATTCCTGTATTTGAAGGACAGATAGATGCAGAAGCCCTAGAAAAATGGTTAAATCTGCTAGAAGGTTATTTCTCTGTTCACAATTTTTCCGACAAAGAAAAGAACACCTTCGCACTCCTTAAAGCTCTCCCTCATGTCAAACATTGGTGGGAAACTTACTGGGAGAAAAGTTCCACAGAGGAGTCTGGAATATATGGGGCCGATCCCACTTGGGATTTTTTTGTGGATGCGGTAAAGGAACAATATTACCCTGTTGACAACTATGAGGACTAGTACATGAGATGAACCACACTGTGGCAAGAGAGGGGCCAAGCAGTTCCGGAGTTCACCAATACCTTCCATACCTTGCATACCAAGTTGGGTATCAAAGACTCCGAGCGACATTTGGTTCTGAAATACCGTGGGGATATACACAGATACATCCAAACTGAAATGGATTTTCTAGACATCTCATCACTCGATGCTGCCTATCGATATGTTGTTAAAATCGAGCAGAAATTTAAGCACTAGAACAAACGGGAGTTCGGGTCTGTAAATCCACAACAACCAAAGTATGACAAAGACAACCCTAACAAACAGTCTCCCAAAAACCAGTCCAAGACACAGGAAAAGAAGGGTCACGGGAAGACAAAGAAGGACAGTGGAAAATGGTGCGATTTCCACAAAAGCCCTTGGCACAACACCAATGAATGTCGCTCAAAAAAGTCATTGGTGGTCGAGATAAAAGACAAGGAGCCGAACCCTGATTCGGAATTTGATTCTGAAAATACTGGTAAAGGACAGATCATTGACGCAGACCCCACTRCTATTGTTGCGACCATAGMAATTCAACCAGAAGAACCAACCGATCCTGAAGAGGGGGAGCACCTTTTTCATTCATAGTTGTGGGTGAAGGGGACCCCGCTGCATTTTATTGTTGATAGCGGAAGCCATAAGAACCTCATCTCAGCAGAGGTTGTCAAACAGTTGGGATTGTCAACAACACCACACCCGCAACCATACAACATTGGGTGGCTTCGCCAAGGACGAGATCTTCGTGTCAGCCAACAATGTCGATTGTCATATGGCATCCAACCCTTCAAGGATGAGGTATTATGTGATGTTGCCCCACTGGATGTCTGTGATGTTCTCTTGGGCCAACCATATATGTTGAAGTGCCATGCTATTTATGAGTCTCGACCTCATAGTGTCATTGTCACTTTGGGGGGTCATCTCTACAGAATACCAGAGGTAGTTCCCACTACTGTTCCACCTAAAAAGTGTCGCAAAGTAGTATCTCATACTGCAAAATTTAGCTTCTTCACAATCTGTTCAAAAGGAGAACATAAGGACACTGCAACCACTACAGCCTCGCCCCAAGCACCTTTTATCCCACAGAAGCAGGTCGACAAGGCTGCAGAAAAATGTAAAGATTCCTTCTGCACAATGTCCTCTCATGTAGCCCGACTTGTTGAACAACCTCAGCCTCAACAGGTTCGTGATAGATTTCCACAAACTAAGCAATGTGGCATCTCCAGCAAGACAAGCAGCTCACCAAGATGCAGATTCAACAAACTCTTTTCCCTCCCCCCCGGGAACTCAACACAATGGAGAACATTGATTACTAAGGAGGGAGGATTGATCCAGGTGGATATCGGTGGCCACCCACCTTTTTCGACTGGCTCAAAACAGTTTTCTGCCAATTTTGGCAATTTACTATTTTTAGCAGGTTTTAACTTCTTGGGCCATTTTGAGGGCCTAAATGAAGGTTTTTTGAGATCGAGTTTCTCAATGATAGTTTAAGGCATGATTGAGCCCCCAAAATGAATCTCCTCGACGATACCTTTCCAATGAGCTATCATACACCTAAAATGGAGATCGTATGCAAAAGTTACGATCCCGGGAAGTTGATGTACTAACTTACCAAAACGGGACCCACATGACTTTTGACGCTTCATCTCCTAGGGTTAGGTTTTTGGATGTCTAAGACTTTTGGCATTCCTGTTTATTGTAAAAAGGCCTTCAGAGCCTCATTGTAACCATATTCTTGCGAATGCGAGTAGCTGTCACATCTCTTCTCAGAGATAAGCTGCCACCATTCTAGCGAGTCTTTCACTCTGTATTTTTATAGTCTCTGTACATTTCTTTCATGAATAGAAATCATGTATTACTGTATATCTGTGTTTATGGTTGCATGTCTGATACATTTCTGTTATATTATTGAACATCTGCGATATCTCTGTGCATTTCTTTATTATATATCCGATGTCATTTTGTGCTGAAAATAATCCAGATCACAACTGCTTGTCTCAACCATGACTAGTTTTGGATTAGTCAACAACCCCAACTTGAAATAATCATAACTTTGTACCTGTAATGAATACAGATCTGAAATTGATACAAATTGTTCTTCAGTGTGTTTTATGCAATTCCTACAGGAGGCACTACTTGGAACCTCTCAGAAAAGGAGTTATACCAAAAATGGCATACCTTGCTGAATTCTGGCTTATTCTAGAGAGCGACCTTGTAGAGCGTGCCTCGCTCAAAATATTCATTGAATTGATCTGAAAATATTAAAAAACATACTATAGACTATACCCTAACCAACACATTTGGTCTCACTGAATTTGGATATGTTATGAATAAGTTATGCATGTTTACCCGAAACACTTGTTTTTGACTAGTTTCGGGACTAGCCACAAACCCTATTTTCCACGGAGTGTAACTCCCAAAATACAAAGACCCACAAGCTGAATATTTTACCATAGATATTTGGGTATGTTTTATCAATGTCATAGCAATTTCACGGTCTGAAAAATTATAGAAAAAAAGTTATAACAAAAATGGTGAGATGACCTGTAAATAACATACCTTAGAAAGCATCATCAAAAGAATTTATCCTCCCTTCAATTCTAGCCCTCTTTTCTTCACCTTCCTTCTAAAATTCGGCTTATATATCCTTGGTTACCTCAATCACCTATAGATCTTCAATATGCTCAAGTTTTCCACACAAAAAATGCTCAAGAAGCTCTCACAAGAAGCTCTCCATCAATACTCCAAAAGATATTCTCACAAGAATCTCTCCATTGATCCACAAAAAGGATGATCTACAAGAGACCATTGCTATCTTATTTATACTTTCATCCTCTAGGTCA
>ML790253.1:422713-440801 GCA_009831015.1 Picea engelmannii | reverse complement strand
TACACAGGAAACATAGGTTTTTATGAGATTCTCCATTTTCTGGCTCATGTAATGTGAAGGATGGACTCTCAAACTGTTCCTGTACTGCCACACTTTGCAATAAATTCTAATAGTGAAATCAAAATAAAATAACATGAAATCAAAACAAAAAGTAAAAGAAATAAAAATCTATAATAATAATTTACAATGAGCTTGCCAAGATGGATCAGTGGGCCCTTGCCGATGCCAACATGGAAGATTTTAGTTCAATAGATGCTAAATTCTAAAAGACACACATGATCATTGAATTCAAGCTTACATTAATTTTCAACAAGTAAGTTTACAAAAAGAGTTTGTTCAGAAATCCAATCTGCAACATAACACTTCCTCTCCCTTCCTCAGAACTATGAGGTCTTATTTATACATAAAATTCGTGGAGGAATGGATGAAACCGAATCCCCAAACTCAAAAAACATTTTTTACAATTTTAGGATAAATTCCAAAAATCAGGGTTTTTCATCAATTTGGGCAGATTTGAGTTAGAGATCCACCCATATCTTCTAAAAAAAATCAAAATTTTCAAAAGTGCCCTCCCATTACTCAATTTTCCACATTCTAGACAAAACCCATATTGTATAATTTCTAGATATGATACCATCTGCATGGAAATCGAGGTGCAAGTTGGAAGTTTGAGATTTTTGCTAATTTTTATATAATCATTCCCCTTGAGCTGGAGGTCCACATGTGTGAGATGTGTGAAGTATGACATAGTTTTTTGCATGTTAACATCATTCTGGACAAAACCCATGTCCTCGATTTTCCTCTAGAAGCATTCCAAAATTTTGAATTATATCTGGTACCAGACGAGCACATAAATAAGTATCGGATGAACACATCATTGGTACCAGACGAGCTGAGTAATGGATGAACACCGAAATAAGTACCGGATGAATATGGGTTGTTTTCATAAGGTCTTCTTAGATAATTCAAAGTAATTAGAGAGATTTAAACATCAAATATTCAATCCAAATAAAAATAAATCATCATAAATTATGATTAAACATAAGTTACCTCATATGTACACAATAATTGCTAAAAGACATGTCTATTGGGGAAAAAATGCAGAGAGTGCATATGTATTAGGAAAAATTGGTTAGGATATGGGACAAAATAAGACAATTGGAGGTGACAAAAAGGAGGCTCAACATTTCCCCCATGCCTTATCCATTGTATGTCCTCATGCAACAATGATCAAAATTTCAAAATTGATGGTACTCCTCACTCGATCAAGCATTCCCTGAAGTTCCACCCTTCTTCATCTCCTTAAGTTTCCTTTTAAGTAACATGCTATACAATATACACTTCCTGGCCTATGCTTCACACTTCTTACCCATGGCAAAGTAGTTATGATGGCAAAGTGTAGTCATGAGTAATAGATTGGATTTGTTAGTGATTTGACGTTAATTCTTATCCAATCTGTTGTGGACCATAATTATGAGAAAGGGACAGATGTGACTCTAATATGATTATAGGATAGTGGCCAAGAGTTTTCATAACAACTTTGAATAATAGGCCCCCTGGCTAGATTACCTTTAAAATAAAAGTGATATAAGCATAGTTTAGATCTCATTTGAAGAGAGGAACACATAAAATAATACATGCCAAGATGATTAACTCATATCTTATCCAAGTTTATAGATATGAAGCTCTTCTTTCTTAGGTAGTGTGAATTACATATACTGAGGGTCCCACTTTCATGCAAACCTATTTAATTTAAACATAAAACCCTAAAGTGGATACTTGAAGGTTCTTAAGAACATCATCTGAGAGATATAAAGGTCATCTCCTAGCCTTGATTTGATAATGATTGCTTCAGAATGAGACCCAAGGGTTTTTGTTTAGTTTTAGGTGTGCCGATTTATTTTTTTCAACTCCCTTTACCCAACATAGCTCCACTGCCAACATGCTTGTTTAGTACCCCATAGGGTTTATCTTAGTACCATACAAGCATGGCCCCGCTGCCAGTAGGCATGTTCAATACCTCAACGGGTTTACTTGTACTTCCTAATACTTCCTTTTTATTATATTACTCAAAAGATTTAGAATGATGTATATTGTTCATTGACAACTTTAGAGTATAAGGAAGGAAGGTGGTACAAGAGTGTTTTAGAGTTATTAGGCACATAATTAATTGCTTGCAATCATCCCAAGGGTGACATCGTCCACATTAGCCTTAAATATTAACTATTCAATGCATAATGGAACATCTCGGATAATGACTAAGAAGTCCCTCTAGTTAATCCTATTAGGGTTCTCATGAAAGTTCATTAAGGTTTTGCAAGGGTGGTCCACCACATGTGGTTTTCATCAATACCTCCCAAGAGAAACTTGTTAAGATAAACTTGGATAAGAACTTGTTGAATCAACTAGCTTAGTATTAGACATAATGGTGTCACCACTTTTCAATGGATATGTCAATTATTAATCATTTTTTCATAATGATGAGGTAATAAGACTAGTGCACCCATTATCATATAGAGATAAATGTGAAAATATCTCCTTAAAGGATAACACTTTTGATTCATTTAGGGGTGAGTGTAACAATGTAGGAGGAAGATGTATACGAGAGTAAAGAACAATTCAACACAAGACTTAAATGATCCTTGATAGAAAGAACATGAAAATATTAGCCCATACCTCTAATTACCTGAAGTGAAAACAATGTTAAGTACATGACAAAGATCATATCACTTTGGCATCAGTACCAGATTGGTAACTGGTATCGAAACATGTTTTTGCAGTACCGGAACATGAGAATACCAGAACAATATTCTGCAGTACTAGAACATGGTAGTACCTGAACAAGATTCTGCAGTACCGAAACAGAACAATACCGGAACAAGATTCTACAGTACTAGAACATGACATTGCCAGAATTTTGGAAATGACTATCAAATTCTAGCATTGAACATGTTGATTTAGACTTGCTGACAGAAGCTGAAAAGAATATGAAGGTCCCAACAACCAATCCCCCATTCCTGAGGTTTTGCATGCCCTCATGCACACAATGTGAGACGCTAAAAAAATAAGGAGGGTTGCTGAGAGGGATATGAACAACTGCTAAAACAAACCAATAGAACTAATTAAAACTAGATTTTTATTCATGCTTAGAAATAGAAAATTCGGGGAAAATTTCAAAAGTTGAACAATGCGTACAATATTCATGATTTATTTGACCAAAATTATTAGCTATGAATAAAATAGTCTGGAATTAACATTCAGTTTCATTTTCTATTAAAAATATCACTTAATTGATCATCTTTGTGAAATAATGGTCTTAAAATAGATAGGTAATGATAAAGCACGAATGCATCTTTTTTAACAACTTAAGGAAAAAGAAGAAATTTGAGGAAATAGGTCATGAAGTACTCCCTTAAGAGTTCTCTTCCGTTGACAAGGATGCCTTTTCTGCTTTTGAAAATACCCTTTCAGTATTATGTTTGTATTCAAAGGATGAAGAGATTACCTTCTCATAAAAGTCCAAACAAAATTGTCATAACTTTTAGAAAGAAATCTACTGGAGGAATAAAAGATCTTAAACTGATTGCTTTGTTAACTTTTGACATTCCCATTTATGAAAAGTATGAAAGATAGGTTGCATTGCACTTATATGCATCATTTATTTAGTTATTTACTATCCTACTCTAATTGAACAAAATAAAATGTACTTAAAGTATAGGAATACTTCCAGTGAAGCCATGTGTGTAACATGGTTATAAATATATTCATACTTGGGTATAAAAGATAAATTTAAATGCATAATGAAGTATGAAGGACCAACTACTTTGATGACGAGATCAAACAATAATGAAAATTAAAAGAGTAGTGTGACCTGATAACTAATTGGTACCATCTTTCAATAGGATCATGATATTCTTGTTTCCCTTATTTGTTTTGGTCACACAACATGTCCTCATTTTCCATGCTATACATTATCTTCTTCAAAATGATTGGTCTTTGGAGTACATATAGGATCTGTTGAGAGGCATGATAAGAACTCCTCATCTCAGGTTCCAATGGTTGCTTTCCATTGAATTCTATCCATGATTCTTTAGTCTCCTCAACAAATTGACAAGAGGAATCCGAATGGACTTCTAAATCTTCTTGTGAAGAGACGAAAAAATTATTTACTGCTGTCAAGATATGCTCTTCTTGAGAGGCGGATATCCTAGATGTTGCTAGAATGTGAGAAAGTTCTTGTAGGAACATTCTTAAAGCTCTTGATTATCCTTGAATTACTCTAGCTGGTTGATGATCCTTGTCTCGCAATGCAAATTAGTACTTGGGGATTCTTACAACACCCCAAAAATGATTTATCATCAAAGATTTGAATTTTAAAACTAAGAAATTAAAACTATTGCAAAAATAAAACACACCAAACTTGAACTCCTTGCATTACTAGGACCCTACTGTCACCAGGTTATCGGTGCGCACAAGTCATCTCATCGTAAATAAAACTAAATTTTCATAAATAAAAACACACTTTTGCATAAAATAAGCAAAAAAAACACTTGCATTAAAAGAAAAAACACTTTTGCATGAAAGGGAGAGGACAACCTAATTTTGGCGCAACCCCACTAAAGTGGATGTGTGGGCTCTTCCCTCACATCTTACCATCTTCTCTCCACCCTTAGGTCGTCCATAAAGCCAATCCAAAACCATTAAAACAATCTAATTCAAATACTACCTATTACCATTTACAATTCCCCGGAAACGACGCCAAAATGTTGGTGCAATTATATGTATAATATGTTACCAAACATAAATTATCGATCAGGATTCGTAATCAATAGACTTGTTACACTATATGTGCCGACAACATGTGGTTTAACTATGTATGTTGAGTATAGCATATAAGAAAACCAAATACTCTGTTTTCACACTTTTCAAATAACACTCTCCACACATTTCAAAATTCAGAAAGCAAAACTCATAAACAAGCATATGATCTAAAGTTCTTCCTCAGGTGATGGACCTGTTCGTTAAAGGCTCATTAAAGGAAAATATGAACTTTGATTCTATGTCCTAGAGAAACTAAACTAACATCAATTAACACTCTATATACGCATAAAAAGGAAACTCAATCAAGCTTAAAAGAAATACGAGGCTGAGTAAAGCACTCTGTTATAGGTGCATGTAGGGTGAGAGATGGAGGTCTTGATTGTGCCCGAGTTTGCAATATGTAGTCTAATCAATTCTGGAAGAAAAATCTAATTGTGGTGGAATAATCTATTAAAGGCTCGTGTATGGTGAAAGATGAAGATCCAACCTATTCTCATTTCCTGTAATAACTCAATTCAATAATAACTTGCAAGCAATCCCTATCTAATTTTGCACATTTATTCAAACCAATGACATTCAGAAAGTAAATCAATGCAACTGGGAAATTATGAAAAGCTATTTCGTTCCTACACAGGAAACATAATTTTTTATGATATGTTCCATTTGCTGGCTCATGCAATGCGAATGATGGACTCTCAACCTGTTCCTGAACTGCCACACTTTGCAATAAATTCTAATAGTGAAATCAAAATAAAATAACACGAAATCAAAACAACAAGTACAAGAAATAAAAATATATACTAATATTTTACAATGAGCTTACCAAGATGGATCGGTGGGTCCTTGTCGATGCCAAAATGGAAGCTTTTAGATCAACAGATGCTAAATTCTAAAAGACACACAGGATCATTGAATTCAAGCTTACATTAATCTTCAGCAAGTAAGTTTACAAAAAGAGTCTGTTAAGAAATCCAATCTGCAGCATAACAATTCCTCTCCCTTCCTCAGACCTATGAGGTCTTATTTATACATAAAATCCATGGAGGAATGGATTAAACCAAATCCCCAATCTCAGAAAACAATTTTTACAATTTTAGGATAAATCCAAAAAAATTGGGTTTTTCATCAATTTGGGCAGATTCGAGTTAGAGATCCACCCATATCTTATAAAACAATTCGAATTTTGGAAAAATGCTCACATAATACTCAATTTTCCACATTCTAGACAAAACCCATATCGTATAATTTCTAGATCTGTTACCTTATGCACATAAATCGAGGTGCAAGTTGGCAGTTTGAGATTTTTGCTAATTTTTGCATAATCATTCCCCTTGAGAGGGAGATCCACACATGTGATATGAGTGGATTCTGACTCATAAATCTACATGTAAACGTCGCTCTAGACAAAACCCATGTCCTTGATTTTCCTCTTGAAGCATTCCAAAATTTTGAATTGTATTTGGTATCGGACGAGCACATAAATGTGTACCGGATGAGCACAACATTGGTACTCAACGAGCTGAGTACTGGATGCATGCCGAAATAGGTACCAGATGAATATGGGTTGTTGTCATAAGGTCTGCTTAGATCATTCAAAATAATTAAAGAGCTTTAAATATCAAATATTCAATGGAAATCATTAATAAATCATCATAAATCATGATTAAACATATTTTACCTCATATGTATAGAATAATTGCTAAAGGACATGTTTTTTGAGGAAAATAGGTAGAGAGTGAATATGTATTAGGAAAAATTGGTTAGGATATGGGACAAAATAAAGCAATTGGAGGTGACAAAAAGGAGGCTCAACGAGGAGGTTAGGGCCCTAACATGCCCTCCCCCTTGAAGAACAACTTTTTCCTCAAGGACTGAGATGAGGAAATTGTTGCAAAATGGTGGTTGAATCCCATGTGGCATATTCTAGAGTTGTATCTTCCCATTGTACTAACACTTATTTGATGGTGTGCTGACGGAGACAATGCTTTCACTAGTCCAAGAATGCTTGGGGCCACAACTAGATGGAACCTTCTTCATCCAACTCAGGGAGACTGGTTTGAGGTTGGCAATTAGTTCCAATCACCTTCTTTAAGCATGAGACATGAAAAACATGTTGGAGCTTAGAATGAATAGGAAGAGCTAACTAGTAAACCACCGACCCCACTCGTTTGAGAACTGTATAAGGACCATAAAATTTGGGAGCAATTTTCTGACAATGTTCAGCTTTGATTGAAGTCTGCTTATAAGGTTGCAGTTGAAGAAACACAAAGAAATGAGAAATGACATTAATCTTCTTGTTGCTTCATGCAATTATGAGCCATGACCAAATTTTCTTTGAGGACACGGATAATAGCCTCTCAAAATGTAAGATTGTTGTCAGCCTCCTGAACCTTCGAGACATTGGTCATGTATGAGAGACTTGATGGTGGATTTTTTCCATATACTACTTCAAAAGGAGTCATGTGAGTAGTTGTACGATAAGATTTTTTGTACCACCATTCAACTAGGGGTAACCATTGAGCCCACTGATTTTTCCTCTCAGATGAAAAACACCTCAAATATTTTTCCAAACACTTGTTGAGAAATTTCATTTGGACATCAGTCTGGGGATGATAGGTTGTGCTAATATGTAATTGGGGTCCCTGTATCCTGAACATTTCTTGCCAAAAATTGCTCGTGAAAATGAGATCTTGGTCAGAGACAATAGAATGAGGCATGCGATGAATCTTGAAGGTATTATCCATGAAAATTTGAGCCACTGCGGCTATAGTGAATGGGTGTTGAAGAGAACATAAATGAGCATATTTGGAAATATGATTAATTGCCACCATGATGTCTGATTTATTCCCTGATTTAGGTAATCCAACAATGAAATCCATAGAAATATCCCTCCAAATAGCAGGTGAAATCGGAAGCGGTTGTAGTGAGCCCTCGACTTTGACTATTTTTCGCTTATTACATTGGCATACATCAAATTCAGCCACAAAGGTGTGGACGTCCTATTTCATACCATCCCAGAAAAAATAATATTTGACCCTTTCATAGGTTTTGGTAAACCCTGAATTCCCAACCATGGGTGCAACATGAAGCTCATAAATCACCGTGGATTTAAGTTGCGACTGTTTTATTAAATATAGACAACCTTTGTAGCGAAACTCGTCATTATGCCAAGAGTACCCTGGATAAGCTAGAGAATTGTCTTGCGATTATTGGATCAGACAAGAAAGTTTGGGATCTTGCAACCATTCTTGGTGAACAACTTGGAGCCAATCTAGTACAATGAAGGAGAGGGAAAATAGGAACCCTTCATTTTCATATTGTTGGTGTTTTACATGATTCTCAGATCTGTTAGTTATTGCCTTATGATTAATAAAAATATTCACTTTCATACAACAATTATCATAGAATAACTATACACTGAAAATATCAACTATAACGATGCAACATAAATAACAAGATCTAGAAATATTAACCATGCACAGTAGACAAAAGAACATAACACATGAACACACGATTTTATCCTGGGAAACCCAAACTTGGGAGAAAACCCAACAACCTTTCTCTAGAAGAATTTAGTCCAAGATATTACCAGTACATCACCATCAATAGCCAAAATACCATATAAAAAAGATCATCCCCAAGGCTAGCTTCACCAAGACCTAGCACCTCAATAAAATGACCAAGATCAACCAAGCAAGAGCTTCTCCAAGTGTGGATCACTCTCCAAGACAACCATAACCAAGATATAGCGAAATAACACAACTGTAGCTACAACTTCCTTGTACACAATGCAGGAAGGAGAACTATCTGGCTATCCAAATGAAATGAGCCAATCCTATATTTATACTAATATGGGTGCCAATCTGGGCCAACTTGTTATTTATGGGTCTTCAATTTCTCTATTATTTTCCTCTGGGGATGACTTTTCTTCCTGGGTGTCCAAATTCTTCATGAGGATTCTGTAATGGTGTAGATGGGAATTCTCAATGAGGGAGGCATTCCCCATACTCAGTTTTCTTTTTTCATAGAAAGGTTGTCTTCATGAGCCATGTTGATGTGCCATCTCCACACATGCATTCCATCTTAGGATATGCATGTGATAACATCTCGAATCCATCCACTCCTTAACAAGAGAAGGACTACACATAGGCCATTCACTACTAGCAGATCCCCGTGAGTGAATACATCATTACCCTTGGTCATATTAGCACTAGCATATCCCCGTGCATGACCAATCTGGGATAATTTCTGCCTGATGCTTATTTGGGCCACTCACCAATAGAAAATCCCCATGGATGAGTGAATAATTCTCCTTTAGTTAGATTTGCACTAGCATAGCCCTGTGCATGACCAATTTAGGAAGAACATTTACCCAAACCCAGAGAACATCAACATATCTAGGTCATTCACCACTAGCAGAGCCCTGTGAATAAATTAAGCATTCTCCCTTGGTCATATCAGCACTAGCATAGCCCCGTGCATGGCCAATCTAGGAGATCGTCTACTTGATGCTATCAACATACCTGGGACATTCACCACTAGTAGATCCCCATGAGTGAATGAATCATTCTCCCTTGGTCATATCAGCACTAGCATAGCCCCATGCATGACCGATCTAGGAGAATGTCTGCTCGATGCTATCAACATACCTAAGCCATTCACCATTAGCAGAGCCCCGTGGATGAGTGAATCATTCTCCTTTGGTCATATCATCACTAGCATAGCCCCGTGCATGACTAATCTAGGAAGAATGTCTGCTCGAACCTGGAGAACATCAACATATTTGGGCCATTCACCACTAGCAAAGCCCCGTGAGTGAATGAATCATTCTCCCTTGGTCATATCAGCACTAGCATAGCACCATGCATGACCAATATGGGATAATGTATGCTTGATGTTGAAACATCAACACTAGCCAAATCATCATGGATAATACTGTGTATCATCCTCCTCAGCCAAATCAACATGGCTAATATTGTGTATCATCTTCCTCAGCCAAATCATCATGGACACTCTGGGAGGATATATGCAATTTTCTCATCTATGGATAAGTATTGGAGCTTCATCGCTCCATTCTGTACCATGTCTTAGATGAAGTCCTGTAAGAAGCTTCTAAAGTTGCACCACTTCACAACTTGCGACACTGGATATGACATACTCTGCCTCTACTTTACTGAGTGCTACAGAATCTTGCTTCTAGCTTATCCCAGAAATATTAACCGATTCCAAGTTGAAACAACACCATGATGTGCTCAATATATCTATTTCACTTCTACTCAATCATAATCTGTAAATCTCTGCAGCCTCACTTAATCAACTATGACAAACCACATTCAATGGTACCATGCTTCACTGCCACCCACTGGAACTACCTTGGCTTCAACAAAATGCTGGCTCAGGGTGCTCACTACAAAGAAAATATCTTCCCTGGAATTAACCAGGTACATCAAGGATCCAATCTACTTCCTGTACATCTTGGGTTCCACCAAATCCGAATCTGAAGTAGAATCACTCAACTTATTCATATTTTTCATCATAGGTGTAGTCATGGACTTGCAGTACATCATATCGAATCTCATCAGTATCCCTTGAATTAGGAATATGTCATCTGGTCTCGTCATACCTCTAATCCCAAGAGTACATCTAGCCAATATCCTCCATCTCGAACTCTGAGGCCAACTCCCTCTGTCACTGGAGTAAGTCTTGTTGTGCAGTTTGCCTCACTGGCTACTCCCTCTGTGACTGAGAGAAAATCCATACCCAGTCCTCCTGATTGTCTGCCTCCTATGTCACTGTAGCAATATCACATCTCCTAGAAGCCTCTTTTCTCTGAAGCTTCTGTATGGCCTTCTCAACTCATGACAACTATCTGTCAGTCCCGGGAGATGTCTCTCTCCCACCTGGATCTGAGGGGGAACTCCTTCTGAATGAAATACTCTTCCTCTTAGTCAATTGACTCTCTCTAATATCAGGATCACTATGAGTTTGTACATTCTTGGTTAAAACCAAGCTCATCGAGTATCCATCGATCATAGAGTACCATGCTCCCTCTGGAACATGACTCCCTCTGAGTCTATACAATCTCTAGAGCCATATGCTCCCTCTGCATGAAGTCCGATCTCYAATGAACTGTCCTGAGAGACTGCTCCTCCCTACTGGATCCTAAGGGATGACTCCCTCTAAACTATATCTTCCTTTGAACTGGTACTAGGTGGACCCATTTTCATCACCACTGGTGGAGCCACCTGCTCCTCCCTGTTAATCTCCTCGTGGAACACTCTGCATCCCATTAAAGTATCTTTTTTTCCAGAAGGTTCTAACTTTGTCTTCTTCACCTTCGATATATGGATTTATACTATCATGTATACAACAACATGTCTAGATATCCTGCTCCATGTATCAAAATATATACCATCTAATATGTTTCCTCCTACAACCATCACTATATCTCCCTCTGAGAGTTATCACTTGTGACCTGCCCAGAACAAGTGCAATAACAAAAAATAACAGACAAGAAAAATATTCTTATGATAAGGAAATAGGAACAAGAATAAAAAATGGGAAACAAGAACAACACTTTTCCAATGTTGTTACCAATTATTCCTCCGTGGTAACCTTCCCAGAACAAAACAAGAACAAAAGACAAGAGAAACACTTTTCTAGTGTTGTGACCTCCATAGTAACCTTCCCGGGATAAAGAAAACAACCAAGAATATCTCCTAGAAGAGATCAATTTCATCTTGTAAATAAGTGCATCATTAGTACTAAACAATGATCATTTACATAATGATCATCATACTTACAATATTAAAAACATTTGATATAAAAAATATTCAACAGTAATATAACTCTAAAGACTGTTGTCTCGGTTACAATATTTATTTAAGATGCAGCAACAAAAAACATCAAACCTGATATGAAAGCCTGGAGTCTTGTTGTTTTTGTCCCATTTGATTTTGAGTTGACAATATTGTAAGAGAGATCATCACTTTTTCCTCCAACTCTTGGGCTTCCTCTAAGTGCACTATATTTAATATCCCTTCGGGTCTACTATCACTACTTGGACAAAGGTCCTTTTTCCAAGTGTACATCTCCTATAAACATCCTCATGATATAATTTATATACAAGTGCGTACCTCTGAAATTTGTAGCACCATCCATCTTTTCTTCTAATCTCAAGGTTTGCGCAACAAGAAACTAGAAATTGGCAACTACAACTGCAACAAAAGACTGGCAATTGCAACTATAACTGGCAACTGCAATTGTAGTGAGAAATTTCAATTTTCACCAAGTTGTAATCTGAGACCACCAGGATGTGCGCTAGGCTAGGGAAAGATGATCTATGGAAAAATTAATCTCAGTGTTCTCCAATAAATTTCTCAACGAGCTTGACAAGTTCATATCTATGAAACAACAAATTAAAATTGTGCAGTGGCAATATTTCAACTAGCTCTGATACCATGTTGGTTTTTTACATGATTCTCAGATCTGATAGTTATTTCCTTACGAATAATAACAAGATTCACTTTCACACAACAATCATCATAGAATAACTATACACTGAAAATATCAACTATAACAATGCAACGGGAAAAACAAGATCTAGAAATATTAACCATGCACAATAAACACAAGAACACAAGAGTTTATCCTAGGAAACCCAAACTTGGGAGAAAACCCAACAACCTTTCTATAGAAAAATTTAGTCCAAGATACTAGTAGTACATCACCATCAATAGCCAAAATACCATACATAAAATATCCTCCCCAAGGCTAGCATCACCAAGACGTAGAACCTCAATAAAATGACCAAGAGAAACCAAGCAAGATCTTCTCCAAGTGTGGCGCACTCTCCAAGACAACCATAACCAAGATATAGCAAAAATAGCACAACTGCAACTGCAACTGCCTTGTGCACACTACAGAAAGGATAATTTTTTTCCTGTCTAAATGAAATGAGCCAGTCCTGTATTTATACTAATTTGGGTGCCAGTTTGGGGCCGACTTATTATTTTTGGGTCTTTAATTTCTTTATTATTTTCCTGTGGGGCTGACTTCTCTTCCTGGGTATCCAACTTCTTTTTGGGGCTTCTCTAATGGTGTAGATGGGTCTTCTTGTACTTTCATTTGGAGAATGACTGCCCAAAGTTGCAAATCTCCAACACATATTTCCTAGAAAGAGCATCAACAAACACAATTTCTTTTCCTTTCTTGTAAATGATCTCATAATCATATCCAAATAGCTTGGTCACGCATTTTTGTTGCTTCGAGGATGAAATTCTTTGCTTGATAAAATACTTACGGCTTTGATGACCTGTTTTAATTTGGAAGCATTTCCCCAATAGATAAGGGCACCAAAGATCCACGAAATGCAAAATAGCTAACATTTCCTTTTCATAGATTGATTGGCTCAAATGTCGCTTCGAAAGTTGTTTTCTAGTGAAGGCCAAAGGTCAACTATCTTGCATGAGGACGGCTCCAATTCCTTTCCCTGAGGCATCACATTCCAAGACAAAATTCTTTGTGAAGTCGGGAAGGGCCAGGACAAGAGTTGTGCACATAGTCGCTTTCAAGGCTTGGAAGGATTGATCAACAGTTGGAGTCTAGGTGAAGGCATTATTTTTAAGGAGAGTGGAGAGAGGCGTTGCAATTTTTCCATAATTCTTAACAAACTTGCGATAATAGCTTGTTAAACTCAGAAAACCATAAAAGATCTTAAGAGTTTTTGGGTGAGGCCAATCTTGCATAGCTTAAATTTTCTTAGGATACACTCTGACACCATCCTTAACAACAATATGACCCAAGTACTCCACTTATGAGGCTCCAAAGGCATATTTAGATTGTTTAAGGAAACTTTGGTGCTAAGAGAGTAGATGGTGAACTTGATCCACATGGGTGAGATGGGTTGTCCAAGTTTTACTATAGATGAGAATATTATCAAAGAAAACTAAGACAAAATGATGAAGAAAAGGATGGAAGACATGATTCATGAGACTTTGGAAAGTAGAGGGAGCATTACACAAGACAAAGGGCATTACCATGAACTCATAGTGACCCTCATGAGTTCGAATGCAGTCTTAGGAATGTTTTCCTCTTTCATATGTATTTGGTGGTAGCCAGAACAAAGATCAAGTTTAGTAAAGTATTGGGCACCACTTAATTCATCCAAGATATCATAAATGACATGAATGGGAAATGTGTCTTTGATGGTGAATTTGTCGAGGGCGCAAAAGTCAGGACACCTGTGCCAAGTTCCTTCTTTCTTAAATACCATTACTGCATGAGAAGAATAGAGGTTGGTACTAGGACGTATAACACCTATGGCAAGCAATTCTTGAACAATTTTCTCAATTTCATTCTTATGAGCAAAGGGATGACGATAAGGTCGAACATTGGGAGGGAGACTCCATGGGATGAGAGGAATGGAATGATCATGAACTGTACCACAGGAAGGGGGAAGTATATGGGGAGTGGAAAAAACAACTTGATGTTTGAAGATGATATATTGGAGGTCAGGATGCATAGAGGGTGTCTCAATTTCTTGAATGGAATGGAGTTCAACAATAATTCCTGAATGACATATTTTGAGGAGATTTTCCATTCGATGGGAATTGATGATCTCAGGGAAGCCTATTGTTATGCCTTGGAACTTATACATTTATCCCTCTTGGTGGAATTTCATGGTTAATTCCTTAAAATCCATGAGGATGGGGCCAATAATACGTAACCATTCTGCACCAAGCATAATGTCACAACCACCCATGTCGATAGCACATTTTCACAACACTCCCCACATTTCATGAAACCTCCATTGGAAATCTTGATTTGAACTTTGTTGACTGTACAAATATAGTAATTGGTTTCTTGGGCAATGTGACGATGAATAAAATTATGGGTGTTTCCATTTTCAATGAGGATGATGACCTTTCGATACTTAATGTAGCCAATTATCTTGAGGGTTTGGGGAGTAGAGAAACCAGTGAGAGCATTCAATGAAATGATTGGTTCAATTTCGGNGTAAGAGGGAAAAGTAAAATCACTTGGCTCAAGTAACTCTGCCACAAGGGGGGCCTAGACGTCTTCTTCAGAAACATCCTCAAAGATGGCCATAAAAATATTTTTTTCCTTACACTTGTGCCACAAAAAATATTTTTCATCACAATTATAACAAAGGTCCTTGAGTTGGCATTCAACCATTTCTTCTCGGGTCAGTTTCTAGATCTTCAGTGGAGTGGGAGTATGGGTTGGAGTGGAGGGTTTAGGGTCAGGAATAAAGGAGGGTTTTCTAGTTTGAGAAGAGACAACCTATTGTGATTCTTTAGCTCTTTAAGTATATTCCACCCAACTCTAAGGATGAGCCATGAGGACATGGGCACAAATTTCATCCTTGAGGCCACTGATAAATAATTTCTGAAAAAAAGCATCGTACATGACCTCTATGTGGAAATCCAAGTGCTCAAAAGCAACTACAAAGTCTGCCAATATGCCATATTGTTTCAACTTGGTCAAATGACCTAAATGGTGGGTGCCAGTGTCAAACCGTTCATAAATTTTTGCAACAAATTGTGTCCAAGCCACATACTCTTGACGAAATTTTTTCTCCATTGCCACCATTTCCAACGTTCAGAATCTAGATGGAGAACACCATATTTGAGTTTGGACAACTCATCAATAATGTCGTGCGAAAATAAATAGTGTTTCATTTGAGTTACTTGGCATGTGGGATCTAAGACGTCAAATTTGTTCACCTCCACTCTAGGGAGTCATAGGCCCCATTGAAAGTGGTTGGAAGGAAAGGATGTGGAATGGGAGGATTCAATTCCTTCAAGGTGATAAGGTGTGGTAGAAGATAAGGGATCTTGGGCACGCTTAAACAATGTGGTCAAATTGTTCACTGCATCTTGGGATTGCTAACACATGGATGCCAATTGGGTTATGGATGTGGGTATTGATTCGAGATGAGAAAGCCGGGTATTGATGCTAGCAATATTGGAAGTAATGGCATAAATATCAGTTTCGATTTTCTCATGAGCTTTGTCTAGGGCAGTGAGGCACTATTCCTAGTCTTGGCTATGGGTGTGGGCTATTGGGATGGGAAAGGGGGCGGGTGGGGCCGCACAAAAAAGGGTTACCGGGGAATGGTACCACAATGATCAGTGCAAAGAGAGGAAGTCAATGGGATAAGTACTAGATAAGGGTGCCTAGAAGGGATTAGGTCCACTGGAAAAAAAAAGGCTTAAAAATGATAGGTACCATTGCGATCAAGGAACAGAGAGGAATCTAATGGGATATGTCTCAAATAATGGTGTGGGAAAGAAGAAATGTGTAGTAATATCACAACTTGAATGTAGAAGGCAAGGTTGCACGACAATAGATCTTATATGCTCCTCTTTTGTTCTGTTTCCTTCCCAATGGTTAGAGTTCATGGTTTCTACAGATAAGGGTTTTCCCTGTGCTATAGTTGTTTAATATATATGCAGGGTCAAACAATAGTACTCAGACCAATATCTCAAGGCACCAACTAAGGAGGCTAGACCGCACCCTTAGCCATACTACCTGATTACCCATGTAATAGAGAGTATCTTCTTGAGTGATGTTCTCAGTGGCACTATATCAGTAAGACGGTCGATTGATTGATCTATGGAGGGTTTGAGGATACCTAGGCCAATCCGTATACATGTGTTATCTAATGCACTACCACTCGAAGGGGTACCAACATGGGTTACAAGGGTGTCCAAGAATGTGAGCTTAAAAACCTCTTGTATTTCCTATGTGTATGTTTTCTTGACCATGGATTTATGCGTTGAACGATAAATCACTATAGTTTTAAGATGTCGGAATATGTCTCTACCTTGAAAATTTTTAACCGACAATTCTTTCCAAGGAAAGTGCTTTGATAACACTTGTTAGGTACTAGATCTATTATAATAGCAGAAAAGAGAAATATTGCAATGGATAACAATGAAACGATAATAGGAAATTGAAATACTACAGAGAATAACAACATAACGACAAATTATATGGAACCACAACACCAAAATAATACCTTTGTTGATAGGAAACAATGTCCACTTGCCTCTTTGAGGGGGAAACCTTCAACATAGTAGAGCTCTATTACAATAATTCTCAAGACAAGGACTTCTTATGCCTCCTACTCTTATTTATACTAATTCTATCTTCTAAAGAACATTCTAGAGGAAGATCCTTCTAGAAGCGGAAGCTTCTATTAGGTCTTCTTACATTGACTTGTTCTCATTTATTAAATAGGCCTTATTGACTAATGTTGGCCTTTATTACATGGAAAATATATTATTCTACCTACGTGAGGGGTTAGGGAGGTTAGATCCCTAATAAAATGAAATGATTAGGGATAGATGAAAGAATTTGTAATTTATGAAAAATGAAATTAATGATAGGAATGTGTGATATCATTCTCAATTCATTAATTATACTTGAAACTTGTTCACTGTCTTTTCAAACTCATGTCAACTAACCTTCAAATTGTTTATGTCAAACTGTGAGCAAAATTCCTCTTTTAAAATCATTTTCTATTTATATAACAGGGGGAAAATATATGACATTAAATGATATATGGTTTGGGACTTCATGGAATAATGCCTCGAAAGTGATATAATGAGGGGGTTTAGTCCTATATATATAAAAAAACAAAAGGATTTTCTTTTGTTTCATATGTTTGACTATAATTAATTGGAGTCTATGAATAATTTCCAACTAACAATCTCTGTATAAACACTACGTCTTTACATATTAAACCTTACTTGTATCTCAATTCTTTTAAGAAGTGTTGATCATATGAGTAGCATATATGAAAATATGTTAGAAACCTATAAATTTGAATTCACCTTCATATAACCAATCTTTAAAGGTTATAGTATAAAAAATAACCCAGATTGGTAATCTTGTAGGGAAAAAAATGAAAGCTACAAAGCTTATTTTAAAAATTCTTCAATGGAATAAGAGAACATCGAAGAAATCATACTCAAAGCTAGTCCAAACTGTTGGGTATGTGTTATGTTCTTTGCATGTGTGTGTGTGTGGGTGCGTCAGACTATTTTTAGCTGATTTGTAAATTAATCCCGGATTAAGGGATTAGGGTTTTGGTATCTATGGAATACCTAAAAACATTGTATATATTGTATGGCGAATGGTGAAATTCGATATAATGAAAATAAGAAAGGTTTTCCCAGTTGAGGGTTTCCGGTAAAAATCTCTGTGTACTCTGTGTATGAGCCATTGATTAATTTCT
>ML790253.1:386589-418245 GCA_009831015.1 Picea engelmannii | reverse complement strand
GATGTTCAATATCACTTTGTGAGAGACATGGTTGAGGAAAAGAAGGTGTTGCTGGAAAAGGTTGACACTTTGAAGAATGCTGCAGATTCATTGACAAAGTCTGTGAGCACAGAAAAGTTCTCTTGGTGTAGAGTAACAATGGGAATTTCTGCCCTGGATTGTTGACTATATAATCCCTTGGACCCATGGATGCAAAGAAAACAACAAGTGGGAGAATGTTGGGTATGTGTTATGTTCTTTGCATGTGTGTGTGTGTGGGTGCGTCAGATATGACAACTGCGTTTGACGATCCCTTCATCTAGAGCTTTGCCGTGTGCACTGGGCACTTTCCTAGGGGGGTCCCAGGGGGGGGAAGGTATGCCCCCCCTGGTTACGCGCAGCGTTTGGGGCAGCGCCCCAAATTTTTTTTTTTGGGCGGTTTTTTCTATTTTTAGCTGATTTGTAAATTAATCCCGGATTAAGGGATTAGGGTTTTGGTATCTACGGAATACCTAAAAACATTGTATATATTGTATGGAGAATGGTGAAATTCGATATAATGAAAATAAGAAAGGTTTTCCCAGTTGAGGGTTTCCGGTAAAAATCTCCGTGTACTCTGTGTATGAGCCATTGATTAATTTCTGTATTGCTTAAGAATCTATATGCATTGCTTTACTTCGCAGGTTTAAAACTTACACAAACATAGCTACCATAAATTATAATTGCAAATAAATCATATATTTGATGGATAAATGAGTTGGTGTTTGCATACATTTAACCACATGCTTAAATATATGCAAAAATCGGTGCAGATTGTTATCAAAACCACTAGGGCCGAGCTCTCTTACTAGGTTCAAACTCATATTAGGCTAGAGAAAATATTGTCATGCATATCATAAATGTAGATCATTCTTTGAACTTTTCAGACATGTGTCGAAATCTTAGGAATAATTGAAAAAAACTCTTCACTTGTTTTCTCTTCTAGAGGGTCCCACCTACTAATTGTATTTATATTTGAGTATGCCTTGCAACCATTTGCAAGCTATACAACTAGTGGCAAGTTTGCAAGTCAAAATGTGAATTGAGCGGGAAGCCTGGCAATGATTTTCCGGCTAAGAAATGTTGACCGGAATTGTGGTCAACATAGGTGAGATTTTAAGTTCTTGTCACTCTTGTCATGACCTTAGTATTTCTTCCCTTTGGACTCAGTGGAGTTTAAATTCTCTTTTCGAGATTGGCAACTCAGGTTTTATTTTGTGCTTCTCTCACCTTTGTGGTTTGGAACTCTATTGACATCAAATAGATTTTCATGAGTTTTAGGAGATCCGTTGAGTATTAAGGAGGTAGGAGGGTCTAATTGAAGGCAATATCAATTCAATCTAGTTAGTATCAAGTAAAAACCAAAAGCAAGATACCAATGTCTCAACCTAGTTTAAAATTATAATGGGGATTTTGGTGCAACATATGCGACATATAAGAGCAGTGGAAGATACACTTTGTGGGATGGACCTTTTAATCAGATACACTCTATGAATTCAATTTCTAGAACATTCATGGAACATTTAATGCACTAACTATTGGATCTGGACATGCAGGTAGTGGAGTATGAAAATGAAGCAGTTGATGAAGCCATTGTTACACATGTTATTATCTAAGTTTTTATGTATTAAAAGACAATAAGTCTCTTAGGAAAATACTATGGAGGCTATATTGTTAGCCACTTTTTGAAATTTTGTACTTAAAGTTGTTGATAGTGTACATCTATATGTTGAATCTATGTTCTTTTTTGGACTTTGGTCTTCTGAAAATAAACCAATTTTGATGTATCTTTGTTGTGAGCATTTGTTGCATCCTTTTACTTAATACACAATATCTACCATTTATTGTTAAAAAAATCATATACACAAATTTAAATGAACACTGGTTAAACATTGTGAAGACGCAAGAGAAAAATAAAAGAAATAAAGGAACTATGTGTTAAAACATGAGAGTCGACGTGTTTTGATCCCTCCAGGGATCATCATTAGGAGGATCACTCAAGAAATAAAAGAGGCTCATCGAATAAGCAAATACAAGGCAATTAAATAGATGTCCAGATTCTTGAAACCCGCATTGAGAGAGGTCATCTTGGTAAAAATAAAACCCTAAGAAACAGTCAGGTAATGTATCTTAAGTCAACAAGTAACGTGTCTTAAGTCAACAATCACTGGTCTCCAAGACTCACTTAACTTCCAGTCGTCATCTCTATTTAAATTATTGGGGTTTAATGTGATTTCCAAAGCCTCCATTACTTTACGCTTCCCATAGTTATCCAGTTTGGCCACAACTCTAGCACCCTCTAAACACACATGGTGGCTAGTTGTACAAGGATGTTCTGTGAGGGTTGACTTTTGGAATCTATTCAATTTTAGCTCAACACCATGCTCTTTAAATATGACTTTCATGAATCTTCCTGTCTCACCAATGTAGACTTTGCCACATGAGCAAGGAATAGCATAAACTCCTTTATATAGGTTGGGGTCAATTTGATCCTTTGCTGAGTCTAACATAGTCCTTATGGTGTTTATGGGGGAGAAAGCCACATGAATGTTGTATTTCCTTAATATCCTATCTATCTTCTCAGATAGACATTTGATGTAAGGGAGGGAAAACCTCTTCATTTCTTGACGTGTACTCTATTGTCGCACATAGGATCCTTTTTCCTTTATCATGGCTTTCTCAACTTGGTTTACTGAGTACCCATTCCTTTTAGATGATTTAGTTCGAACTCAATATGCTCTTTGAAGGGAAGGCGCTTGACTCTTTCCCTTTAAAACCCAAAGGTTGGAGAATATATGTTGACGACACAAATTTCCTTTGGACTCATGGGAGGAACGATTTGGACAAGTTTTTCGATCATTTAAACAATCAACATGAGAACATAAAATTCACAATGGAGATTGAGAAGGATAATAACATTTTGTTTTTGGATGTTCACATCACCAAGAAAGGAAATGGTTCCTTTGGGCATGAGGTCTACAGAAAACCCACACACACTGATAGATATTTGAATGTTGATTCACACCATTTTCCTTCCCAAAATCTTGGAGTATTTAACACCTTAATGACTCGAGATTTACGCATGTCTGACGAAGAACATGTTGAGTTGGAACTAAATCATCTAGAAGATGCATTTTATAGTAACGGGTACTCAGTAAACCAAGTCGAGAAAGCCATGATAAAGGAAAAAGGATCCTATGCGGGACAACATATTACACGTCAAGAAATGAAGAGGTTTTCCCTCCATTACATCAAAGGTTTATCTGAGAAGATAGCTAGGATCTTAAGGAAAGGTGACATTCAAATGGATTTCTCCCCCATCAACACCATAAGGACTATGTTAGACTCAACAAAGGATCATATTGACCCCAACCTATATAAAGGAGTTTATGCTATTCCCTGCTCCTGTGGCAAAATCTACATTGGTGAGACAGGAAGATCGATGAAAGTCAGATTTAAAGAGCACGGTGCCCACCCAAAATTGAATAGAGTCCAAAAGTTATCCCTCACTGAACATTCTTGTACAACTAGCCACCATGTGTGTTTAGATGATGCTAGAGTTGTGGCCAAATTGGATAACTATGGGAAGCATAAAGTAATGGAGGCTTTGGAAATCATGTTAAACCCCAATAATTTAAATAGAGATGACGGCTGGAAGTTAAGTGAGTGTTGGATACCAATGCTTGTTGACTTAAGACACATTACTTGTTGACTTAAGATATGTTACCTGACAGTTTCTTAGGGTTTTATTTTTACCAAGATGACCTCTCTCAACGCGGGTTTCAAGGATCCAAACATCTATTTAATTGTGTTGTATTTTCTTATTCGATGAGCCTCTTTTCTTTCTTGAGTTCTCCTCATGATGATGATCCCTGGAGGGATCGAAACACGTTGACTCTCATGTTTTAATTCAGAGTTCCTTTATTTCTTATATTAAATGAACACTTTCAATGAGTTCCATCATCATTCAAGAGGTCAATTAATAGTTGACATTGTTGTACAATTAGTATATATACATTGGAAAATTTTAGGTTATACTTTAAATGTAGATCAACTCTATAAAACTTGTCTCTTCCTTTGCCTAGTGTTTTGGATTTCACCATGACTTGCTATCTCAACTTCCTCGCTTCCTTTTCTTGGATTATGCCTGTTTGTTTGACATCTATGGGAATTCATTGTGTTTCTTCAAATGTTATGTCTATTCTTAGTTTTCTTGTGCAATTTAAGTTCATGCTATGCCCAAAATTTTCTATTGCAAATGACTTTCAATATCAAAGTCCCAAAGATGTGTATGTTCATTCCTAGAAATTAATAGAGAGTTGCACCAATTTGATCTCAAAATCATTTCAAACCACATTTTCATTTTCTTATGTTTGTCTCAACTTTGTCAATGTGGGTGGCTTATCTGATCTCAAAACATCAAACTTTTGATATAAGAATTCTACTACATAACCTTCGATAATGAAAGTCGTTTTCAGTGGCCAATGGAAATCCATCAAGAATGGCTTGTAAAAATCACACATTCCTTCTTGGGATTCAATAATCTATGCCCCACATTTAGCTCTTCATTTTTTCACATCAATAACCTTGCCATTCCACATCCAAACGATGAATCTAGTATTTTCAAATACATTCTAGACTTTTGTATACATCATTTTCACACCAAAACATTATAAAATAAACATCGATCCTGTGATCCCCAAAATACATTTACCCTTCAAAGGTATTGATCAAAGCATTAGAGTACATGCCTTGCCTTGACCCTCTAGCAATTCATTTATAATGACTTTCCCTTATGTGTAAAACTCTAAATCTACATCGAAAATCATATTTCGATGCAAAATGTTAAAAAGCCATTATTTCTACAATTCCTTTATGTTTCTCTACTCTTATTGTTAGGTAGGACGCTGAACCATATCTGACTCCTCTATATTTGTTCAAGTAGAGAATGAAGAAGATGTTTATTAAGTATGTATTTTTTAATAAAAAAAAATTGATTCATTATTAATATTCATTTTTCTCCAAATTGAATGGGAAGGGAAGATAGACAATACATTTAAAATATTTTCCAATTCATAGTTTGCTATTTAGAACTAGTTTCATTAAAATTTAAAGGGTCAAATGATTGATTGAATAGAATAATTGTTATTATAATTGATTATAATCAATTATAATTAATTATCATGAAGATAAAATTAATTGATTGAATACAACAATTGTTATTATAATTGATTATAATTAATTATGATTAATTATCACGGAGATAAAGTGAGTTGCTATTTAGAACTAGTTTCATTAAAATTTAAAGTGTCAAATGATTGATTGAATAGAATAATTGTTATTATAATTGATTATAATCAATTATAATCAATTATAATTAATTATAATTGATTATAATCAATTATAATCAATTATAATTAATTATAATCAATTATAATTAATTATCATGAAGATAAAATTGATTGATTGAATACAACAATTGTTATTATAATTGATTATAATTAATTATGATTAATTATCACGAAGATAAAGTGAGTTGTCAAATAAATTGTTCAAAGGTTTAAGAAAAGGTGCATATGAATTTAAATGAACAAAATGTAGGTAGCTTCATAAAACTAAAGTAATTATTAGAGAAAAACTCTCAACACAAAAGTGTAAACAAATGAAAATTGGAGGATCATAAAATTTATTTGTTGACAATATTGTCTCAAATGAAGAAATATCAGCAAAAGAATACTCGTTTAACTCTGTTTGAACATGAATGTAATGGTTTTTGATATATTATAAGTAATTAATAGAATTTTTGCGATCTTTTTTATTTAAATGAATGAATTTTCTATTATCACTTTAGAAATTTTGAAAATTTCAAAGCCATTTTTTCTATGTGTATTTATTTTTTTATTCCAAAAAATATAACACATTTTTCAAAATAACAATTTTTTAGTTCTTCAATTTTTTATTTATTTTTATATTAATCATTTGTAAAATATCTATTTTTTCTATTTTTTTAATAAAAATAGACATTTCTTTTTTACGTTTTTCATGTGTTTTTTTTAGAGAATATTCCTTCCTGAAAAAGTTACATGTTTCATGTGTTTTTAAGAAAAGAAAGATTGCATAAGTTTTTCATTTTACTTGCAAATTTACCCCCTATAACACTATTAGTCGTCTCCCTAAGATTAGTTGTGTTTTAATAGTTTTTTGCAATCACAAATTAGCAAATTTGTACTTGTGGAAGCATATTCAAGTTTCATTGTTGTAATCTTTGTTTTTTTATATATTCTTAGCTCAATTCAATTACTAATAAGAATAAAAAACAAGAAAAAGAGAGAAAGGTGAAATATCATCAAAGATAAAAATATGCAATTAAAAAAATGACAAGGATGAATATGGTGGTTTGAGTTTGAGCTGAACCCATCATAAGAATTTGGTGCAGTTCCTTTCTGGACTATATTATTTAGATCTCATGGGATTCTTATACCTATATATTATATTCACACTCATCATCTTCTCATGAATTTGGCAAGATTCACAATGAATTTGGTGCCCATTTGAACATGATGGAAAGATTAACAATGAATTTGGTGCCCATTTGAACATGATGGAAAGATTAACAATGAATTTGGTGCCCATTTGAACATGATGGAAAGATTAACAATGAATTTGGTGCTTATTTTTTGATGCAAAAAGGGTTCTTCAAGTATATATATTTTTCTTATGAAATTGGTCTAATTAGATATTATTTTTGGGATTAACTGCGTAGTGTAAGTCATTAATGTATGACCCATATTCATGAGTATTAGTCACAACTGACCAATAATTCTCATGATTTGAATAGTCCACTTAGCACTCATTGCATCGGGTGATGCTCATAGATTAATGACTTACACTACGCAGTTAATCCCAAAAATAATATCTAATATCTTGCACTGCAAAAGCCCCTATATGCTGAAATTGGTCTAGTCGCTTGGCATTTGGCATTTTAATATTTATCTTCATCCTCATTAACAATAGGATAAATTGTACATGTGATTACGAAAAGACTAATTCATAGTAGTTCTATAGATTTTCACAATAAATTCAATAATGAACAAGTCCATCTTTGTGCTCCACATATTTATTAGAGGGAACAAAGTTTGGTGGGAAATTTAGAGAATATTTCTCTAGATTATCCTTAAAAAATTACATGTTTCATGTTTTTTTAAGAAAAAAAAGATTGCGTAAGTTTATCATTTTACACACACACACACACACACAACACTTAAATACTATAAACTAATGAATAATATCAACTAAGTAATGATTGGGAGAGATATTATTAAAATTTAGGTGTGTTATAAAAGACCACAAATATAACACTATAGTTGTCTCTCTAAAATTAGTTGTGTTTTAGATGTTTTTTGCAATCACAAATTAGCAAATTTGTACTTGTAGAAGCAAGTTCAAGTTTCATAGTTGCAATCTTTGTCTTTAATGTATTCTTAGATTAATTCAAGAACCAATATGAATTTAAAAAAAGAATAGAGAAAGGTCCAATATCATTAAAGTTAAAGATATGCAACTAAAAAAATGACAAGGATGAATATGGAGGTTTGAGTTTGAATTGAACCCATCATAAGAATTCGGTGCATCGCCTTTTTGGACTATAGGATTTAGACCTCATGGGATTCTTTAACCTATATATTATATTCACACACATCTTCTCATGAATTTGACAAGATTCATGATGAATTTGGTGCCCATTTAAACGTGATGGCGAGATTAACAATGAATGTGGTGCCTATTTTTGTGATGCCAAAAGGGTTTTCAAATACATTATTTGTTCTTATGAAATTAGTCTATCCTCTTGGCATTTGGAATTTTAATATTTATCTTCATCCTTAGTAATAATAGGAGAACGTATACATGTGATTACCAAAAGACCAATTAATGGTAGTTCTATAGATTTTCACAATAAGTTCAATAATGAACAAGAACATCTTTGTGCTCCACATATTTATTCGACTGATAATAAATATAGAGAGGGAACAATGATTGGTAGGGTATTTATCTTGTTTTTGGTTACTAAATTGTCCCTCAAATTTGACATATATTTGAGAAAAGAGGAATCGTTGTGGATTTAGAAGATATTTCCTTTCTATGTCGAACTAATTCTATTAATTTATGTGATCATTGTAATATATGTTCAATGGAGAATAACACACAAATAAAAAAAACTAAAATATAATTAATCTCCAACTCAAAAACATAAAATGCAAGTATTGATATCCAACTTAACAACATAAAATAACTACATTTTTTCCAGATACTTCAGTGACCACTATATGAAATATTGTAACTTCTTTTGTAACCATTTACAACCATACAACTTGTCTTCATATGGAAGAGTGATGCTACTCATGACTTTAGTGGTAATGGCATTGGCATATTTAGGAGGAAGTTCCACTCCATGGGGGATTGAAAATGAATGAATGAATTCAAAATTGGCAACTTTGTCGTCTATGTGAATCTAAAAAATCCGCTTTGTTCCTTTCCTTGATTTTTTTTTTTTCAATGAACATTATCAAAAGCATATATGCATAGATATTATAAATAAAATGCTACAATTATCAAATACATAAATATATATAGATATTATAAATAAAATACTATATAACATAAAGGTTTAATTATTGAAACAAAATTCATTACGCTCCCAAGTTAATGCTCAAGTCAATTTAAGTCCATTTTTGCAATATTGCATTTTGGCACTAATTTCTAGCATGTATTATGTTAAAGTTCTATTTTCTCTCCCGTTGTAGCAACAATTTTTCATTTTTCTATATTGATCTCCATATGCATTTGTTGTGCATAAATCAAGTTCGATTAGATGGTGATATGAAAGATTCATCTACTTATAACCTAACCTTGACAACTAAAGCAACAAAATATATTTGAAATAAAACTATATTTATGACAAAACATTTGACCAAACTATATGTATGATTATTAGTTTGCAAAAAGATTTTCTCTGGAAGGTTATTTAATTTATTTAGGGTTTCTTTAAAGAAAAAAGAATAGTGATTACAATAAAGGCATGATTTTGCATCCACTTCTATAGACAAACACTTTTTTGGATTTAAATCTAGTGAGGACTTGCAAGACAAGGCTAATAGATGATATGCATTCATTATTTTCAAAGTGGATCTTTATAAGTTAACCTAAATTAGAACTTTAGAGATGGGTTCACCTTTGTTTTTCCACCACACATTTGGAGGATTAAGATGTCCAAAGTTCATACAAATTTTATTTAGAAAATAATGACCACAAAATCACAATTACCAAAGAAACATACCATGGCAAAAACAACTAGCCCCTTCAAGACAACTATAAAATTAACCAAATTAACCAAATAGATAATCTATTCATAATTCTTACAGTTCACTCAAGCTTATTTTGAAAAAGGCCAAAAAATCTAGTCAAGATCCCTACCCACTTTGTTGAGGACTAGCACATGATCACACTTTGAACTATATTGTCGGTAGCCTTCTCCAGCTAAAAAAATAAGGTGTTACAAAGAATAATGTTGTGACATGTCATGGAGACAATGATTGAGAATACTACTAAGATGATAAGGAAAAAATATAGATGTGATCATTACTTTGAAAATAAAAGAATCAATGGAATTGAGTTGATTTGAATTAAAATCCTAGAAGGGTAATAATCTCATTTTGAAATTATATAATCCATACTTAAATTGTATAGACCCTGAAGTGGAAACCCCTACCTTAATCACATATTTTTCTAGCTTGTTAAAATGTCCTTTTCAACCTATTTTTCAACCTTTGGTCCCATATTATCAATACCTTGTTTCTTTAAAGCATCATTCTTTGTATCCTCATTGTCATACACGTATCCCTTCTTCCCTTGGGAAATCCACATATTGCTCTAAATCTAATTTTGACAATCATCTACAACAATTCTACATGATACTGCATATTTGTTTACTTCCCTTTGAAGATTTGAGGTTTTTAAGGTACACAAATCAATCATATAGTTTCATTGATTACAATCGCCCAAATTTATTTCGAGTATGTTATGCATAAATGATATAACAAGAGATCAATCATTTTATTTACCATTTTTTTTTGGGGGTATAAACTACTATTTCACTTGCATATCCTAGAATCAAGGTTTTATGGGAACAATTTTTCCAATGGATTTCCTTCAAGGTTTTATGAGAATGATCCAAAACTATCCATCCCCATCTCATGGATGTACCTAAAGGGATATTCCATATATTTATAAATATATTTATAGATTCCTCGCTATGTTCTCCTTTAAATTATTTTCTTGCTATGTTTAATGGCCAATTCTAATTTCTAATCATTGATTCATAACCCCTTAAATATTAAATCCAATAACATTTTCATCTATATTATGATTGTTATTCTTTTCCTATAGAAATTTTGCAATGCTCTTAAGTGGTTTATAATATGATTTTTCTTTACATTATGTATTGATTATCTACCGTTCATGCATGGATATTCTTCATATTTATTTTCATACAAATTATGTTCATACTTATCAGGACTAGATAGTCCATTATCATGTTGATGACTATGGAGTTAAAACCACATTTTTTCTTAAGATTTTTTTTTTTTTTATTTTATAAGAAATTACAAAGATGTATAGGTACCCCAACTTTACTTGTAAGCATTCTGAAAATGAAGAGTTACAAAACATTTTCCAACCTACTTCTATAGGATATTTATGTCATGTTTACTATAACCTTTTATTATAAAAAATAGGAAATAAAGATGGGGCAATGTCTTTCAAACCCCAAAATTTAATAGGAAACATCATAAGGAGGGAATTGCGGCTTCAATGGTTAGATGATTCAATAAAAGGTGTCCTTACTAGACCTATCTATAGTGTATGAGATTTTCACTTGGGTACCCATTGGGTGGTGCCTTGTGCATTCCACCCCTTTGATGTGTTCAAGTGTGACTTTCTCAATGATGATATGATACCTCCCAACCATTTCTCTAATCTAAGATCACTTTCCTAGAATCCCCCCCATCCTAACCTAGATTTGAGACCTCACTAGGATGTCTAGCGACTGGGTGGGTTCTTTAGGTCCATGTCCTCCCTTAGTTTCCAGTCCTTGGTCACCAATTTGACTCATTTTGATTCCTTGTGGTGCTCATTTGGGGTGTTCCCTAACTTCATGGGTCCAATTAGTATCAACACNCCCCCCCCCCCAACCTGGGTCCATGGTTACTTAGAATGCCTTAAATAAGATCCACAACCACCCAAACTCATTTGAGTTGTTTTATTTATGGAGTCAACTTGGGTCAAACCCCATAAACCTTCTTTATATTTTAGTGTTGACTATATCATGGATTCCTTTATGGTACCACGACTGTCAATCTGCAAGTCGTGTGATAGAGGGTCATTTTGGTCCTAAAAACTTGCAATACAATTATAACCAAAATTGTGACACACAATCAAGAGGTGCAATATGACAGTACTTTAGTACCCTAATTGTTAATCCAATATTCTCTTGTTCCTTGAGGTCACTAATTTTCCTATTTATACCCTTTTATTCTTCTTTGTAATTAATCTTGAACTCTTCTTCTCTTGAACATCTCTGAAAAACCCTAATTTACATATACACACTCTAGTTAACTATTGATCGTCTTCCACCTCTCTCAGGCTCCTAGGTCTACATACACCTATGATCTCTAACACCTCTATAGAGACTTGTTTGGACAAATTGGTTCCAATATTTTAGGTTTAATTGATTCATCCTAGGGCTTCTTCATTGGCACAATTCCATTCATACCTTCGAAATTTCAACACTAAAACTTGAAGGGAGGTTCCATCACAACTAGGGAAATGGAGTTGTCATCCTCTCTAAGGGAACTAGGTCAATTTATTATGCATAATTCATTGATTTATCTTTACAATGGTATAAATTTATTGTTTATTGGGTATATTTCATATATATCCTTGTATTGAGATTGGGACAAGTATTCTCTTGTGGGAATTTGTTGAAGGTCATTTGAGGATGTGAATCACTCTTGGAGGATTGTCACAACTCTCCACTTTATCCTAGGGAACTTCATCATCTACAACATCAAATTATATGTGAATTTTCTTATTTCTTCCTTTTCCATTTCCAACATTAGGGTTCCTAGCTTAGTAAAGGAATTCCATTCAATTAACCCTAGTTGATTGGCCCTATTTCCTCATTTAGTTTTTTGGTAAAACCATAATTTAAAACATAATTCAATTACCCTAACAACCTAGAACCTTAGGTTGATATTAACAAGATATAAATGTCATAATTAATCTAGTGGTTTTTCCTCTTACCTCCATCCTCTTTCTCCTCACCCTAGGGTTTCTTGGTTTGGCCCTAAAATTGAGTAGTGACTCCACTCTCCTCTCTTCCCCTTTTAGTAGTCTATGTGTGCTTGGGTGATCTTCCATTCCTGTCCTCTCACTTTATGTGATAACACAAATCTATTCATTTGTTACACTTTCCATGAGATTAAGAGTGTTGTCGTTATCTATGTAATATTCAATGTTATCATATATTTGTTTGATGTCCATCGTAATGTCTTCAATTCATTTGTTAAGATTCATGTCCTTCTCCTTATACTAGTTAATTTCTTCTTGAACCCTCATGAAGCCATGTTGAGAGGCTCCATATTATCTTTATGGGACTCTAAACTAAAGATTCTAAAGGTTTATTTGCTTCTTGAGTCCTTAAATGTCCTCCTCTATACTAGTATTTGTAGGTTGAGTAGAAGTCTTAATGGCTAGCAATACAAAAGAATATTGAGTGGAAAAAATAAGAAAATTACTAGACAATTCCTTATGAGGTTTTTAATTATAATGGTGAACCATAATGTAATCGACATTTAACTATGTTGCCTTATTTGCAATCATGTTTTCCCTTTCACTAAGATCACAAGTGACACTAGTGAAGGATATAAATTCAAAATCATCTCTAAAGAAAGCGAATTGATTTGTTTTTTTGCATAAGGCAGTTTCTCTAACCTTTAGCTTTATTAATCCTAATCATAACAACAATAACCAAATCATTGATACAATAGAAACATTTGGCATTGTGATTAATTA
The DNA here is from genome assembly GCA_009831015.1 of Picea engelmannii. Classification (NCBI taxonomy): domain Eukaryota; kingdom Viridiplantae; phylum Streptophyta; class Pinopsida; order Pinales; family Pinaceae; genus Picea; species Picea engelmannii. Next base: position 405,099 of record ML790253.1, on the reverse strand, counting down.
CCAATTGAAGTCCTTTATGATGGCACACATTTTTGCCTAATTATTGGAAGCATATTTTAAATCCCATTGTAAGTGAAGTAAAGATTACCTTCTTTTAGCTATGTACTTAGCTCTTTTCCTACTTTTGATAAAGTAGCAATAGGACATTCCTTTGCACTCACACTATGTACTCACACTAGATGTACTTTTGAGTCCTATTATGCTAATTATTTTGGTTGTTCTTTGGACATTAATAAAATTATCGTATCTTCTTAGTTGCAAATGAGCCACCTTGCACTACCCCTCGTATTTTATTCGTTCACCCATAGAGTTAGAATTGCCTTTGGCGGTACAAAATTTTTGAGTGCATCTTATTGTGCAACTTAATCATCTCCTTCGTTATTTAACTTGCAATATTTTTCTTGGAAATAATAACTTCGTATGGGAATATTTTATGTGAATTATATCTCATGTTATTTGCAAATTTATACATAGATACTTTTGGCATGACTCAGATACCCAATATATCATTAAACACCAAAATAAATTATTCTTATGTAAAAATAATTAGATGGGATTTTCGAAAACTTGTGTGTTATTTTGATTATTTTATACACATCTTTCTAATTACATGACCTACCTAGATTACTTCAACAAGTTGAATTTTGTGAATGCCTTGGATCTTCCTAGTGGTTAAGCTAGTTTGGAATTCCATGAACGTTTTTTTTTGGTGAGTACTTTTAAATTCCTACACTAATATTTTTCACTACTAGAGTTTATTTATTCTATATAATCCAAGTTGCTAATAATAAACACTAATATTCTGATAGAGGCCATTTAAGTTAAATATGATAGGACCTACCCTATCATATATTGTTTCAAAATTACTACAATAATTGAATAGTGCAACAAATTTATTTCAATAAAAATTTATAGGCGTTTAAGACAATATCACATAAAGCTACATTGTGGTTGTGAAATTTGATTTGAAATGGATCTGAACCAATGAATGGTTATAAGACTTGGTACCTACAATCCAATTCAGTGATTTATGAAGGTTAAAAAAATTATGGAAAACAATGCAAATGTAAAAGTGGCACAAGACAAAATGAGAAGAAAAAAAATGGATTGATGTGAGAGAGAGAGAGAGAGAGAGAGAGAGAGAGAGAGAGAGAGAGAGAGAGACAAAATGAGAAGAAAAAAAATGGATTGATGTGAGAGAGAGAGAGAGAGAGAGAGAGAGAGAGAGTAGTAAACAAAAGGTCAACCTGTTGGCCTTCCCATTACCTCAAATCTCCCTATTTCCTATTGGATTTTCACTCTCAAAGGGTCATTTGGCCAAGGAGAGGAGGATGGATAGAGAGGAAAGAAATCATAGTAACCAAAGATTGTCGAAATAGACCGAGAGAACATTCAAAGCTTGATTTCCCATTTAGGTTTCTTGGGTAAAATATTCATGTCCATTTGTGATTGATGGTTGTTTATATTGTTGTGTATTTTTTTTTATAAGAGTGCATAGTTCAAATCCATATTCCATTCTCTACTCATTATGCTAAATATGATAAATTATGCACAAAAAAACATACTCCTTGTCCTTTATATTTAAGTCAATGTGAACCCTGGTGCAGGACCATTTTCTTCTTATTCCCATAACTAATATCTATACTAAATGTTGACCAATGGTTCCTAATAACCTTGTGGTTCTCTATTGAGAGGGATGAGTAGTGAGTTATTTGTTCTTTATTTGAATTCCTTGTAATTGTGTATCTTGGGATGATGCCTCACACACCCAATGATTCACTCATCCTGTGAGTCATATTGTGCAAATTCCCCACAATAGTGAAACCAAACAACTATTTGTTTTAGTCCATCCATGTATGTTTTCCAATAGATCAATGGCCTAGGAATTAGAGTTATTACTCATTAGTTAATAATTCTTGTCCTAGTAATCAACAATTATAATTTATCTCTCTCTTTTCAGGCCATTGGGAAATTACCTGGGAGATTTTCTCTTTCCACAGAGTCATAAACTCTCTCCCTCTGAGTCATTTCTCATTTCTTGGGCTGAATTCACATTTGTCTGGGCCAATTTCTCATTGCCTAGTCCAAATTCACATTTCCTTGGGTCAATTCCTTCTTTACCAGGTCAATTTCCTCACTTGATCAACTTTTCATTATCCCGGTCGATTATATTGTCTAAGCCACTTAATTTATTACTTGGGTTTTTTCTCTCACCCAATCACCTGATCATATTAAGAGAAGATGGCATTCCCAAAACAACTTTTAGAACTAATGATGGGAACTATGAGTTCTTATTCATTCCTTTTGGGTTGACTAATACTCCAACTTTTCAAAGTATTATGAACACAATTTTCCAACCTTGTCTTAGAAAGTTTGTGTTGGTTTTCTTTGATGATATACTTATCTATAAAAAATCATGGGAAAACCACATTAAACATTTGGATCAAGTCCTGCAAATTCTTGAGAACAATCAATTGTATGTAAAAATATCCAAATGTTTTTTTGGGAGACAAGAAGTATAATATTTGGGTTATATTGTTTCAAGGGAAAGGGTTAAGGTGGACCCTCAAAATATCAAAGCTATTACAAAATGGTCTGATCCTAAGAACATCAAGAGTCTTAGAGGATTTTTGGGTCTTACATGATATTATCAAAAAATTGTTAAGAATTATCCATGCATTACAGACCCACTCACATCTCTCTTGAAGAAAAATTCATTTGTATGGAATGTTGAGGCTACTTTGGTATTCTATCTCTCTTAAAGGATGCAATTTTTTCTACACTGGTATTGGAAATTCATGATTTTGGTAAAACATTCATAATAGAATGTGATGCATCAGGACTAGGAATGGGAGAAATATTGACACAAGAAGGGAGACCATTGGATTTTGAAAGGAAACAATTCAAGAGAAATCTACATATGAAAAAGAAATGGAAGCAATTTTACATGAAATAAAAAAATGAGATGATATCTCATTAGGAGGCACTTTGAAGTTGATAAAGACCATGATAGCCTAAAGTACTTTTTGGAGCAAATATTGTCATCAGGAGAGAAACAAAAATGGGTAGAAAAAATGCAAGGGTTTGATTTTGAAATAACATACACAAAGGGGAGGGACAATGTAGTAGCATATGCTCTTTCTGGAATAGAATAAGCCTCAAGCTTATATTCTATTACATCTTTTATTCACATGGGCTAGAAGAAGTTCACCATGAATTGAAAAATGACAATAATACTAAACAAAAAATGTAATGTATAAAGGAAGGGATGAACTCTATGGAACATTTGGAATGGAATGGAGATATACTTTGGTACAAGGGTAGAATATTTTTGTGACCTCAACCAAAGTTGAAGCAACAAATATTAAGGTAGTCCGATGTCTCTCCGATGGAAGGACATGCAGGGTTCCTTAAAACATATCAAAGGATCAAAAAGGATTTTTTTTGGAAAGGAATGAAGAAAGATATTCAAAAATTTGTAAGAGAATGTAAGGTTTTCCAAAGAAATAAAGGAGAGACGATAAAATATCCAGGGTTACTTCAGCCATTACACATACCTAATCAAATATGGGAAGAGATATCAATGTAATTCATTACAGGGTTACCAACATATTAAGGTAAGTATGCCATTTTTGTGGTCGTTGATACACTCCCAAAATATGCACATTTTTGTGGAGTTCAAAGTACATATACAACAATCCAAGTGGTGGAAGTGTTCATGAAGGAAATTCATAGACTTTGTGGTCTTCCTAAAGTAATAGTAAGTGACAGAGACCTAAAATTCACATGAAGTTTTTGGAAAGAATTATGGAAGATGATAATAGTAAGTGATAGAGACTCAAAATTCACCTAATTTTTTTGGAAAGAATTATGGAAGATGAGTGGAACAACACTAGCTATGAGTTCAACATATCATCCACAAACATATGGTCAAAACAAATAGTTAACAAATGTTTAGAGGGTTATTGATGACACCTCAAAATGATATCGTTTTTGCCTATATAATTAATATTTTTGATGATACTTTTTTTCCAAGGAAAAAAGCATAATTTTATATCATTAGTTGTGATGAAAATTACATTTTGTAGATACACTTCCTGAGTGTATTCATATCATCTGTATGTCTATGGATCTACTTCATAGCTCATTGAATTCCTTCCTTTTTTATTTGCTGTGTTATCAAATCCGTTAGGATTTTTTCAAAAATTTGCAAAACTTTTACTGCATATAGTTGTCCATTCCAAAAAGTATCCAATGATTTCACATGAAGGTTTGTTGAGGATGTTCCTGAATGTGATCATTTAGGAACTCTGAAATTTTCCAATAGTCCATGTCCATGTGTGTGCCTTCTTTCGAAGACCGGTCCGCTTCTTCATTTCTTTCCCTGTACACATAGTGGCAAGTAATAGAATCAAAAGCATGTTGTAAAGATTTTATGTCTTCCACTATGTTAGCAAGTTTGATATTTGTACATCTTTGTGTGCCATTAATCCAATTTATCACATTTTTTGAGTCTCCATAAACTGTAATCACTTTACAATTATGTTCAAGTGAAAAGTCCATGAGTAGTTTGCGGCTCTTAGTTCAACAAAATTGTTTGTTCTTGTTCCCAAGCCAGAAGTCAATGTATAGTAGTGGGAGTCTGAGAGGTATAAAATCCCTCCTCCCCCACATCTATTATTTTGGGAGGCTCCATCAAAAAAACCCTAAGGTTTTATTTTATTGATAATGACCTCCTTAATAATTCTTGTCTTGATTCTCCCTTCAGTTTGTAAGTATGAGGAGAGGATGGCCAAGATTTTGAGTGTGGTTTTTTCTGGTGCTAGAAAAACCTCTTTAAATATGACTTCATTTCGGGCAAGACAAACGCCCAATAATATCAACAAAGGAAACATTATGTAGGCTTTAAATTCTCTGTTCATCCACCAATCCTTCCAGGCTTTCTCCAAAGAGAGGCCATTCCTGTGAAAGTGTAGCTTTAGGCTTCAGAATTCTAGACACTTCTGTCCAAACCTCCTTGATATAGTGACAATCTAGGAAAAGATTATGTGTAGTTTCTCCTTCTGTTTTACACAGAGGACACCTACCAGGGCCAGATTTTTTTTTTTTTGTAGAATGTCTCATGTTGGTACCTTTTTTGTTAACACACTCCACATAAAAAGTTTAGACTTTGTCGGACAATTTATTCTCCAGAGTTTTTTCCACCACAAGTCTGGTTCAAATTGGACTTGTTCTCAGATTAAAAAGGTATACCCATCCTTTGGAGTATAGAAACATGAGGTTGTTCAGTCCCAGATAATTTCATCCTCTTGATCCCTTAGTCTTACCTATGTTTTTTTTAGAACTACGATGTATCTTTCCAGTTCTGCTGCATCTGCATTTTCTAGTTCAAGACCAACAACCAATTTCTACCCTTGTGACCATATGGTTGAATGATATGTATTGGAAAGTTTATCTAAACTTTCATAACCTTTGATTCTCAAGAGAAGGGTAAGTTGTATAGAAAGAATGTGTTGGCCTTCACTGCCCGTCCAAGGATCCGCTCCCAATCTCACTCGGTGACCATTTCCTATTTTCCATGCAAGTCCTTCCCTGATAATTGAGGAGTTAATAATATCCTTCCATATGACCAAGACTCCTTTCACAGATTTATGAGCCCATCTGATCCACGTCTCCATAGAATCTGATTCAATGTATTTTTGAATTACTATTTTTGTCCAAAGACGAGTCGTATTTATCAGTCGCCATCCTCCTTTTGTTGCCAATGCTTTTAAGAAAAAGTGTATGTTTTTTAGTCCCCATCCTCCTAAAGGCTTTGGGACAATGATTCTTTTCCATCGGACCCAGGGTGTCACATGTGATTCTTTTTTCCCACTCTAGAGAAATCTATAGGTGAGTTTCTGAGCTGCCTCCATAATTCCTTTTGGAATCCAAGAAAGTGACATCCAAAATAATGGGATGGCTTCCAAAACCGACTTGACTAAGACTAATATACCTGCCCTAGAAAGCCATCTGTGACTCCATGATAAGAGACTTTTTTCCAATTTTTTTAAAATCCAAGTCCAATTCTCTTTCCTATAGTCATTTGGTTTTAAAACAAAACCTAGATATTTCATCCCTTCTTCTAAAGTCTTTTCCAAAAAAGGAAAGTGTTGTATAAAAATACCCCTCTCCTCCTATAAGTAGGTTTGTTGTGAGAGTGAACTTCCCTTCGTTTATAATAATTCCTGTAGCTTTGGAGAAAAGACTTAGGATGTTTTTCAGAGTCTCAGCCTCCTTCTGGAACCCGAATTAAAGATAATTATATCATCCACAAAAATAAGATGTGTAACTTGAAGAGAAGGGGTAATTTTAATTCCAGAAAAAAATCTTGTTTGTTTTGCTTCTGATAGTGCTCTGTTGAGGCCTTTAGCTACTAGGAGAAAAAGTAGTGGAGAGAGTGGAAAACCTTGTCTTAAACCTATTTCTGAGTGAAAAAAAGGGGAGGCTGGTCCATTTATGAGCACAAAGAAGGAGACTGTAGTAATACAACACATAATCCATCTGATAAAGGAAATTGAAAATCCCATGTGTGTTAGAAGAAGACATAAGTAGAGCTGACTTACTCTGTCATAGGCTCTGTAGAGATCAATTTTTAGTATTGCACTTCTTAGTTTTCTGGATTTTATGTCATGTAGCACTTCTTGTGCCACCCCTATCGCTTCGTAGACCTGTCACCTTCCAGAAATTTGAACCGTTCACTCGAAATTTTATCAAATATGATTCTTTTTACTCTCATTGCTATGACTTTGGACACAATTTTGTAAATGCAATTACAGAGTGAAATTGGCCTGAAATCATCCAAAGTATCAGGGTTGTCCTTTTTTGGGATCAAGACTATAAAAGTGGAGTTAAGGCTTAGTGGTGTTTCCCTGTTAGTCTTATCTCTTCTACCAAGCTTAGAATATCATGTCTGTGGAGATAAAAAAAGCCCATAAAAAAATCAATGGTCCAGCCATCTGGTTCTGGGATTTTGTCTTTTTGGAAGCTTCTCATCACTACTTTTAACTCCTCAGTAGTTACTTCCTCCATTAGCATTCTGTTATCCTCCTCATTGGAAAATCTAGGAAAATATTGGGTCATACAGACCACTTCTTCTATAGTAGCCTTGTTTTCTACTCTGAAAAGCTCTTGGAAGTACTTTTTTCCTATTCTTGACATTCCCTCAAAAGTATTTTCCTGGTTTCCATCTTGGTCCTTCAGGTGCCAAATGGTGTTAGAACACTTTATACCTTTTGCATATGCTTGAAATAATTTTTTGTTCTGATCTCCACTTTTCATCCAGATAGTTCCTGCTTTTTAATCTCCACAATTCTTCCTTTTCCTTGTTCAACTTGTTTCTCCTTTCTTCCAATCTGAGTAGAGTCATCTTGGCTTCTAACATGGAAAAACCACCCCTCTCTTTCCCTGACAAATTATTTATATGGATTTCCATATTGTTAAGTTCCAGAAGGTGGAGATTTACAGGTGTATGGACTCTTTTTCCATATATTGATGTTGCTTGATGGGCATACACACATATGAACCCTCAAGCAAAAGAAATTGTAGACCATGCAGAAAAGMATATAGCCTCACTAAGAGAAAATAACCTACACAAGATGTATAAGCTACCGATGCCAGATCGATTCCTCAATAAGAATTTTTTGGAAGAATTCAATAAAAAGTACCCAAATTGTACTGAATTGTTGGAAGAATAGTGGGAAGAAGATACAAAGTTCATCGTTAAGGATAATCAGATATACAATGCACAATACCTCAAAAGGTTTCATCAACTCCTCACGATGATGATCTGTCGTCTATACAGAGAGGTTGACAACATACACTCCTTGTTTGTTTTGCTTCTGATAATGCTCTGTTGGGGCCTTTAGCTACTAGGAGAAAAAGTAGTGGAGAGAGTGGACAACCTTGTCTTAAACCTATTTCTGAGCGAAAAAAAGGGGAGGCCGATCCATTTATGAGCACAAAGAAGGATACTGTAGTAATACAACACATAATCCATCTGATAAAGAAAACTGAAAATCCCAAGTGTGTTAGAAGAAGACGTAAGTAGAGCCAACTTACTCTGTTGTAGGCTTTGGAGAGATCAATTTTTAGTATTGCACTTCTTAGTTTTCTGGATTTTATGTTATGTAGCGCTTCTTGTGCCACCCCTATTTATTTTTGGATCTGTCTACCTTCCAGAAATCTGAACTGTTCACTCAAAATTTTATCAAATAGGATTCTTTTTACTTTTCTTGCTATGACTTTCAACACAATTTTGTAAATGCAATTGCAAAGTGAAATTGGCCTGAAATCATCCAAAGTATCAGGGTTGTCCTTTTTTAGGATCAATACTATAAAAGTGGAGTTAAGTCTTAGTGGTGTTTCCCTGTTAGTCTTATCTCTTCTACCAAGATTAGAATATCCTATCCGTGGAGATAAAAAAATCCCAGAAAAAATTCAATGGTCCAGTCATCTGGTTCTAGGATTTTGTCTTTTTGGAAGCTTCTCATCACTACTTTTAACTCCTCAATAGTTACTTCCTCCATTATCATTCTGTTATCCTCCTCATTGGCGAATATAGGAAAATATTGGGTCATACAGACCACTTCTTCTATAGTAGCCTTGTTTTCTACTCTAAAAATCTCTCGGAAATACTTTTTTCGTATTCTTGACATTCCCTCAAAAGTATTTTCTTGGTTTCCATCTTGATCCTTCAGGTGCCAAATGGTGTTAGAACACTTTATACCTTTTTCATATGATTGAAATAATTTTGTGTTCTCATCTCCACTTTTCATCCAGATAGTTCTTCTTTTTAATCTCCACGATTCTTCCTTTTCCTTGATCAGCTTGTTTCTCCTTTCTTCAAATCTGAGTAGAGTCATCTTGGCTTCTAACATGGAAAAACCACCCCTCTCTTCCCTCGACAAATTATTTAGTTGGATTTTCATATTTTTAAGTTCCAAATCTTATGTTTGTTGTTTCTGGAAAGCCCATATCTTTGTTTTTTCTCTGATTCTTTGAAGGTTTTTAACAAAGTGAGAAGCAACCGAGCAATTGCTCTCTTGTGAAAAGGGGGTCCAATTTTCTCTTACCAAAATTGTAAACGAGTCATCGGTTAACCAAGTCCTATTGAATTTTAAGGGGCTTGGTGGCTTGCTCAACCCTTTTCTTAGTTCCAAAAAGATCAGATAGTGGTCTGCGATGCCTCCATAACCAACCCACTGCTTCAGATGAATAGGATTTTCCAAGAGATTGTCTATTATCAGGAAATGATCCAACCTTTTGGCTACACTGTCTTCCCCCACTCTGTTATTTATCCAGGTTGGTTTGAGTTTTATAGGTTCAATGTCCAAAAAGTTGCAATCGACCAATTTTTGTGTGAAATAACCGGTCAATGGATCTGCTCTCGCATGTGTTCCCCAAACTTCTGAATAACCTAGGAAAAAGTTTAAGTCCACTCCAAGTAAAACTTGTTGGTCTTTCAAGAAGGACTTTGTGAAAATATTGTCCCAGTAGGGGCCTATGTTCTATCATGGGCCATAGATATTGATGATGTGAAAAAAATCTTTCAGCTCTGTCGAAATGATTGTAATACCACGACCTGACTCAAAACCCCAAGAGTTTATGACTTGTATGGAACGGGTGTTCCACCCAATTTCCAGGCCTCCAAATCTTTCTGTTGTTCCCAATGTTTCAAAGTTCCATCCTGGGAGTAAGGAGATTAGTCTGGATTTTACTTCCTCTCCTTCCCCCATTGTTTCTTGTAAAAGAAGTATATCTGGGTGTTCTGAATTAATAACCCTGTTTAGGGCTAGTCTTTTGAGGGGGTCGATCAATCCCCTACAGTTAAAGAAACAACATTTCATCAAGGGCCCTTTCCAAGGGCTCACCTTGCTCTAAGCGCCTTCTCAATAGAGAGTTATTTCCCAACCAAGAGATCACTTTTGGATTTTTTCTATTCCTTCGAGATAAAATATTTTCTCCCCCGCCCACTTTTTTTTGTGGTTACCGGCTCCATGGGTAAACCCCCCAAGGGACCTTTATTTTGTGACCTTAGAAAATATCACCTTATAGAGGTGGCTGAGGAGGAAGAGGAAGAGCCCTCTTCTACAGAACAAAGACGATTACTTCTGGGGGGGATGTTCACAATGGTCTCAATGGGAGCCAAAGAATGTGTGGTTAGGAGAGGAGGAAGGATGGTGTGGGTCAGGAAAGAAAGAGTCCTCAACCACTCATTTCCATTTAAATTTAAATTGTTTAATAAAACAATAATAGGGGAAGAGGAGTTTGAGGAAGTACCCGGGATCGCATGAGGTGTTAGTCTCGATCCAATATTGGAGGGGCATAGAGCTTCTTCTCCCTCATTAGAATCAAGTCCTAAGATGAGTGTGGGAGAGTGAAGTTCCAGTATTGGAGCCTCCTATAATGTAGCAGCATGTCAGCCTTTTCCCTCCTGAAACCAAAAACCTTCACTTTTGGACTCAATGGGAGCGTTAACCTTTTGATGTTTCCCTTTAACATTGTTATAAATTATGCCTCTGGTCCTGAATGGAAGATTGCAACTCTTAATCAGATATCCATATTGATGGCATCTCCTGCACCTAAAAGGAACATTTTCATAGCCTAGTCTCTGAGTGTATGTGTATCTTCCCAAACTGAGGTCAACCTCTTCTCGAAGACCTTCCCTAATATTTAAATTAACTAAGACCCTTGCCACCTTCCTTTGCTTCATTTATTCAAAGGTCATGTCAACGTCCAGGAAGTCTCCCAAATAGTTTCCAATTGATTTGAAGTGCTCAAAGGACCAAATATGAAGAGAGAGCGTTGGGAGTCTTACCTAAACCGGAATAATATCTATCTTTTCTTTGCTTGCATCAAAACGAGGACTCCAGGGTTTGAGGAGGAGGGGAGAATTTTTTATGCTCCAAGGTTTTCCTAACGCCCACTTTGAATGCTCAAATTTTTGGAAGGTAGAATCAAACCAGTTCATGTTTAGTTCGACAATCTCATGGATATACCCAAGATGTTCCTTCCAAACACTAAGCATCTAGTCGATCAAGGTTTTGAGTGCAAAGGTTCTTCCACTAGCTCGACCCACTAGAGTTTCGTTTGCCATGTGAATAATCTGGCTTAGATCCACTTCTTCCCCAAGGACCAAATTTTCAATCTTCCCTTTTGTTTTTATGATTTTCCATTTTAACCTGTGCCCTTCTCCTATCTTCTCCCTAGAGCCACCAGGGTTCATACTGTTGCCAGAAAGTAGAGGAGAGGGTGTTGCCTGAGAGTGTTCTTTATAAAAAAGTGACTAGTCAAAACCCCTATGTTCCCCTGCCTCTAAAAAAGTTGAAATGAAACCCTTGTTGGTGGGGAAAGAGGAATGCCCTTCTGTGCCATGATCTGCAGTCTCGTCTGGAAGACCAGAAATCCCTCTGTGAAGACTAGAAGGACTAAAACCTGTATGAGGAGGAGAGGGAAAGGAGAGTAAGAAGCCTCCTTCTGTTTGGTTAAACCATTCCAAGTTCGAGGCTCGTTGTGGGCTGAGGGAAGGTAGCGAATTAACTACTGGATGGTGAAGACCAGTTACCCAAGGTTCTGAGAAATCCAAAAAAAGAGCGTTATCAAGAAGAGGAGTCTAGAGAGAAAGCCCCGTCTCGTTCACCAGAGGCTGTTGTGGAAGAAGAGGAGCTACTCCCAATTCCTCCAGTTGGTCAGAAAACCCTCCACCTATCATCTCCCCGAGCAACCCAGAATCCATTGGGGCAGTTTCCATGTAGGTTGTGGTATCCATAGGGGTCTGTGGTTTAGAAACTTCCTACAGAGGGAGAAAGCTGCCAAGAAAAGAGAAACCACCAGAAGAGACTAAGTAAAGAAAAAATCATGTCATGAAACTGAAAAATCCCAAGTGCAACTAACCGCAGGCTAGTAAAAATTTCCCGCTCCTTAACCGTAGTCTGGTAAGGATATCCTGCTCCTTAACTGCAGAGGCCATTTTGCCCCCTTTGAATAATCATCTAATATTGTGCATTTGAATATCTTGTAATTAGAGGCTCATTTTTTATGATATTTTATCGCAAATAAGGACCTTTTTTTTTTTTTATCTTCATAGTCTTATTTTCCACCTACCCTAACTACAATTCCCAAAAGGTATATTTGGATTGTGTTTTCAAATCTTTCTTGTTTATATTATGAATTTTAGAATAGGAATGTAGTAATTAGTTAAGTTGAATAAATATTGCTAACAAGAAACCTCTAGCATGAATCAAAAAACCACAAATTATGGCATTACAAAGGATGAGACAATGGATTTGGTAACTAATCATATTGATTACAAGGGGATCGATTATGTCATTATCAAAGAAAAGAATAGAGTATCTCATATTAGGTGTGCAATGAGAAGAGCACATGCCTAGGGGCCTAGGGGCATGAATCAAGGGAAGTTTTGAGTTACCACATGCTTCATTCATCTACTACCAATATCTAGACCATGGAAATCAATGGATGATACCATTTTGGCATCTAAACCTGTGAATTTCCTCTAGAAGCACAACACATTTCATCTCTGTAATAAACAATTTGGTTATTTTCCCACATTTTTAGGGTTTTATAAATGTTTCAGTTTTGAAGTGGTTATGCACTATTCCAGTCTAAAACTATATATATAGTATTACTCTAGCATTTGAGGATAGGGAATGGAGAGAATGGTATGAATTTTCTATAAAAATTTTAGTGTCCAAGTAATATATATAGTTCACCTTTTATTTCTATGAGTCATTCTTTAAGAGTGTTGTAGCTAAGTGTTGTATTCTGCTGAGTCTTTTTGCAGGAGGGCCCACTTCTAGAGGTACACAACCAAATTTGTTGTAGCTAAACTCTGTCCATATTTTGGTTTCATTTGATTGTGTATCAAGTTCTTTTACTTATGTTTATAATCTTATTCTTCACACATACTTGTTTTCACTGCTACAGGATTAGTTTTACAACTTTATATGTATGCATTGAATGGAATTGTTTTCAAGTTTGATTTTATAATGAAATGATTGTAGAATTTTGTTTCACAAAACAGAGCGTACAAGGAACAAGTTTGTATCTAAAAGTAAGGTGTGGCCACCAGTCAAACCAAATACAATCAGAGTAGTTGTTTTTAAATTCAGTTTCATTTCTATAACTTAGTCTTTCTTTGAATGAGATAAGTTGTATTTTTTATTAGGCATACTATAAATAACTAGTCAATATTCAGATCCTTATTTTTGTGTATACAACACTTGTGTTTCATAAGTTCATAAACACAACCCAAGATTGATAGTTAAATGGAGCCATAGAATAGCTGCCTTTCAAGAGACATATTTTAGAGCTTTCATTTTTTGCATTGTTTCCATGGAAACACTAAAGAATTAAGGATCTTTAGTTTAGACTGATTTACGAACTTTGTAGCATTAGAATGCATATAGGAAAGAATGTAGGGGAATATAAATGGTAAGACACAAAGACAAATTCACTATATAATTTCTATGGTGTAAAATCCATACACATTCACTATAATACTTTGATGTGAGTCTATTCCACTAAATTCAAAGTCATGATAGTTTAGGATGCATGAATAGGGAAAGAAATTTAAGAGGATGTTTTCATGGTACAGTAAGAACCACCCAATCAACTGACAGGAAGGAGAGGAAGTGCTTATGCAAGTGAAAACCTCCTATTTAGGAAGTAGCATAAAATATGGAAGCATGCTCCACAACCTATGGTGATTTAAATCCTCCTAAAATCCCCAGTCATAAACATGAATATTTTTTTTGTTCATCTACCTCAGAAGAATCTATAGTCTTTGAAGAAATTGTGAAATTTTGGAAATATCCCTTATATTACATGGTTGAAGAAGAAGGAGAAGGATCTATTCCATAGAATCTAGTCACTTTTGAATTTCCTATTCGAGACACAGAAGGCACAACCTAGTTGAAAAACATCCCACCTGTTGCTTTACCCCATTTTCATGGGCTAAGTATTGAGGATATAGACACATTTCTTTTTGAGTTTGATTTCTTATGTCGTAGCTATGATTACTCATCTGATCCTTGGAAGTTGAAATTATTTCCAGCCACTCTAAAAGATTCAACTTTACGTTGGTTCATGGGGTTGGGTGGAAATTCTACACAAAATCAAGAAGGTATGAGACAAGCATTCCCTAAAAAATATTAGGACTATTGCCAATCTAGGGTTAATTTCATTTGGAAAAATTGTAAGAGATTATATCACTCTACGTAAAACCCTCACTTGTCTCTAAATCATACAGGTACGCCAGGTAAAAAAAATGTCTGGAGCAAAAGGTCATCGAGGGAAGTCCACAACACCAAATGTCCTGATTCAAAAGAAGAACCTAGAATATGTTCTCGTGACACAAACCAATGCTATTACTAGGCTACATAAGTATTCCTCATGGTATGGGATATATTGGATGTTTAACATTTAATATTTCCTAACAGAAGGTGGAGATTTACAGGTGTATGGAAACATCAGAAAGAGTGGGTTATATGCAATGGCCGCACGACCAACTCTTTTTCCATATATTGATGTTGCTTGATGGGCATACACACATATGAACCCTCAAGCAAAAAAAATTGTAGACCATGCAGGAAATCATATAGCCTCACTAAGAGAAAATAACCTACACAAGATGTATAAGCTACCGATGCCATATTGATTCCTCAATAAGGAATTTTTGGAAGAATTCAATAAAAAGTACCCAAATTGGACTGAATTGTTGGAAGAACAATGGGAGGAAGATGCAAAGTTCATCGTTAAGGATAATCAGATATACAATGCACGGTACCTCAAAAGGACGCATCGACTCCTCACGACGATGATCTATCGTCTATACAGAGAGGTTGACAACATACACTCCAAGCGGGAATTGATGTCCCTGGTCAGATGTGTAGCTGTAGAAGGGAAAATTTTCAGTTGGGAACAAATCCTGACATTTAACATTTTCTGCACCACATACGAAGCTCATATCAATGAAAAAACCAGGTTTTTATTTGTCATCTTATTTGATTAAATCAATTTGTTCTTCTATCACCTTTCTTGGAATGAACTAGGCTTAGAACCATGACCTCTCACCCATTCATGTTTACTGTTCTAAGCTCTGGGAATGCAATTATAAAGGCTATTTCTATGAAATGTTTGATGACTTTATGTCCCCATTATTTCAAGTTATTTTTGGATGATCTCTCCCGAGGGTGTCTCGAGAAGCTGCAGAATCCATGAAGGATGTAGTTGACTGGTATATGGAAAATCACTTTACATACATCGGGGTTTTTGGGTGTTCTTTCCCACCTCAACCCACCTCAAATGTTTCCCAAGTATGTTCCAAATATACTCATAACAAGAGAAATAGCTTACCAGAATGTTGAAGCTGATATTGCTAAACCATTGTCAGCCAATAATAAAAAGATTTGGCCCAGGTTTCTTATCCACCTCAGAAGCTTCACGTTGTTAAATAGTCTACATGCCAAGAAGGAAGCAGAAGCCTTGAAAGGGATGATTTTATGCACAGGAAATCCCAGAAACCATAATCCTAGAGGGTTGATATCTGAACATTACAAAATCTTGGACATGGTATCTACTTTCTTACATGACTTGAATGAGGAATACAACATTTTATGAGGGGTTATATGTTATGAAGAGGTAATGGCTCTCACACCAAATGCTCAAAAGTTGTTAATACTTGAAGAAAACCAAGAACAAAAGAAAAAATCATTCCAAGAACAGAGAAATAAATTGATGCGCAGTGCACAACAAAAGGATGAGAAGAGAATAAAGAACTTCATGGATCGATAAGAGGAGTTAAGGAACAAAGTCATAGAGGAAGAGAAGAATAGGTTGAAATAAGAATAATAAAGCCTCAAAGTTGAAGAGCTAATGAAAGTAGAAGAAGCTACGAAAAATCTTGAGGCATAGAAAAGGAGGAATATTGAAGAAGATAAGTGCAAAGCTGAAAAACAAAAGGAAGTTAAAGAAGTGGATAACAGAGAAAAGGAGGAACGAAAGAGAAAGGTAGAAGAGGAGAGAAAAAAAAAGCAGAGGAAGAAAGAATAGCCAAAGAAGCAACACAAAAAGAGGAAATTGAAAGAAAACGGGAGGAAGAGAGAAGGAAAAGGGAAGAGGAAGACCAAAGCAAAAGAAAACAGGAGGAAGAGAGAAAGAAAAGGGAAGAGGAAGACCAACGCAAAAGTACAAGTATTGACCTAACAAAGAAGTTTTCATACTTCAATACTCCCTGTTTTCAGATTTATGTGGTGAGTATTTTCGAAATTGTTTGCCGGATAATCTACAACAATTGCCATTGTCATCGACGTTTCGAATCCGAATAGAGATTCATCATCAGGACTAATGGTCAATTGATAGCTTGCTGATCTCTATCAATTAATAGTTAATATGCAGGATGTTTTTAAGAATTTAACCTAGGTCCGCTGTCTAGAAACCTAATCTACATAATTTTAAACAAAAATTAAAATTAAACTAAATAATAAATAATAATATAAATTGTAAAGTTATTAATAGTGTTTTTTATTATATATTGTATAAATATAAGTTTTTGTGTTTTTTTAAACAAATAATAATAATAATAATAATAGTAGTGTTTTTTATTATATATTGTATGAATATAAGTTTTTGTATTTTTGTTAATTGAATTATATTTTTTTTAACAAAAAATTTTGTTAAGAAAATATAATCCAATTAACAAAAAAAAAAAAAACACTATTAATTTTTATTTTTTTTAAATACAATTCAATTAACGAAAATACAAAAACTTATATTTATACAATATATAATAAAAAAAACTATTAAAAAGCCCTGGATGGGGTGCCACGCGGCCATGTGGTGACAACTGTGGGCACACTCGGCCTGGGCTTAAATGCCAAGGGCCGCCACCCACAAGCCAACATTAACGATGGGGGACGACCTCTACAGTAGACACATGATGAATGTACTCCTCCCTCGCGCGCTCATTAACATTCACAGCGCACTCGGGATGGGCAAGGTTATATGTGGGCAATTGGTCTCAGCTCCTGGCTATATGAATTTCTTCATGTCCGGACAGAGCAGGGCTGCACCTGCCTCGGCTCTAATTCTCGCTGGTTTTCTTTGGTGCAGCCCAACTCTTTTCATGCTCAGACTCTCAGCTTTTCCGGTGTTTCTTTCTCTGTTTGAAACGAGACAGGTTAAGCCTGCTCGTGCCCTGCAGCTAAATTCACTTTCGTCCTGGCTCACCTGCCTCTTACTGTATTCGCTCTGCTCTCTCCCCATGGCTAGGAAAAGAGGAAGACCTCGCCTTGGCGCAGCCTGGGATGCTCGCAAAGCACAGAGGCGTTGGAGAGAGCAGCTGGAGCGAGCCTTGGCCATGGCGACCTCCATCATAAGGAAAAAAGCAAGGGCAGAGAAGCGGGCGCTCCTCGCCACCATAGCCGAGCCAGGAGCCAGTTGCAATCGTGACGCTAAGAATAATATCCAGGAAGATGGGCAGGATGCTGGAGCGGAGGAGGAGTTTCCACCCTGCGTTGTGGTTGAAGACCCGCTCATGGGGGACTTGACAATAGTGGAAAAGAACCGCGCCACTGAGGCGACTCTTCAGGAGAATCGCACTCCCGTTCCGGCACAAAACGACTACATCCCTGACTGCATTGTGGAAGAAATTCCCTGGCCTGGTGATGACACTGTCTGCAGCTATGACACTCAGGTGAAGGATGCAGGAACGACGTGTGCAAAGGTTGTTGTGGAGCAGCGAGAGTTCGACGTTGGTTTGGGAGGAGTGACGGGCTTGGTGGATGTGGGTGGCAGCTTGCATGGGTCTCTCCTCCGGGATGAGCACCTGGCTCTTGTGTTTGACCTTCATGGCCACTTGTCTGACCTGGAGCATCGGACTCGCACCATGGGACAGGGTATGGACATGCTCTTTGATGCTTTCTCCAACGCACCAGCTAAGCGGAAATGCCCCCTCTGCGCGTAAGATTTTTCCATCCCGGCTGGGTTCACGTGGCAGCAGGACGAGGTCGACAGGCCACCTGGCACCTAGGTTTTTATGCTCTTGGTTCCTAGTTTACTTTGTTACTGTTTTAGGTATATTTGGACTATAGACATCTGTCCTGGTTTCCTTCGGGCAGGACATATGCTACATTACTTAAGTTTTATCATGCTACTTGGTTCTAGGTTTTATCATGCTACTCTGTTTTACCTATGCTGGTTTCCAGTTATCGACAACAGTTTTGGTAACTCCAGGCATACTTCTCTGTACATTTTGCAAAAGTTTTTTGCCTCTTTAATATAGCAAGGTTTACCCTTTTTTATTTAAAAAAAAAAAAAAAAACACTATTAAAAAATATAATTCAATTAACAAATATAAAAAAACTTATATTTATACAATATATAATTAAAAAAAATACTATTAAATTTTTTCGTTAAAAAAAATATAATTCAATTAACAAAAATACAAAA
>ML790253.1:329992-351777 GCA_009831015.1 Picea engelmannii | reverse complement strand
CCCTCAAACTCTCTGGATCTCGTGTGTGGCCCCTTTACTCCATATGTGAGCACGGTCGGCAAGATATCGTCAGCCTGCATCATCAACCATCATGTCAAATCATGTCAGCAACATATCATATCATCAATAGTACATCATCAAAATGAAACAATATCATCATAAAAGAAACAACTCAAATACCCCACTCCCTGACTCAATCTGGAGTCCAAGGGAGTTCTACCGATGCCTCTGCATCCTCAGTGTCCGAAACCCTGCACACTCAACGAAACTGAGTCAACGGCACCTGTCTATATCATAGTAGTGAAATCATCCTGTCATATAACCCAATGCATCCAAATGAAAGAAAAGTTTTATCATCATATAAATCCAGATCACTTGCGAGCAAGTGTCCTCAAAGAATAAGTTTGGTATGTGTGCCAGAGCGGGATGTTACAGATAAAATGGGAGGAACACAAATTCGAACTGAGCCTGATAAAACTAGTATCATCCAACAAAATCCAGAAGCAATGGATATTTTAGCTTGGACAAGTTTGCTAGCATTCTTCGAGCAATTTCAGAGTGCAGACTCATCCATAACTGTTGAATTTTCCAAAAGCTTCAATGGGTAGACAAATACAATCCAAGGTTTAACATTTTCAGTCAATGAGTAAATCATTATCCAAGCTACTGGATTGCATTTGGAGGTTGAATGATGGTCAAAGAACCTAAATCTACTATAATATAGTTTGAGACAATTTTTAAGTATACCCTTGTATATGCTTGATGTTTAGAAGAAGGGGGTGTGTAGGGAAGCATTAATTACACCATGGAAGGATACAACACTGATAGTTCAAAAGTTTCTAACATGTGAGGGTTTGTTTAGTGTTGTCTTCCATTATCATATAAGGATCCTATTGCATCTCAAGAATCAAAATTTGATGAATTTTCCTTACTTCCTCTTAAAATATTTTAAAAAAATGAAGGATTTCCATAAACAAGCTCAACCTATACGAGTATATCATTTTGGTTTCATTGCATTGTTGTTCAGAGATGAAATGGAGAAATTGGGGACCAATTGGATAGGTCTTTGAAGGGGCATGAAATAAAAACCTATAGCGAGGTTTATGTCATGCTCATGTAAGGATGAACCCTCTTCCTATTATAAATCAAAAGAAAAAATCCTAAATAAGGATCAACAAAATAATGAGACTACAAGATTAGAAACTACAAAATCCTGGGACATTGAAGAAACTGCATCAAGAGTTCCTTCAATTTTACCAATTGGGTCACCTAAGGACCATATAATGATAAAATTATCTGACTTTGAAGAAGGAGGGACACCAAATATTGTTGAAGCCCCAGGAAATGCACTGAAGATCGAATCCACAAAGGCACTTGAACTTGAATCCACAAAGGCACCTGAAGTTGAATTTACAAAGGCACTTGAAGATGAGGCACCTATCCTTACACCCAAAAGAGAATCAATTGAATAAATCTCAGGAGAAATCATCCAAAGTGAGGAACCATATACTATCAGTGTCCAAAATAAGACAAGGAAAGGTAAAGTTCATGTCTT
Source organism: Picea engelmannii (assembly GCA_009831015.1). Classification (NCBI taxonomy): domain Eukaryota; kingdom Viridiplantae; phylum Streptophyta; class Pinopsida; order Pinales; family Pinaceae; genus Picea; species Picea engelmannii. The sequence goes on along the minus strand of ML790253.1, from coordinate 350,222 downwards.
TCCACCATTTCAATCCCTTCACTTTGGTTATTTAAAATTACTAAGGGAAAATAAAAGGCTTGGAATGAAGAACCATAAACTGAAAAGAAAAATAAGAAAATTAAGGAAGAATGGTGGGAATCCTATGGATACTTTAGTAAAGGAAATAAAATTCGACCAACCCTCTAAGAAATATGTTGAAATTCAGGGAAATATGATGAATGTTCATTAAATTGTGAATGTTATTATTGATGTCATCCTAGAAAATACATATGATTTTCTTCAATTGAAACCAGACTTACGTGGTTGGAGGAGACAAGATGAACTTTTGATTTATATATGGAACTAAATCTACAAGAAACATGTGCCTCAGGTATGGAAACATTGACATGTTGATCATCTTCCAGAGTCCATTATATATACATACATGATAGGTGGACTACATTCAGGATCAAGCAATTGGTAGCAGGTAGACCTCGTAGGATTAACACTGCAAAAGATTTCATCAATGTATTTTTCAATGTTTCAGACCATGACCAAAACTTGTTATGTGAGATTTATCTCTTCAACTTTATGCTATAAGATCATCTTCATTGGAATCCTAATCATTTTGTAGGGGACATCCAACTAATACCATTTTCCTCTTTCATCTATGGTCTTATTCAATGGAAGGAGGTAAATGCATTTTACATAGAAGCATATTTTAACTCAGATATGATGGTTAGATAAGAATATCCTATCTCTGCTACTATTTTTTTTGTATTATCAAATGTTACTCAGAGATTCTAGAGATTCTCAATGTGTAAATATGCACGGGAAAAATTCTATTATTGTTCAAAGGATTGTACAAACACATTCTTTGCAAGCTCTTTTAGTCTCATATGATATTTGGTAAACGCTAACCAATGCTTTGAGAAATAGGAATCCTACAAGATATCCACATTTCAAACTTTCTTTATCATGAGTTGCATTCTATGTCAAGTCAATGAGAAGGAATGGGAATCGATGGACTGGGCCTTGGTTTAATTACCTACTCATCTAGTTTTATACTCAACAATACAAAGCTAGATTTCATTGGAACAACATGGAGGAAATTGCACATTGGAGACAAGTTTATAGGAGTTTGGGATTTTACAATGAGACACAATTTGACGGCCCAGTATATAATTGAACAAATTTACATATTAGAGTTCCAAAGGAAGAACATGATGTTGCATAAGGCCATGCAAATATTTAGGAAAGGGGGAGTAATGATCTAGGTGGATATTGGTGTCCACCCACCTATTCAAACTGGCTCCTCTTGTCAGTTTTAAGTTCAAAACGTTCTTTTGTACTTCTTTGTAATTGTGGGTTATACACTTATGGGGTTGTCTGAATCCCTACACATATTCTAGGTGGATATTGGTGGCCTCTCACCTAATCCAACTGGCTTATTTTGTATGTTTTCATGTCAGCACATCTTGTTGTACTTCCAGGGCTATTTCAGAGCCCTAAACAATGTTTTTTTTTTTTTTTCTTGCCACAGTCAAATTATAAACAAAGTCATAGTTTGACGGTGTAATGTGTAGTTCTCTAAAATCATTTCCAATGGACTATCATGCACCTAAAACAGAGGTTGTATGAAAAAGTTACGACCCCGGGAAGTTGAGGTACCAACTTACCCATAGGGGCCCACATAACTTTTGGCGTTTCATCTCCTAGGGTTAGGTTTTTGGATGTCTAGGGTTTTGGAATTCATGAGTAATATTAGAAAGGTCTATGGAGCCTCATTGTAATCATTCTACTCAGACAACTGTGGGTAGCAGCCACATCTCTTCTCAGAGATGGCTACCACCATTCGAGCAAGTGTTTCAGTTCTGCAATTTTACAGTTCAACCTATTTCATTCATTCAATAGAAGATATTTTGCATTGGATATATGTGGTGTTATTCATATCTCTTTGTTTATTATATTCAGTTTGTTAATCAGTTTGTTTTTCTCCTAAATCCAGATCAAGTAATGAGACCTTGAAATGATATCATTTTTGCCTATATACTTAATAGTTTTGATGATATTTTATCTCAAATAAGTCCCCTTTTTTCTTCATAGTCTCATTTTCCACCTACCCTAACTACAATTCCCAAAAGGTATATTTGGATTGTGTTTTCAAATCTATCTTGTTTATATTATGAATTTTAGAGTAGGAATCTAGGAATTAGTTAAAAGTTGAATAATTATTGCTAACAAGAAACGTCTAGCGTGGATTAACAAACCACAGGTTGTGGAATTGCAAAGGATCAAACAATGGATTCAATACTCATCATGTTGATTACAAGGAAATCAATGATGTCATTACCAAAGAAAAGAAAAGAGTATCTCAAATTAGGCACGCAATTAGCGGAGCACATGACCAGGGGAGCGAATCTAGGGAAGTTTTGAGTTGCTATAAGTTTCACTCATCTTCTACTAGGACTCCAAACCATGGAAATCATTGGTTGTTACCATTTTGGCATCTAAGCCTAAAAATTTCCTCTGGAAGCACAACACATTTCTTCTTTGTAATAAACAGTTTGGTTGTTTTTCCATAGTTTTAGGGTTTTTATTAATGTTTCTGTTTCAAAGTAGTTACGTACAAATTCAAATCTAAAACTATATATACAACATTTCTCTCACATTTGAGGATAGGGAATGGAGAGAAAGGTATGATTATTCCATAAAACTTTCAGTGTTCAGGTAATATATACAGTTCACCTTTTATTTCTATGAGTCATTTTTTAAGAGGGTTGTAGTTGAGTGTTGTATTTTGTTGAGTCTTTTAGGAGGAGGGCCCAATTCAAGAGGTACAAATCCAAATTTGTTGTAGATAAAATCTTTCCATATTTTTGTTTCAGTTAACTATGTATCCAGTTATTTTACTTATGTTTATAATCTTATTCTTTAGACATACATGTTTTCACTACTACCAAATTAGCTTTACAACTTTATATGTATGCATTGAATGGATTTTTTTTCGAGTTTGATTTTATAATGAAATTATCATAGAATTGTGTTTTAGAAAGCAAAGCATACAGGGAACAAGTTGGTATCCCAAAGTAAAGTGTGGCCACCGGTCAAACCAAATACAATCATAGTATTTGTCTTTAAATTCAGTTATCATTTATATAACTTAGTCTTTCTTTAAATGAGATAAATTGTCTTTCTTATTAGGCATACTATAAGGAAACTGGTCAATATTGAGATCCTTAGTTTTTTGTATACAACATTGGTGTTTCATAATTTCATAAATGAATCCCAGGATTGATAATTAAATGAAGTCGTAGAATAGTTTCCTTTCAAGAGAGTATTTTAGATTTCCAGTTCTCTACGATGTTTTTCTTCAAACAATCAATCTCAATGGATGAAGTGGATTACATTGGCATAATGGTGGTATAATACTACCTATCACACATCTACTAAAATGTCCCCATTTGATGCCTATTATCGCACAAGTTGTCGCTTGGGAAAATCCTGACCCAATCCACAAGATGGTGAGAACTGTGAGAAAGTCTACCCATTGTTACCTTAGATAAGCCCTCCTCTCGCTTTAGTGAAGGAGAAATCCTACACAAGGGGGAATCCTAAGTTACCCTAGGGGGGGAATGAGATGGAAAATGGAGTTATGGAAGGTGATGCCCCTATAGGTCAAACTACAAAGTAGAATATGGCTTGGGAACAAGTCTTGGTGATGGTAAATGGTTTCCAAATGCTTGAGTACCTGCAAAAGATAGTTATACATGCCCTAGACAAGAGAAGAACAAATATACAAGCACAATATTCCAATGGACAAGCAAGCGAATCTTTCTGTCCTAAATTACAGAAATAAACAAATGTATATATCAATAATGAAATCAATTAATTATTGCAAAAATAACCATCAAAATTGTCAAATAATTATTGGAGAATGAAGCACTAAACCAATAGATAACTTTCCAATACTGAAGCACAAACTTTGACAATTAAAGAGGGTTGTTAGATAGTGTTTTTAGATAACAATTATAACAACCAAGTGATTGTAGTAAATATTTTCTACAGAAACAAGTTTCAACCACGAAAATTAGCAAGTAATCTGACAAAAAGTTAACCAATAAGCAGTATAATGATAATGGTGGCTTACAAGAAAATTTCCACGGTTGAAATGTAAGTAAAAGTAAGAAATAGGGTATGTTTTGTTTTTATCCCTAATGGTTGTAGATTTTTATTGATTGCAACTCAAGAAATACTAGGCTAATCAAGACGTCTTAGAGGCTTTAGCAAGCTTAAGATACCAAGAAAAGTTTCCAACTTGAACAAGATCAATATCTCTCAAAATCATGTTTACCAATGCAAGTAATTTATTTTTCCAATGCAATAAATGATTAGTGCCTTTCCAAATGGGTTATGGAGTCTTCTTGTATTAGGTTAGGCTTACTACTTCTCGAGGGGTGTAATCAGTTTACTCCCTTGAGTAAGTAACCCTAACAAGGTAAATACTAGGAGGGTGTAAGCCCTTTTACTCCTCCTAGAAACCTTTGCAATAGCCTTTTCAAACAACAACAATGACAAAACTCGGTGGAGGGTATATGCCCTTATATTCCTCCAAGGATCTAGCCAATAACAAGCATGGAACAAGAAAGAAGAGCTAACAAAATGCAGATTTTCCTTACCAATTCCAAGAGCGTGAAAGACAAAACCTTGTTAGGAATGAGAAACACTTCCACACTAAACCTAGAAGAAGAGAGAAAGAAATATTTAATCAAGACAGTAAATGACAAAGAAAACACACAGTACACAAATAATTTACCCTGGAAACCCAAACTGGGAAAACCAACATTCCATAAGTGTTTTTCTCTCTTGTTTTCTTCTTCATTCAAAATAAAATGTTACATGTCTAACCTTGGTCCACACCTAAGACACAATCAACATCATATCTTCTTTCTTTACAAAAGAACAACCCTGCAACCAATTTGGCTTACATATGCATGAGCAACAACCTCTATGATTACATATTCAAGATTCGCTTTTACAGCATTACAACATGCCTTCTTTATGGGCTTTAGAGTAAGAAAAACCCTAAAGAAAAGGTGCCCAAAAATGTCTATAGATCCACGCTGATCATTGGCTTCAAATCCCGCAAATCTAGGGATTCTGTTACAGTCAACCACCAAGTCAGATTGCCAGTTGATTACCAGACGACCTTCATTCGATATTCAGTCGGTTGCCATGTGTCTTCCTATCGACCTCTTTTTAGTTGACCTCTTCAACTTTATCCAATTGATCCACCTTGACCTTTGACTTGTTGTCGATGTCTTCGAATTCATATTTACCCAATCAAACCACCTCAACCTTCGACTTATTGTCAATTTCTTCGATTTCATCTTTATCCGGTCGAATCACCTCGACCTTCGACTTTGACTGTCAGTCAATCCACCTCGACTAGACTTTGGCTACAAATAATATAAGAACCCAACATTATCCCACTTGTAGTTTTTTTTGTTGAAACTAGGATACCTTTGAAATCTCGTTCACAGACCCAGGGCATCAATGCCCATTGCCTCTCTACACCAATAGAACTTCACAATACTCATAGAATTTTTTAAAGAGTCTGTTATGTTTTCCAATGTGTCTACTTTATCCAACATCACCTTATTGCTTTCCACCATGTCTCTCACAAAATTGTATTTTACATCAATGTGCTTAGTATTAGAATGATAAGTAGGGTTCTTTGCCAAAAATATTTCTCTTTGACGGTCACAACTTATCTTCATAGATCTCTGCTCAAACCCGATTCCTGAACACAACCTTTGCATTCATACTGCTTCTTTGCTTCCATGATTGGCTGCCATGTATTCAACTTCTATTGTTGACAAGGCTACGACCACCTGTCGCTTACTCATCCAGTTGATTTATCCACTGAACATTTTGAACACATATCCACTTGTCAACCTCCATCGATCCATATCTCCAGCCCAGACGGTGTCAACAAATCCCTGTGCATTTAATTCACTGTTACCTCTAGGTTTTCCTTGGTAGCATATAGCATAATATTTTGTGTCACACAAATACTTGAATACTCTCTTGACAATTGTCCAGTTCTCTTTCCCAGGTGTCGACATGTATCTTTTCAACACTCCCACTGCATGGGAAATGTTTGTTGATTAATTTGGTTGGTTTTCATTGATGTCAACCCTTGAAGAAAGTTCGGTAGTGAATTCTGGTAGAACAAAGGCTTGGGTAATGGACCCAAGTTTGTTTGATGTATAATGTTATGATTTTTGATATATTTGCAGGTAATACTATTCTAGATGGATAGTACATGTCATGTCATTTCTGGTGGTATGTGGAACGTCACATAACTCCTCACGGTTTGATAGTTATGGCCTTACGAATTTGGAGGACCCTCATATGTTGGCTTGAAGCCCCAAAAGGTCAAAGAAGTCAAAGTTCTTGCAAAGAAGAAATCATTTAAATAATAAAGTGAAGTGACAAAGTCAAAGAGGATTATTTAAATAATAAAGTGAAGTGACAAAGTCAAAGAGGATTATTTAAATAATAAAGTGAACTGACAAAGTCAAGGAGGATTATTTAAATAATAAAGTAAATGGATAACTTTCTAATTATGGAAAGTGGTTAGAAGTGGGATAGCCCTAAAATAAGGAAATTGGGTTAAGATGGTTAAAGGTAACCCCTTGAGGAAGTTACATGAAAGTATAAATAAGAGGAAATACTCTCTCATTTTAATAACACTTGAGCATATTGAATATCTACAGGTGACTAAGGTAACCAAAGGATATCTAAGTCAAATTTCAGAGGGAAGGTGAAGTAAAAGAGGCTGAAATTCAAGGGAGGATAAATTATTTTGATGATGCTTTCTAAGGTATGTTATTTACAGGTCATCTCACCATATTTGCAATAACTTTTTTTCTAGAATGATTCAGACCATGAAATTGGGACGCCATTGAGAAAACATATCCAAGTATATGTGGTACTAATTTCAGCTTGTGGGTCGTTGTATTTTTGGAGTTACACTCTGTGGAAAATAGGGTTTGTGGCTAGTCCTGAAACTAGTATAAAACAAGTGTTTCGGGTAAAAACGTCATAACTTCTTCATAAAATATCCAAATTCAGTAAGACCAAATGTTTTGGTTAGAGTACAGTCTATAGTATTATGTGTAAAAGTTTCATATCCATACAAAAAATATTTCATGCGGGGCACACTCTACAAGTTCTCTCTCTAGAATAAGCCAAAATTCAACAAGATATGCCATTTTTTCTATAACTCTTTTTCTGAGAGGTTCCAAGTAGTCACACCTGGAGGAATTGCATAAAAAACATTGAATAACATTATTTACTATTTTCATATATTTATTCATTACAGGTACATAGTTATGATTATTTCAAGTTAGGGTTGTTGACTAATCCAAAACTAGTCATGTGAGACTAAAGTAAAGTTTGATGAAAATGCTAGTCTCTTGTTGTTAAAGTTAAGGAAGGTTTGTAGGTTGAGGTACAGGTTGGTGCATGGTTGATACACTTGTTTATGGTACAGGTTGATTACAGGTTGAGGTATAGGTTGATGCATGGTTGATACATGGTTTATGTTATTGGTGCAGGTTGTTTGGTGCAGGTTTATTGGTACAGGTTTACAGCAGTATATCTCACAATGATAGTGTAATAGTGGTTCCATCATTCTACTTATACGTCAGAGCGGTTAGATGGGGCAAGGATAGGTGGTTGTAGCCAGAGAACATAGGGGTTTGTAGCCTCCTTTTGGTTGTAGCTAGAGAATTGGGGAGTTGGAGCTTCCCTCAGGTTGTAGCCTGAGAAACTAGGGGGTTAGAGCCTCCTTCCAGTTGCAGCTGGAAAACACAGGAAGTTGGTTCTTCCAATGAATGTAATTCTTTAAGACATAAGAAAAAGCATTACGTGGTTTTCTCCCGCTTTGGGTTTCCATGTAAAAACATTGGTGTACTGTGTATGTGTATGATTGTTCATTTGTTCATTTTTTATTTACTTTGCAAATATTGGATGATAATGCTACATTGATATAGCACTTGCATTATATGGTTAAACAGGATTAGATTTCTCTATTACTAATTCACCCCCCCTCTCAGTAATCCAACAATGTTTGGTCAAGTGCAGACCATCGCATACATTAGACTACCAACAACATTTGCATAGGTAACATGTTCCATGTTCTTTATTTCCTCCTATGTCCTTGGACACTGTTCAATAGTTAGCCTTGCTCCCATGGGAATTAACACCTTCACAGGTTTGCAATCCTGCATGTTGAAATGTTTCAAGATTATTTCAATGTACTTTGTGTAGTTCACCCTGAGTTTTCTAGCTGCTTGATCTTTCTTAATATCCATTCCCATAATGAAGTTTGTTGCATCGAGATCCTTCATGTTGAACTTGGAGGATAGATGCTTATTCATCTCCTTTATTGTGTTAATGGTGTTTCCAATCAGCAACATGTCGTCGACATACAATGCTACATATATGAAATGTCCACCTTCTTCTTTGGAGTATATGTAGTGATCATCTTTGCTTCTCACAAACCCAAAACTAAGGATGTATGTGTCGAATTTTTGGTACCACATCCTTGGTGATTTCTTTAGACCATAAAGGGATGTTTTCAGTTTTCATGCCAAATCTTTCTTTCCCTTTACTACAAATCATCCAGGTTGTTTTATGTAGATTTCCTCTTCCAGGTCCCTATGTAGGAATGTTGTCTTGACATCCATTTTTTCTATATCTAGATCAAATTTTGTATCCAGATACATTATTACTCTAATGGAAGTTAATTTTGCAACAGGGAAAAAATCTCACTGAAGTCGAATCCTTCGACTTGGGAATATCCTTTCGCTACCAATCAAGCTTTAAATTTCTTGAGTTGACTTGTTGTGTTCATCTTCTTCTTGAATACCCATTGTTACTGACATGATTTTTTCCACTACGCAATTTGACTAAGTCCCATGTCTCATTATTGTGCAAGGATTCCAACTCTTCAACCATGGCTTCCTTCCAAAATTTTCCCTTTGTTGAGTCGACTGCCTCCCCAACCGACTTGGGCTCATTATCAGTGGCAGTTAACACAAATGTGGAATGGAAGTCAGGTGAAATATACCTTTCAACTGGTTTTCTTAACCATTCTGACCTACTTACAATTGGGGTCAGTTGTTCCACCTCTCCTTCTGATTCAGTCAACTCATCTGAATCATCTTCTTCGTTCCTCAGTTTAAACCACACCTTCTCTAGATTGTTCTCGATCTGAACAATTTATTTAGGCTTGGACTTACTTCCAAATTCTTTGAAGACCACATATTGACTGTACACTATTTTCCTTGACACAGGATCCTAGAGATTATATCCTTTCATTCCTTCTTTGTATCCAATGAAAATACACTTGACTTCCTTCTTGTCCAACTTGCTCCTCTTTTCCTTGGGAACATGCATAAATGCATCATAGCCAAATACTTTGAGATGTGAAGCTGAATGCTTCTTACCTAACCTTACCTCATGTGGAGTCATGTCGACTAGAATCGATGAAGGAGACATATTCAAGAGATATTTTGCAGTGTCGACTGCCTCTTCCCAGAATTATTGTGCAATCCCAACACCACTGAGGATGTTGCTTTCCTTGTCTATTAATGTTTTTTTCATTCTCTCAGCAACTCCATTTTGTTGTGGGGTAAATGGTGTGGTATTTTTTCATGTTATTCCACACTACTTGTAGAACTGATAAAATTCCTTTCCACAAAATTCACCATTGTCGTTAGTTCTCAACACCTTAATCTTCTTATCTGTCTATTTTTCTACAAGATTTTTAAACTCTTTGAATTTCTTGGAAACCTATGATTTCTTCCTCAAGAAATATATCCATGTCTTCCTGGAAAAACCATCTATGGAGGAGACATAATACAAAGATCCACTAAGTGAAGACATTGTAATAGGGCCAAACACATCACTATGAACCAACTCTAGAATCCCATTTTCCCTTGTCTCTCCAGATGGGAACGTCACCTGACTTTGTTTTCCATATATACAATGTTCACAAAAGTCAACTTCTAAATTACATTTAGGAAAATATTCAACCATACATTTCTTATGCATATCTTGAATTCATTTTTCTCCTATGTGTCCCATCCTCTCATGCCATAACATGGTCGGGTCAAATTTATGATGACTTGTCGAGTCGGTTTGAATCGACTCATCCCAAGTTGAGTTGAGTCAAAGTTGATTCAGCTTCAAAAAAAATGATGTTGTTGAATCCAATCGATTCAACACTCCCTATTAACTTGTATAGGGTTCCAATTCGAACTCCTTTCATTAAGACCATCACTCATATGCACCTCTGCATCACTCATATTGCTGATATATATCAGGTTTCATACCAAACCTGGAATGTGTAGCACACCTCAAAGGGTTCTACTCCTCCCATCCTGCAGTATCATTCAAACTCTTCCTCGTCCGACAATTTTGGTTGTTGATTCATCCACCAAGAACACTTATCCTCCTTCATATTGTTCATATTCGCATAACCATTCTATATGTGGTGTCATATGATAGAATTCTCCTGATTCGATCAACCAAACATCTTGATCTGACTGTGTACTGGTCGACACCAGGTACACATCGCCTCCCTTATCTGGAGTCATCTTTCTCTTAGTCGACTGCTTCTCGTCGGATCTTGTACTGAATTCCATTTCCTTCTACTTATAGTCCCTTTTGTAATGCCCAAATTTACCACATTTCCAGCATATTCTTGTCTACTAAATAAAGGATTTAGATATACCCTTTGACTTAGACTTTCTACCGGATAATTTTCCTTTACCTCTATCAATCGGTCGACCTCTCACCACTAAATCATATTTCGTCGATCCTTCCATGTTCTTCTTTCTTATTTCTTATGACTATAGAGGTGAAACCATATCTTATAGAACTAATGTGGTTGTATTACTCCCTATATCCATGACTAAGCTATCCTAGGAGTCTAACAAAGAACATAATAAGATAACACATTTCTCCTCTTCTGTGGCTTTAATATCCACGGAAGATAATTGTCTTATAATGGTATTAAACACATCTAAATGCTCAGTCACTGAACTAACCTCACTAATCCTCATAAGATACAATTTATTTCTTAGAAACAACTTATTTACCAGGGATTTCAACTGATACAAGCTCCCCAACTTGTCCCACGGTTTCTTAGTCGAGTCTTCACCTGAGACATTCAACAATACCAAATCTGCAAGACAAAGTCGAATCATACTCCTTGCTCTTCTCTCGATTTTCTCCCATTATTCCATCAACATACCTATCGGCATGGTACCTATACATATTGTTGTCCATTATTCTCAATATACAAGGAGATCTTCAATTTTAAGCTTCCAAAGATCAAAATTTTGGCCATTGAATTTTTCGATCTCTATTCTTGATCTCCTCGCCATTCTTTAACACAATCTTTAAAGATTTATAACTTATGACTAGTATTGAACCTAGGTTTTATCTCAGATCCAAGATTGTTAAACCAAGCTCTGATACCACATGCTAGGAAATGAGAAACACTTCTACGCTAAACCTAGCAGTAGAGAGGAAGAAAGATTTAATCAAGACAGTAAATGACAAAGAAAACACACAGTACATAGAGATTTTACCCTGGAAACCCAAACCGGGAAAACCAACATTCCTTGAGTGTTATGCTCTCTTGTTGTCTTATTCATTCAGAATAAAAGGTTACATGTCTAACCTTGGTACACACCTATGACACAATCAAAATCACACCTTCTTACTTTACACAAGAACAACCCTGCAACCAATTCGGCTTACATCTACATGACCAACAACCTTTACAATTACATATTCAATATTATCTTTTACATCATTAAAACACACCTTCTTTATGGGATTTACAATAGGAAAAACCCTAAAGAAAAGGCACCCAAAAATGACTGCAGATCCACGTTGATGATTGGCTACAAATTGCGTGAATCTCGTGATTCTGTTATAGTCGACTTCCAAGAAATATTACCAGTAGACCTTCATTCAATCTTTAATCAGTTGCCACACACCAACTTATCAACCTATAGTCAATTGACCTATTCAACTTTACCAGATCGATCCACCTTGACCTTCGACTTGTTTTTGATGTCTTCGAATTTGTCTTTACATGTTCGAACCACCTCGACCTTCGACTTTTTTTTTATTCCTTCGACTTCGTCTTTACCCGATTGAATCACCTTGACCTTTGAATTTGACTACCATTTGATCCACCTTGACTAGACTTTCACTGCAAAGAATATAACAACCCAACAAACCCTAGTTACCAAGAATTTTCATCACCATAGCAAGAGAAAGATCCTCCAAGAGATAGCACACCACTTTGCTCCACAAGACAAATGGTAACCATAGCATAAGAGAGAGAGAGAGAGAGAGAGAGAGAGAGAGAGAGAGAGAGAGAGAGAGAGAGGCACAAATTTCAGCCAAGTAGCTCTTCTCATGTGAGAGAGTTATGTTAAAATGAAATGAAAATGATCCTTCTTTATACAAAACTCCTAAAAATTCTCTATCCACATAAATTAGGGTAAACCACAAAATAAGGGATCCATTCTCCCTTTATTTTACCCGTTTACAAAATAATTTTAAATTAAATTTTAAAAATGCACATAAGAAACCTTAAAAGGTGATGTCAACCCTCTCTAGGGTGACATTTTGACACTTTAGAAAGTGGTTGAGAAAAGGGAGGAGGTCATTGGGCCTCCCAACGCTCCTTCTTCATGAACTAGGCTCATCTTTGTTATGCAAAAGTTCATCCTCCTCCATAAACTCCAAGTATCCATCAAAACAAAATCATCACCACCGAAACCCTAGCCCTAGGGTGACGTCAAGCCCTCCAAAGTGACATTTTGGCCTCCAAAGGAAAATCGTTGGGATTGCAAGGACTAGGTGAGATCCTCCAAGGTCTCTTCCTTTGCCCCAAAGGAAAAATTAATCTCTTGTGCTGCCCCAAGGTATGGGCCATGGAATCCAACCGATGGGCTTCCTGCCCCAATGAAAGCCCAAGTTGGGCTTGTTCCTCCAAAACACCCATCAAGAAGGTCCCGCAAAGAAAAACAAATACACCCTCCAAGGATCTCAAGTCAAAGCATCATGGAAATTAAAATCATATTTAATATAAGATCCATCTAATCATGTACATCAAAACCTACCTCATCAAATTAAACAAGTGCTCAAAGATGATATGAAATTTTCCAAGTTTAGGTATGGGAGGGTTGACAAGGTGGCATATTGGGTGAATCATTCCTTAAGTCAAGGAGTGTTTCCTAGGCGGAAACCTCTCTAAGTCATGTGGATAATATGAAGTGGATGGGGGTAATATTTTTGGGTATGGGGTTCATGACATACAAGGGTTCATATTGTCTCATTTATGGGTGCCTTTGTAGAGGGTGTGTTGCACCTTCATTTTCAATGAATCTCTTTTCCAAGCCCATTTATTGCAATTTTTATTTCTTAAAGTGTTTCCAAGTTGAATCCAAGGTGGGACTTATACCTAATCATGAAAAACATTGCCCACCTTGACTCTACCCTAGTCACACCATGCTTCCCAAAGTTGAAGACAATGTGAGGGACTTCTACCTAAGCATGAAAAACATTTCCCACATGCTCTACCTTGGTTGGCATTTTTATATTGTTATTTTTCATGGTTCCCATTAGTTTATTATGAGAGACATTTCATTGTCCTTGGGATCCCTAGGTGAGCATATAGAAGGTTTACGATTGGATTTTATCTTTTGTCAGCTAAAAACCTATGGGCCTTCATCCCCTTCTTCCCATGAAATGAGGTACAATCCATTCTTGGGTCAATACACCCGAAAATCCCAAAAGATGAGGGGACAAAACAAGGGACACATGTGAAAATTGGGTAAGTATGATCAAGAATGGCACGATGACTCGTCAAGGATACCTCCCAATAGAAAACACATCCCTAAGGGTGGCCACTTACTAGGGTGCAATGTCAAACACCAAGGTGAAACAAAGCAAAGAGAATAATTTTCAAGCAAATGTTCTATAATCAAAAGAAACTTTAAATGCAACATACTCAAATGTCTCAAATATTAAAGTGACACTTACCACAATACCTAACTTGTACCTCATGGAGCAAGACCCATCATCTTCCGGAATAAAGTTGACATGATTGATGTCATCATCACGAATTCAAGAAATGTGGTGGTGAAGCGGGTCTTTGTATGTGAATATGGACGTTGTCAATCATTTGTCTCTCGGTACTCCATGTCTGCAACCTGAGGGCCTCGAGACATCATCTCATTAGTTATCCCTAGGAATTGGGGATAACATCTGACTCCTACTTTGGGACATTTACTCGTCGTAGAGTGCATGAGAACCTCAGAATATCCTGGTTAGACATGTTCCTACACTATGACATGAAAATGTAAAATATAGGGTTGTTGTATCACCCTTTGTCCATATATATCATAAATCAAAATCTCCAAAATGAAAATTAATCTAGAAAAGAAATTTTTTCATTTTTCATTTAATAAAACATGTAAATCAATAATGCAAGTAGAGAAAAATGAAAATCAAGGATGAAATGCATCGAAACTACCATGAGCAATCAAGATGCAAATGCAAGAAATCAAGATGACCTACCTACTTACCTAGGGCCTAGGCCCTGAAGAAGTCATGTACCATCTGGGAAATAATGTTTGAGGAGGGATCTATTCATCGGTAATGGAATCCTCCTCCCTTCTATTGTGGACAAATAGAAAGAGTGTAACCCAGATATTTCCTCTATCGTGTAGGGTCCAAACCACATGGTATCAAACTTTTGATGCATTCCAAGTTTCTCTCTTCTTTAGTCCCACATTAGAACCAAATCCCCCTTCTGGAAGTCTCTCGACTTTTCTTTATGATTAAAGGTTCCCTTTACTTTATCTTGGTTCTCTTCCATTTGATCAAAAGCCATTCTTCAAGTTTCCTCCAACTCCATGAGTTGATCAATTCATCCTTACAATGCTTCCTTATCTGTGGTGGAGTGTTGGGATAATTGCAGGGATGGAATTTAGAGGTTCATAGGTAGACGTGCCTCCAACCCGTAAATTGATTCAAAAGGGGTTTTCTTGGTATAAGTCTTAATAGTTGTTTGTTCTTCCCAGAGGGAATATTTGATCTTCTATCCCAACGTTTCTTGTTTTCTCCATCAATATTATTTACAATATTCATGATGTTCTTATTGTTGGAATCTGCTAATCCATTCCTTGAGGATAATTGTTCGAGGAGTGCCAAAAGACAATCCCATATTTGAAGCAAAACTCATTGAGTGATATCAAACTGAAATCATTGGCGTTGTTAATGGTTATCTTGGAAGGAACACCAAATCTACTAATAATCTTCTCATCAAGGAATTTCATTACCACCTCTTCTATTGATTTATTTGTCGGGATGGATTCCACCCATTTGGTGTAATAGTATGTGGCAGTCAAAACCCATCGGTAACCATTATTAGAGTTTTCCTTGAACTCTCCAATGAAATCCAATCCCCACTGTTGGAAGGGTGCCTCTACAACAATCGATTTAAGAGGGAGAGTAGGGAGGCGTTGCTTTACAGAAAATAATTGGCAAGGCTGACAAGATCTGACATAGTGATGTGTGTCACAGAAAATAGTAGGCCAATAATATACTACCCTAAAAAATTTATGGGTGGTAGTGCAGGCCACAAAATGTCCTCCACGTTATCTTGAATGAAACTCTGCAACAGGCTTGTTTGTTTATTCTTTATTTACACAAATAAGGATTACCCGATCAGGTTTCCTCCATCCAATACCATACTGCATCAAGAAATACTTCATGGCTTTGAGACTTAAGGCCCTCCTCTTATGATCGACAAGATGATCAGGAAAAGTAAGATTCTTCAAATATTAAATAATGTTTGAATACCATTCGTCATCCTCAATTTCACTTACAACAACATTGATTTGTTCTTTGTCTCCCATTTTGATAGCTTCCTGATTGCTTGTTGTCAACATTTTAGCTAATCCTTGGCCTTTTATTATCTTGGATGGTTTGATCTCCAAGTTGCACTCTTGCATTTGTGAAACCCATTTTCCTCTTGATCCAAGACAATCTTGTTGTGATAAGACATCCTTTGCGGTAGGGTATGGGACACAAGATTTAATCTTGTTGTACCCTACTTAGGTTCTAAAATGATTGAGGGATTTGACAAGAGTGTAGGCTTGCTTTTTTGTAATGGTGTAATTTATATCTAAGTCTCTAAGGGATTTTCTCATGAAGACAATCGGGTTTTCATCTCCTTGATCATTCTTTTGCATAATAACTCATGCTCTGGTGTCTTCTGAGGTGAAAGAGAAGATGATGAAATCCTTAGAAAAATATGGATTTAATAAGACTTGCATAATAGTTATTTCCTCTTTGAAATGTTGGAAGGCCTTTTTTCCCTCATCATTCCATTCAAAATGGACATCCTTTTTTTACAAGCGATTAAGGGGTTTCACAATTTCAACGAAGATTGGAACAAATCTTATTATGAAGTTGATCTGTCTGAAGAAATATTGCAAGGATTTGTTGTCTTTAGGGAGAGGGATTTTCTTGATTGCTTCAATTATTGAAGGATTGATCGGGATTTCATCCTTGGAGATGATATGTCCTAACAACTTCCCTTTATCCACACCAAAAATTGATTTATTTGGATTAAGATAAATGCCATATTCTATGCACCTTTGAAAAATCATCCTTAAGTGTTGAATATGTTGATCTCTTTTCTTGGAGATAGCGGTTAGGTCATCTTGGTAAATATCTATGAGTTTCCCTATTAGATCATTGAAAGCATAATCCATGGCATGTTGGAAATTAGCTCTTATGTTAGTCAACCTGAAAGGCATTCTCAAATACTTGTAAGTTCCCCAAGGGGTAGTGAAAGAAGTTTTGAGATAGTAATATTCCTTTATGAGTACCTGGTTATATCCTGAACATACATCAAGCATGGAAATCATTCCTACTTCGGTAACTCTTTGCAAAAGGTACTCCATGTTTGGCAAAGGATAATTGTCTTTAAGTGAGGCCTAGTTCAAGTTTTTAAATTCAACACATATCATGATGTCACTAGTTTTTTTTCGGACAATGACAGGATTGTACACCCAAGATGAGTGTACATGATGGGTTAGATTATCCCTTCCTCAACCATTTTTTTCAACTCCCTTTGGACTTTTGGGGAAACTTTTGGGTTCATTTGTCTGAGTTTCTACCTGAAGGGTTTTGTGTTTCTTTAAGAGGAATAATGTGTTGTATAACATATTCATGGTAAGCCTTCAAATATTCATGTGTCCAGGAAAAAATATCCTTGAATTCTTTGATGATAACGATCAACTTCTCCCTCTCATCAGGATTTTTCCCTTTCCCAAACTTGACCATTTTTTGGGATTCCTCAATGCCAATATTGAACTCGATGACTTCATATTTGATATTGCTTGATGCTTTCCATTTATACACATCATTTCTATAAAAAATTATTTATATGGGAACAATACCTTTGGGTAAGGGCCCATTAGGTATGTCTATAATGTCAATATATTCTCCCTTAGCTAAAAGGTTTATATGAGTTTCAGAGAATTCATCCTCATATTGAAGAAAATGAGAGACTTGGTCCTCACTATCAAAGACTTACCAGTGTTGTAGATTGTCAAGTGGTGAAGGTATGAAGTTTACTTCTATCTTGTAGATATTGATCTCTAAAATGTTGTAAACTGGAAGCAGAAACTGCAAGGTTTTATGCCAAATGATTTTCTTCTTTGGGGATAAATTTGATTGAAAAGTCATCAAAATTATTTATGGAATCCCAAACAACATCCCTGTACTAGTTCAACATTGAGTTTTTGGCAGAAAAAATAATGTTAACATGTGAGAAAATCAAATTTAAATCCCCTCTTATGTGTAATGACTTGATGTTCATATTGATGGCGAGGTTCAAACCCAAAACTGAGGCTTCATACTCAGCTATGTTGTTAGTGCATTCTAACTCAATTCTATATGAGAAAAGGGTAGCCTATTTATCAGGTGATATTAGAACCACTCTGACACCTGATCTCGCAATTGAATGTGCACCATCAAAATTGATTCCCCAACATCCAACCCTCTTTTCTTCATCCAGAAAAAAAGAGTTTACCAGAATGAAGGTGTTGTTGATTCCCTTGTCGATAACTTGATGAGGGTAAACAGACCTAGTAAGTTCTATTGTAGTCTCTTTTTTAGTTTCATTTTCTGCGATGAGATCTCTTGGCTCATATTCAAGGGTATGAGATTCTTCCTGTTTATTGGGCGAGGATAGAATCTTGTGAATATGGTGCAACAAATTCTTTTCTCCTTTGTTTGTTGCCACGACTTCCTCAATTTTCAAACTTTCTTCCACTGAGGGAGTTCTTCTTTCAGACTCTCATGTTTTCCTCTTCCTTATGACACTCATTACTTGAGTATCATCTTCCCTTATCTCCTTATCCAAGTAATCCTTGGCAACATGAGGGGGGTGGGGAGGTGGAGTAGTGAAATTGGTGAGCAGGTTAACTTGTGTAATTTCCTTGGGACAGTCCCCAACTTGGTGGAATGAGGAAGCCAAGTTCTCCTCAATTTCACATGACCTTTCTCGAGCTTGAATCAAGGAAGGAGGGAAATACTTTCCTATTAGGAAGCTACATGGGTCCTTTATGGTTGACATGTAAGTCTTGAGGACAGTGTGTTGAGTGGGCTCGAAATATTGGGGAAAAATCTTCACAAGGGTGTTGAATCAGTCATTAAAATCACATATACTTTCCCCTGGCTCCCTCTTTCAATGGTGGAGTTCATTGTGAAGGGATATGCAATCTGTTCTTTTGGAAAATATCTTTACAAAAATATCTCAAGAGGTATCATAGTGTGTGATTATCCCTGTTGAGATATTTCCATACTAATCTTGGGCCTTCCCAACAAGAGTGTAGGAGAAAAGCCTCACTTGAATGTCCTCATATTGGTCATAAGTTTGAAGGGCCTGGACAAAGTTTTTTAGGTTATCCTCGGCAAGAGTTTATTCTTCTCTTGAAAAGGTCAGCATCCACTCTTTGAAACCCTTTGGAATTCAGTGAGGTGATCCAGGGATCTTAGTCACATCCAAGGGTTCGTAAGTTCCTTTAACCCATTGGTTTAAGGGAGTGTTTGGTGAACAAGGTATGGATGAGGTTGAAGGCCCTGGAGAAGAAGGAGAGGGAAAATTTTTAGGAGGTTTTGTCTTGTTTTTAGGATGTTTAGGCATAGGTGGAGGGATAGGGTAATCCTTCCCTTGGGTTTGTCTCATGGTGGACTCGCCAGATGAGTTGAAAATATCATCAAGAAAGGAAAGGGAGAGGGAGCTTCCCTCAAGTGGATTCGCCAGGAAAACTAGGGAAAGGATTTGGGATAGTTTGCCAACATGTTGTTAGGGCACGGAAGAGGATTCAAAATCCACCCCGACAACGGAGCCAAAATTTTATCGCACAAGTTGTAGGTTGGGAAAATCCCTACCAAATCCACAAGATGGAGAGAACTATGGGAGAGTCTACCCATTGTCACCTTAGATAAACCCTCCTAATGGCTGTATATTTTTATTGATTACAACTCAAGAACTACTAGGCCAATCAAGATGCCCTAAAGGCTTTAGCAAGCTTAAGATACCAAGAAAATTTTCCAACTTGAACAAGATCAATATCTCTCAAAATCATGTTTACCAATGCAAGTAATTTATTTCTCCAATACAATAAATGATTAGTTCCTTTCCAAATGGGTTATGGAGTATTCTTGTATTAGTTTAGGCCTACTACTTCTCAAGGAGTGTACACCCTTTTACTCCCTTGAGCAAGTAACCCTAACAAGTTGAATCCTATGAGGGTGTAAGCCCTTTCACTCCTCCTAGCAACCTTTACAATAGCCTTTTTAGCCAACAACAATGATAAAACTTTGTGGAGGGTATATGGCATTATATTACTCCAAGGATATAGCCAATAAAAAGCATGGAAAAATAAATAAGAGCTAACAAAATGCATATTTTCCTTACCAATTCCAAGAGCATGCAAGACAAAACCCTAGTTACCAAGAATTTTCATCACCATAGCAAGAGAAAGAGCCTCCAAGAAATAATGCACCACTTTAATCCACAATTAAAATGATAACCACAACATCAGAGAGAGAGAGAGAGAGAGAGAGAGAGAGAGAGAGAGAG
>ML790253.1:286492-311881 GCA_009831015.1 Picea engelmannii | reverse complement strand
AAATCCATTTGAGCCCATGTTCTTTCAAATTCAAAGTTCCTATCTTATAGGTTCTATACTGAGGTTTGGAAGGTGAGAACATTTTTTATAGAATGTCATAATCTAATAGTTCTACGTTTTGTCCCTTTTCATGGGATATTTTCTGTTTACTTTTTCCCATAATCTAGAAAGAACTTGTTGGATCTGCATATTTGAGTCGTTGAGACTGTATAATCGAAGTGCCTCGAGGGTTTTTCAGTGTGTTGAATCCATTTATGCATTCAGAAATGCAATTCAAATGACATAAAATTTGATTTTGTACAGATTTATGTCTCCGAATTTCAACGAAAAGGGACAAAATATAGAACAGATAGACAATTCCTTATAGAATAACCCTAACAGAGGTTTAGTGTGTGAAAGTAGGATACAAAGAATATTTTTTAGGGATGTAGATTTTCAAGTGTACTCACTAGAGTTCTTAAAACAATTATTTTTGGTGCAACTTTTATCAAGATACATCATGTATTCTTCTTAGATGATAAGGAAGAAAAACAAGTAATTATTCATGAGGTTGAGATTAGAAGATAGAGTTCTAAAGTGACAGTAGAGGATGGAGGATATCATTGTTGGGTATGTGTTATATTCTTTGCACGACTAGCTCTAGTGTCTTCTACGTTGCACTGGACACACAGGGGGGTTTGAGGGGGGGTCGCGCGGCCCCTCCTTCAGGGTTCGAGGCCAGTGCCCTCGAGAAATTTGTATTGCCTTGGGAAACATGTCACATTTTTGCCTCGATTTTGTGTTCATTGTTGGGCGGTTTTTCGACACATGGTTTTTACCGATCGTTTTCTATTTCTGGTTAAGGAATTAGGGTCTTTGACTAATCCAGGTCATTGGGTAGGGTTTTGGCTGTCATTGGATCCTATATGTATATTGTATTGTAAACAATGTATCACTATGAATGAATATAGAATCTGTTGGTTTTCCCAGTTTGGGTTTCAAGGGAGAAAATATCTGTGTAATGTGGGTATTCTCCATTGTATCTTTTATGTTATTTTATTGAAAATATATTTGCAGTAAAATATTGTACATGGTTAAAATCTACATTTGGTATCAGATCTTTGTTGGCTTCATGGGGATGCCTTTGTGGTCAAGGGTTTGTCTCGGGACTGTGATAAGCCTTGTTACAGTGGGAGATCTATGGTATTGATTTTTCAGGTGAAAAGAAATGGCGAGTAGTTCTAAAATGGAGATCGAGAAGTTTAATGGGAAACGTTTTGAGTTGTGGAAGCTCAAGATGGAAGATCTGTTGGTGGACAGAGACCAGTGGATCATGGTGGATCCAGGTACTGCACCTATAGGAACTTCAACAAACAATTGGAAAAATTTGGATCGAAAGGCGAAGAGAACAATCCAACTGTGTCTTTCAGATTCAATATTACTAATTGTGTTAATGGAGGCTACAACCAAATATTTATGGGATAAGTTAAAGAAGTTGTATCAGTCTAAGTCCCTAGTAAATAAACTTTTCCCGAGAAAGAAGTTGTATAACCTGAGTATGAGAGATGGAGGCACGATGGCAGAGAATTTGAACGCCTTCAATATTGTGGTAAGTCAGTTAGTATCTATTGAGATTAAAATTTCAGATGAAGATAAGTGTATCAATTTATTGTTCTCTTTACCAGACTCATGGGATAGTCTGGTTGTGGCCATAGGTAGTAATACAATTAACTTCAAGTTTGATGAAGTGGTCTCATCCTTTTTGTAGGAGGAGATGAGAAGGAAGAACATGGAAGGATAGATGTAACACCCATGTTTCCCCCAACTTGTAATTAATCATTAATTAGGATTACCATGTTGTGGCATAGGAACATTGTAAATGTATCATTGTTTAATTACCAGTAATTGATTGTGGGGGTGAAGCCTTGAAATTCCTAGCCATGATATCACTAGAGGAAAGAATGTGAGAATGATAAGAGAACAGTTAATAAGAAAAGGACAGGTGGTTAAACCTTCAACCACCCCCATAAATGGAAACATGGTCTAGCTATAGAAGGTCATCCCGAAGTACCACAGGGTCCTACGGGTCCAGAACGGACCTCTTGTTTCTTTTTGATAAAAGGAATATGATAGGAGGAATGTGTGTGCAAGGCATACAAGAGGATATGAAGAGAAGAGTGGAGAATGCGAGGAACAAGTGAGTAGCAGAGAACGAGTCGAAGGACACAAGATTGATGCAGAGAAAAAATATGATAAACCTCGTCGAGGATATGACAGAGAGGGATATATATAAGAGTATGCAGAGAACATGACCTGAGTAGAAGGCCGCGAGTTTGATGCTGAGGAAACATTTGATAAACCTCGCAGAAGATGCGAAAGAGAAAGGATCGATGAGAATTGGCATGAATTTCCTGGTGATATCATGGCTTGGCACGGGGGTGGATAGAGTGCTAAGAATGAATTCCCCTAAGCATATGGATGGGTGGAAGGAAAAACACCCACAATCAGTTAGTTTTCCACCACTTGTAATAGATAAGTAATCTTATATCCTGTGTGTTTAAGTGGTAATTGTGAATTAAGGTTGGATATTATATGAATGTTGTAGGGATGGACATGTTTTCTTAATGGTTATATTGTATCCCTTCAATTTTGTCAAATTGTGTATTTAAGAAAATAAGAAATTCTCTGGCTTGTACACGTAAATGTCTGAGCCCTATGGTGGATAAAGTTAAAATAAATGAACTGCAAATTGTTGAATTTGGGCATAACCTCATGTTTGCATGCTGACACTCCCAGTCGTTCTGAAGGAGGGGGTCAGTCAAGCTCAGGAGAGGTAGTGCATGTGTGCACAGATCCTCTATGAGGCGGGTAGAGATCGAGAACACCCCCCCCCTCCCTCTTAAGTTATAGAGTTGATAGATGAGCGTAAGAGGTGGGTGAAGGATTTCCCAGGAGAATTAGCGCAAAATACTTAAGTATTTAAGGAGATGATAGAACTCAGGTAGAATAGTGAGTTTTGAGCCCCTAAAGGAGAGATCATTTTGTTTGAAAGATGAATGGATGAGATTAGTTTGGGAGGATCCAAAGTTATTCACGATCATCAGATATGGAGAAGGAACATGTGTGTTAACCCTTCGATCCCTTAAAACTTTGTGGGTCCAACAAATTGAGCATATTTGTTGCATAGGAGGTGAATCTCTCGAAGTCCCGAAGTAAATCTGGTTCATAGATTTGTAGATGCTCGTGAACTATCTTGACCGTCGGATCTACGTTATATTCAGCCCTAAGTTGACCACTTTGGGAGGACAGAGGTTTGGTAATACCAAAACCCTCAAAGTCCTGAATAACCAAAGTCTTGAAGTTGATGTGGACCATGGATCTAAGGATCCTTCAGGATCCCTCATGAATGTTCAATCGTGGGGATGTGAGTATTAACTTCGAGATCATGTGGGTGCCCATGTGTCGAGTGACGGGGTTGCCAGGTGCCCCTCTTGGAGTGGCACACACTGGGACCCAAGGGACCCTTAAACAAAAGTTATGAGTCATAGATCTCTGGGGTCACGTAGATACCCTCAAACCGTCAAATTGAGGTTGTGGTCAGCTCGACACTAACCGACTCCGGGAGAAAAGAGGAGCTTGCATCGTAAAACTCCTGAAGAGCTAAAGAGCCGAAGTAGATCTAAGTCATCCAAGCCAAAGGGACAGTTGTCATCAAATCCTGTACTCCAGAGAGAAGTCAATCTGGGAGGACCGAAGTGTGAATACACAATGATTTCTGAAGACTGGAGTCCTGAAGTCATCCTAACCATCCTTTAGAAGGGATGTGTGGCAGAAGATATGCCATTTCGAAGGAATTCACTCTGGGAGAAAAGGGGATTTGTTGGAAAAGAACTTCTAAAGGCTGGAGAGTCGGAGTTCATCTGATTCATCTAACAGCTGAGGAAAGGTGTCATCAAATCTTCCATTTTGGAAGATAGCCACTTCAGAGGAAAGTGGGGTCACGTGAGTTAAGAACTCTCAAATTCCAAAGTCCCGAAGTAGATCACAATTGTTGATTGGGAAAGACGTGTGGTGTTCGATCTGTAACTCCAGGTATGGAGTACTTCAGAGGAGAAAGATGTTGGAGTGTTCGAAACTTTCGAGCGTCGAAGTCCCGAAGTAGATCACAATCGTTGATCAGGGGAGACATGTGTTGCTCGATCTGTAACTCCAGGTATGGAGTACTTAGGAGGAAAAAGGTGTTGGAGTGTTCAAAACTCCCAAACACCGAAGTCCCAAAGTAGATCATAATCATTGATCGGGGAATACATGTGGCGCTCGATCTGTAACTCTGGGTACAGAATACTTCAGAGGAGAAAGGTGTTGGAGTGTTCAAAACTCCCAAACATAGAAGTCTCAAAGTAGATCACAATCGTTGATCAGGGAAGACATGTGGCACTCAATGTGTAACTACAGGTATGGAGTACTTCGGAGGAAAAAGGCATGGGAGTGTTCAAAACTCCCGAACGTCGGAGTCCCAAAGTAGATTATAACTGTCGATCACAAGGTATGTGTGGTGCTCGATCTATAACTCTGGGTATGGATTACTTCAGGGAGAAAATCCTTGTGAGCATTCGAAACTCCCAAACATCGAAGTCTTGAAGTCAATCAGGGTCGTCAAAATATCTAAGGACACTCTGTGTCGGATTGTGAACTTCGAAGATTTTCCACTCCAGAGGATTCTCATGGTGGTTGTCTTGGTGCCTGTTGTATTGGCATCTGGTCATATCCCGTGATAATATGTGAGTATAGATGGATGGAAGAACCAGAGGAACTTGGGAGAGGCTACATGTCAGCTCTGATCTCGATTCAGAGCATGCAGACTGTGGCTGAAAATCTATGAAAGAGAATAATGGGATAGAAACCTTGAATGGGGGTTTTGATTCTCCTAAGAAGAGAGAAATTTTGGTTCCCCCACCATGGGTGTGTTACAAATTGTTATCAAATCACGAAAACAACACTTGGTCTGCTTGGGCTCATGCACGAGTCGTATGAAAATATTTTTGGAGAACTTTAAGGGGTAACACCCTATCTTACCACATTCCTAAGAGGATTAGAAAACCTCTATTGAAGACATGAATGATTCTAGTGACCATTCCCTGAAAATGGAGAGCATGCATAGCTCTTGGGTTTCAAAGTGAACCGAGAAACAAATTTTTCTTCTGGATACAGGAATTTTTGGGTAGGGTTTTTCTAATCAAGCTGATAAATGGAGCTATAGAAATATAGAGTGATTGAGTGAGAAATCACAATAGCCTCCCTTTCTTGGTGTATAGGAAATTGATCTACCAGAGTTCTTATGGGAGGAGGAGAGTGGTCTCCATCTGTGACTGTGTTGAACAGAAGGAAGAATTCTAGGTGTAATGGTCAAGACCAATCTTGACCTAAAGATACTCTGGATTTCTGAACTAGGATACTTAGTAAGTAACATAATTTGAAATTGCATTTGGGATCTAAGGGAATAGTCCCAATGGTATTATACATTAAATTGTTAAAATTAAGATAAAATGGTTGACTAAATGTTGATCCTAAATGTTGTAAAGGAAGTGTTGGGGCACTTCTAGAAGCCATTGGGTCAGATTGACATCCAGTGGTGGATGGTATCCATATAGATATAGTTGGAAGCTAAATTGGTTTATTATGTTACCTTGGGCATGGTAATAATTTCCCATATTGTATTTATAAGTTGGGTAATGTTCTAGGGAGATTGAGGCAGAGTGTTTTCTTGCTAGTTGTTATTGTATAAAAAGGGAACATAGTTATGAATATGTTTGATTCAACTTCCATGTGGATGTCGTGTGAATGATTGCAAGATCTCAACTGAGAGGGAAACTTAGTGTTGAGTATCCCTATGAGACTTGTCAAAAGGATGGCAGCAATATCCTTGGAGGAGGATCTAGAAGTCTAAGATGCCCATGTGCATGCATGACATGGAAAGGGTGCAAGCAATGAGCTTGCATGATGCATGTTGGTTAGGTTTGTGGGTGTTTACACTTGAGTGCATGTATTTAATGTATTGTGAAGCTTTTTGATATGAAGCATGATATTAATACTAGTTAGGTATGAATGATATTAAATATGAAAGTGATGCACATGTATGATGTAACGATATATGTATACTAAAGGCACAATATGGTGGCCTTGATGAGTGATATGTAAGGTAAGAATTGCACTTTCCAAGATTAAGTGAATACCATAGATGCATGGTTGACTCCATTTTTTTTTAAAGAGCCATGAATTTTTTGTTTTGAATGATAGATTAATGGGAATGTGATCCATTCCCTCAGGAAAGATGAGTATAAATAAATGAAAGAGTAAATGAGAAAGGATGGTATGTGTCAGGATAACAGACAAATGATTATGCCTTGAGAATCACATAAGAATGAGTTTGAACAGTCTTGGCTGACTAATTTTAGAATACAGATGTATGTAGACTATGAAATATACCCATGGAAACTACACATAGACTTTTGATTATGCATATGGTTAAGTACATCATGGATGTAAGTTAACAAAACCAACATATGTATGGATACATAATTTGGGTGCATGACAAAGATGCATGTTTATATTCCTTATGGAATATTTGGTAAACATCTAAAGCTAACTCAAGGTTGAGGCCATCATAGATAGTGAAGGACGTGCAATGAGGAAGTTGCGTGCTGAGGGATTTCCCTATGGAAGAACTGTGTGAAAACTTTGTCAGGAGGCTAGAGTCACAACCTTAATAACTGTTGAGAAACTAAGCAGTGAGATACAAGCTTATATATATATATATAAGAATCCTAGATTACATTTTGAAAGAATCACGTAATGAATAGAAGACTAATGAATGAATAAATTAGTATGTTTGATTGAATAGGCTTGGTTGAAGCCATGTTAAGAAAAGGCAGTTGTATGCCTCAGATACCCAAGTAGAGTATGATTCAGGAAGACACCCCTTATTGAATCAGGATACTCAAGAACCTGACAGAGGAAATGAATGTGAGCCGCTCATAAGAGGGAAGACCGATCACAGTCGTCAAATCAACTTCACTATCCACTAGAGTTAACAGATCAAATATCAATCGTTCGATTAGATTGACGGTAGGGGATCATTGTGGAGCACGAAGGTGAAATTAACGGACATGCTAGTTCACGGCCCACAATCAACCAACATCATTGATCTCATCGGGATGGAAGATCAACGACCATGATTAGACAAAGTCGGGCGAACATTTTCCAGATTGGGCCCCGCAATCACTGTGAACCGTCGATATGTGAATAGAGATCAATGGTTTGGAATCATTGTGGAGTGTGAAGGTGAAATTAACGGACATACTAGTTCATGGCCCGCAATCAACCAACGTCGTTGATCTCGTCGAGGTGGAAGATACATGACCACGATTAGACAGAGTCAAGCGAACATTTTCTAGATTGGGCCCTGCAATCACTGTGAACCGTCAATATTTGAACATAGATCGATGGTTGGGAATCATTGTGGAGCATGAAGGTGAAATTAACAGACGTGTTAGTTCATGGCCCGCAATCAATCAACGACGTTGATCTCGTCAAGGCGAAGAATCAATGACCATGATTAAAAGAGTTGGGAAATCACTTTTTAGATTGTGGAGATTGAACTCTCTGATAAAGAGCAAGCATATTGGGATTCTGTAATCGTTGTGAACCATTGATCTATGAACGATCAGTGGGAGAACCTGCAAGGAACCCATGTGTTAATTTCGTGTAAAACTCGTATGGTGATTGGGGTATATGGTTGAATTTAGCACATCGAAGCTCTGTATCAACTTAAATTATCAGTCAAACACTTATGTGTTGGCATTATTGTTATTATTTGGAAATTGTGTGGTTAAAATCAATCGAGGGATAAGATCGACTACTCGCGATCATTGTGGAGATTGCATATGCACATAGGTTAACGTCAATACATGTACCCATAATTTAAATTCAGTATAGTGTTGTTTTGAATTTGGGATCCAATCGTAGATCGGATGGCCCGTATTCATTGCGGAGATCAGAAGGAAAATTAAACTGCAAGCTAGTTGAGGTTCTGCAATCCTTTGCAGTCGTTGGATCTGGGGGAAGATGGATCTACACCGTCGAATTGCGAATAAGGGGTTTAGCTAGGATCATAGCACCTAGACATAGGAGATGAAAGGGTAGCACCTGAAAAGAATAGAGTTGAGGTCACAACTCTCGGTTGCATGGAGATAAAACAGAGTTCCTCCAGGTCAGTCAAGGAAGATAGAGTTTAACACTTTTCTTTTGACTGTGGTCATGAGGACTAGGTCTAAGGGAATAAAGGTGATCATAGCTAACACATTGCATTGAATTGCTCGAGGAAATGCATGTTTGCATGAAAGGGTGAACTTCCGAAAATTTTACATACATTATATGGATGTCAAAGGAATGATTAAAGGCATTCATGTGAAACCTGGAGTTTCATGAATGACAATTTTAGGGTTGTGATCGATTCAGAGCAGAAAATATGGTTCTGCTAAAATAATAAATATCGACAAAGAATCCATATGGTAATAAGTTGGTTGAATTCAAACACACCTTGGCAGGAGTGCCTAACCTGAAATCAATGTAAGGGTGCATTGGGTATAAATGTGGCCACAAATGTTGGCACATTCATTAAAGTCAATTGAAAGCTGAATTTCATTTTGAAAAGTTGATATATTGAATTGATGCATGTGTAAGGAATGGAATTTCATTTTTCTTTATATCATCGAATAGATAAAAGTGATTTGATTGTTAGCATGCACAATTTAAGATTTTTTTGTGATAACGTTATAAAGGTGCATTGAAAATATATGTGCATGGGAAACTAACAATTTGTTTGGCTGAGGAAAGTTGACTTGCAGGAAGAAAGAGTCTTGGATATGGAAATGTTGTAAGCCCATAAGGAAGACTGATTGCCTACTGAGCTAAAATGCTATGGGGAGGAAAGTCCCATGCTTCTGAATTTGGTTCCGTGCGGAACAGATCTGAAAATAAATGAAGAAATTGGAAAATTTGTGGGTGACAAATTTGCAATAAAAATCTGAAATTTAGAATTGTGATGATGTCTCATCAAACTCTGTATGCCTGAGATATGGGTGAGAAGAAAATATGTGTACAGAAAGGACGGATGAAGGCTATCCAGCTGAAAATCATGAAGGAGGCCATTGTTGAGCCATGAAAACTCTTTGGTAAGCCATGATCACCTGGAATATGTTGTGTTGAGGTAACACAAGCCGGAGGGACACCTCGGTAGAGAAATTTCGAGGGATGCCTCAACTGTAAGGCTCGATAAAGTATTTGGGATTATTCATGTGTGAGAAAACCTTGGCAAGGAAAGATGGATCGCCTGAAGAATTGTATAACAGAGAAGGGGATGCATGAGCCTAGGCCTGGAGGGTGAGTGACCGCAAGGAAGAGGAGAATCTGATAGTTCTTGCAAAATATTGATTGGGATCATGCACATAATGGGTATGTCAAGGAAAAATAGTGATCCTGAAACAAGATAGCCATGTGGATACAAATCCACAAACCACACAAATAAGTATTGTGCTAGATTATGAAATTTTCCTAGAAATTTTATGTAACAGTAAAATGTTTTCACATGAGACTATGATTAATGTGCTTGTTTTCAAAGAATTATTGAAGGCAAGTGATGAATATTAAGAATTTGAAAAAGGACCTGACTGAGAAAGAAGGTCAAGACTTCTGAAGTGGTTGAATGAGAAAGGCATGACAGGTGTTACTGAGAAAGAACACTAAGGACAGTGTTCCTTTTAAGGGGGAGGGTATTTAACACCCTTATTTCCCCCAAAGTGTAATTAAGCATTAATTAGGATTACCATGTTGTGGCATAGGAACATTGTAAATGTATCATTGTTTAAGTGCCAATAATTGATTGTGGGGGTGAATCCTTGAAAGTACTAGACATGATATCACTAGAGGAAAGAATGTGAGAACGATAAGAGAACAATTAATAATAAAAGGAGAGGTGGTTGAACCCTCAACCACCCCCATGAATGGAAGCATAGTCTAGCTATAGAAGTTTAGCCCAAAGTACCATAGGGTCCTGCTGACTCAGAATGGACCCGGGGTTTCTTTCTGATAGATGGAACCAGATAGGAGGAATGTGTGTGCAAGGCACGCAAGAGGATATGAATATAAGAGTGGAGAATGCGAGGAATAAGCGAGCAATAGAGAATGAGTAGAAGGCCACGAGCTTGATGTGAAGAAAACATCTGATAAAATTCATTGAGGTAGTGACAAAGAGGGAGATCTCTGAGAGTATGCAGAGAACATGACCTAAGCACAAGGCCATGAGTTTGATGATGAGGAAGCATCTGATAAACCTCACAGAAGATGCGAAAGAAAAAGGATTGATGAGAATTGGCATAAATTCCCTAGTGATATCATGGCTTGGCACGGGGGTGGACAGAGTGCTAAGAATGAATGCCTATGAGCCTATGGCTGGGTGGAAGGATGAACACCCACAATCATTTAGTTGGCCACCACCTGTAATAGATAAGTAATCTTATATCCTGTGTGTTTAAGTAGTAACTGTGAATTAAGGTTGGATATTCTATGAATGTGCCAGGGATGGACATGTTTGCTTAATGGTTATACTGTATCCCTTCAATTCTACCTAATTGTGTATTTAAGAAAATAATAAATTCTCTAGCTTGTACACGTAAATGACTGAGCCCTGTGGTGGCTCAAGTTAAAATAAATGAATTGTGAATTGTTGACTTTGGGCATAACCTCACGTGTGCATGCCCACACTCCCAGTCGTTCTGAAGGAAGGACTTAGTCAAGCTTAGGAGAGGTCGTGCATGTATGTACAGAGCCTCTGTGAGGTGGGTAGAGACCAAGAACCCCCTCCCCCCCCCTTAAGTTCTGGAGTTGATAGATGAGCGTAAGAGGTGCATGAAGGATTTCTCAGGAGAATTAGCGCAAAATACTTAAGTATTTAAGGAGCTGATAGAACTCAGGTATAATAGTCAGTTTTGAGCTCCTAAAGGAGAGATCCTTTTGTTTGAAATATGAATGGATGAGATTAGTTTGGGAGGAGTCAAATTTCTTCATGACCATCGTATATGGAGAAGGAACACGAGCGTTAACCCTTCAATCCCTTCAGACTTTGTGGTTCCGAAAAACTGAGCATATTCGTTGCATAGGAGGTGAATCTCCTGAAGTACCAAAGTAAATTGGGTTTGTAGATCTGTAGATGCATGGGAACTATCCAGAATGTCATATCTACGTTATAATCAGCCCAACGTTGACCACTTCAGGAGGACAAAGGTTTGGTAATACCAAAACCCCTGAAGTCCCGAAGTCCCAAAGTTGATGTGGACCGTGGATATAAGGATCCTTTAGGATCCCTCATGAACGTTTGATCATGGGGATGTGAGTATTAATGTCAAGATCATCTGGGATCCCATGTGTTGAGTGACGGGGTTTACAGGTGTCCCTCTTGAAGTGGCACAAAATGGGACCCAAGGTACCCTTAAACGTAAGTTACGAGATTTAGATCTCCGGGGTCGCGTAGATACCCTCGAACTGTTAGATTGACGCCATGTTCAGCCCGGTGTTGACTGACTCTAGGAGAAAAGAGGAGCTTACATCACAAAACTCCCGAAGAGATAACGAGCCAAAGTATATCTGAGTCATCCAAGCTAGAGGGATAGGTGTCATCAGATCCTGTACTATGGATATAAGTCACTTCGGGAGGACCGAAGTGTGAAGACACAAGAATTTCCAAAGGACGTAGTCTTGAAGTCATCCCAGCCATCCGTTGGAATGGACACGTGGCAGAAGATCTACCATTTCGGATGAAGTCACTCTAGGAGAAAAGGGGATGCATTGGACAATAAATTCTGAAGTTTGTAGAGTCGAAGTTCATCTGAGTCATCTGACATCTGAGGACAGGTGTCAGCAGATATTCCATTTCGAAAGATAGCCACTTTTGAGGAAAGTGTAGTCACACGAGTTAAGAACTCTCGAACGTCGAAGTCCTGAAGTAGATCATAGTCATTGATTAGGAAAGACGCCTGGAATTTGATCTGTAACTTTAGGTATGAAGTACTTCGAAGGAGAAAGGAATTGGAGTGTTCAAAACTCCCAAACATTGAAGTTTTGAAGTAGATCACAATCGTTGATCGGGGGAGACGTGTAGCGCTCAATCTATAACTCTGGGTACAGAGTAATTCGGAGGAAAAATGCGTTGGAGTGTTCAAAACTCTCGAACATCAAAGTCCTGAATTAGATCATAGTCGTGGATCGGGGAAGATGCACGACACTTGATCTATAACTCTGGGTACAGAGCACTTCGGAGGAGAAAGGCGTTGGAGTGTTCGAAACTCACGAACGCCGAAGTCCCAAAGTAGATCACAATTTTTTTTCGAGGGAGACGCGTGGCACTCAATCTGTAACTCTGGGTACGGAGTACTAGGGAGGAAAAATGCATGGGAGTGTTCAAAAATCCCGAATGCCGAAGTCCCGAAGTAGATTATAACCGTCGATCATAAGGGACATGTGGCGCTCGATATGTAACTCCGGGTATAGAGTACTTCAGGGAGAAAAGCCTTGGGAGCGTTTGAAACTCCCAAACACCGAAGTCCCGAAGTCAATCAAGGTCGTCAAAATATCTAAGGAGACTCATCGTCGGATTGTGAACTTCGAAGATTTGCAACTCTGGAGGATTCGCGTGGTGGTTGTCTTGGTGCATGTTGTATTGGCGTCTGGTCATAGCTCGCAGTCATATGCGAGTATAGATGGATGAAATAACTTGAAGAACTAGGGAGAGAATGCATGTCAGCTCTGAGCTTATTTTGGAGCATGGAGGCAGTGGCTGGAAAGCTATGAAAGTGAAGAATGGGATAGAAACCTCAAATGGGAGTTTTGATTCTCCTAAGAAGAGAGAAATTTTGGTGCCCCTACCATGGGTGTGTTACAACAGAGCACAGATGCATTTTTTTCAAAATGATGTTCCCAAGAAATAAATAGATCTAAGTCCTCAAGTGGGAGATCTAAGTATAAGGGTATATCTAAATCTCCCAGAAAGTTTGTAAAGGTATGTTGGAGATGTGGAAAAGAAAGGCACTACAAGAAGCAGTGTAGATCCAAAATTGAGAAAAATAAGGGATCTGGAGAATCTCCTTCTAGAGAAGAAAATACCTCCAAGGAAGAAGGAGGGGATGTGTACTTGGCTTCTTCAAGCACACATGTATATCATGAGGCATGGTTGGTTGAATCAGGTGCATATTTTCATATGACTCCCCACAGGGAGTGGTTTTGTGAATATAAAAGGTATGATGGAGGTAATGTTTTCCTAGATGATGAATCGATAACCAGAATCATAGGACAAGGAAAATTCAAGTTTAGGCTCATATATGGAAGGAATAGAACACTACCTGGTGTTCTACACATCCTAGGTTTGGCCAAAAATTTGATTTTTGTAAGCAAAATGGAAGATGCAGGGGTAAAAACAATATTTGAAAAGGAAACCTGCAGGATGGTTAAAGGAGAAATGGTATTGTTGAAGGGAGTTCGGTTTGGAACTCTGTATAAGATGCAAGGAAACACTATTAGTGATGGGTGTAATAGTTCCATTGATCCTGATATTGGAGTTGAATAAGAAAGAACTCCTACAGTGTCTACATAAAAGATTATGTTGTGGCATTAAAGACTGGGGAATATCAGAGAGAAGGGTCTTCGACTACTACACGGTAAAGGTATGGTTGAAGGTATTTCTAACTTCTCTTTGGATTATGATTTCTGTGAACATTGTGTATATGGGAAGTAGAATCGGGTAAGATTCCCCTCTGGTGCAATGAGGGAAAAATGAATTTTACATCTAGTTCATAGTGATGTGTTTGGACCTGTGTCGGTTCCATCATTGAGAAAATATGTGTACTATATCTCATTTATAGATGAATTCTCAAGGAATACTTGGATATATTTCCTCGGGAAGAAATTTGAAGTGTTTGATGGGTTTAAATATTTTAAGGCTCTTGTTGGGAATCAAATAGAGAAAAAAATTAAGGTGTTGAGGACAGATAATGGAAGAGAGTTCTATGGGAATTAATTTGAAGAATTCTATAAGAAGTGTGGTATAGCAAGGCAGAAGAATACTCCATATACACCTCAGCAAAATGGATTTGCAGAAAGGATGAACAGGATGTTGATGGAAAAATAAAGGTGCATGCTCTGTGGTGTTGGGTTAGGGAAAGAATTATGGGCAGAGGCAGTGGGTACTACATATTACCTAGTCAACAGATCAACCTCAGTAGCATTGGATGATAAGACTCCACGAGAGGTATGGAAAGGTAACAAACCTTGTCTCACACATCTCAAGGTATTTGGCTCTGAGGCCTATGTTCATGTTCCAAAGAAAAACAGGAGTAAGCTAGATAAGAAGGGTGAAAAGTGTATCTTTATTGGGTATAAATATGGTCTCAAAGGTTATAAGATTTGGAACCCATAAACTAAGAAGGTTGTGTATATCCAAGATGTGGTATTTATATTAATGAAGGATGTTGTTAAACAAGAATTCCTACCAAGTAAGGAAGAACCAGAGAAAATAGAGTTTGATTTAAAGGATGATGAATCCGACTCTACAGAAGAAAAAGACTTAGAAGAAGAAGATCCTCATACTCCAGTATCGAGGAGATTGGTTCGAGAAAGAAGGATACCGGAAAGGTATAATCCATCTGATTTCCACTCATATTTTGCTTTGTCTATTACTGATGATGATCCTAGAACTGTCAGGGAGGCAGTGGATTCAGAAGATGGAAATCTTTGGGAAAAGGCCATGGATGAAGAAATGACAGCCTTGGATAAGAATGAGGCTTGGGATCTAATGGAGTTTCCCATTGGTAGCAAATGGGTATTTAAAAAGAAGTTGAATGAAGAAGGCAAAGTGGAGAAATACAAAGCTTGGTTAGTGGCAAAGGATTATTCCCATGTCGAGGGAATTGATTTTGGTGATATTTTTTCTCCTATTGCCAAGTTAACTTCTATAATATTTTCGTTATCTATTGTTGTTGCATTTGATTTTGAAGTAGAACGGATGGATGTCAAGACAACATTCCTACATGGGGATATGGAAGAAGAAATATATATGAAGCAGCCATAAGGCTTTGTTGTGAAGGGAAAGAAGGAGATGGTATGCAAGATGAAAAAGTCCATGTATGGTTTAAAATAATCACCAAGGATGTGGTGTAAAAAATTTGATACTTATATGTTGGGACTTGGCTTCACAAGAAGCAAAGAGGATCAATGTGTGTATTTTAAATTAATGGGTGATCATTTGATTTATTTGGTCTTGTATGTTAATGACATGTTGTTAATAGGAAACAACAAGGAGATTATCCAGGATGTGAAAACTCAGTTGTCCTCTAAATTTGACATGAAGGATCTCGGTGCTTCAAATTTCATTTTGGGCATGGAAATTAAAAGAGATTGGAAAAAGAGGAAACTCTGGTTAAATCAGAGAAAATATGTCGAGACAAAATTGCAGAGGTTTAATATGGAGGAATGTAAACCGGTCAAGGTCCGTATTCATGTTGGTGTAAAGTTATCTGTGGATCAATGTCCCAAGACAAAAGAAGAGGAGGAGGATATGTCTCATGTTCCATATGCGAGTGCAGTTGGCAGTTTAATGTATGCAATGGTCTGTATTAGACTGGACATTGCACATCCAGTGGGATTTTTTAGTAGGTATATGTAAAAACTAGGGAAGGAACATTAGAAAACAGTAAAAAGGGTTTTCAAGTATTTGCGTGGCACTGCTAGCTATGGATTGTGCTACCAAGGAAGACCAGGATTGGATAGATTGTTGGACATACATGGTTTTTTGGATGTAGATTGAGCTGGAGATATTGATCATAGAAGATCTACAAGTGAGTATGTGTTTAACCTGTTTGGATGAGCAAAATATAGGCTGTAGTGGCACTTTAAACTATAGAAGTTGAATACATAGCAGCCACTCATGCAAGTATAGAAGCAGT
Organism: Picea engelmannii; assembly: GCA_009831015.1. Lineage (NCBI taxonomy): Eukaryota > Viridiplantae > Streptophyta > Pinopsida > Pinales > Pinaceae > Picea > Picea engelmannii. The sequence goes on along the minus strand of ML790253.1, from coordinate 295,853 downwards.
ATGGTTACAAATATTGTGTTCAGGTATTGGGTTGGTAAAGCAAGMTGTAAGGATAGATTGTGATAGTCAAAGTGCAATTTTTCTGGCGAAGAACTTGGCTTATCATTCAAAGACAAAGCATATTGATATTCAATATCACTTTGTAAGAGATATGGTTGAAGAAAAGAAAGTGTTGCTGATGAAGGTGGATACTTTGAAGAATGTTGCAGATTCATTCACAAAATTTGTGATCACTGAGAAGTTCCCTTAGTGTAGAGGATCCATGGGTATTTTTTCCCTGGATTGTTGACTATGTAACCCTGTAACCCCTGTATGCAAAGAAAACAACAAGTGGGACAATGTTGGGTATGTTTTATATTCTTTACATGACTAGCCACAAAGATTGCTACGTTGCGCCAGGTGTGTAGGGGATTTTGGGGGTAAAAGGGCAGCACCCCTGAGAATTTTTTTTTTCCTCAGGAAACGTGTCACATTTTTGTCTCGTTTTTTGTGTCGCCTCAATTTTCATCTCCATTGTTGGGAAGTTTTTTGGCACATGGTTTTTTTCGATGGTTTTCTATTCCCAGTTAAGGAATTAGGGTTGTTGACTAATCCAGGTCATTGGGTTAGGGTTTTAGATGTCATTGGCTCCTCTATGTATATTGTATAGAATGTATCACTATGAATGAATATAGAATATGTTGGTTTTCCCTATTTGGGTTTCCAGGGGAAAAATATTTGTGTAATGTGTGTATTTTCCATTGTATATTTTATGTTCTTTTATTGAAAATTTATTTGCAGTAAAATATTGTACAAGGTTAAAATCTACAATTACATAGTTGATGTGTTGAGGCTATGTTTTCTTTGGGACACTTCTCAAGGTTGTAATTCAATCTTTCACATGAGTAATTGCCTATTTTACCAAGGGTTCAATCCCTTGAATCACAACTACAACGTTTTCCACACTTACAAAAACACCAATTTCAAGGCCCGGAACAAGAATGTCTTCATCAATAACAACCACATCAATATCAACAAATGTTTTCACATGAGTACTTTTTGTTCAAGATTTCACTTAAATACTTGTATGTTTTTCCAAAGGTTCAGTCCTTTGAATCGCAGCTATAACATCTTCCACACTTACAACAACACCAATCTTATGGTCCACAACAAGAGTGTCTTCATCAACAACAACCACATCAATATCAACAACTTTTTAATCACATCAACAAATGCAACAATGCCAAAAATAGAAGAAATTCTTATTAGAAATTAAAAGCATGGTGTGGAATCCATTGCCTCCACATTATCCATTCTTGCTATACCCCAAAATCATTAGATTCTATGACACTAAATTGTATTCAAGCATTTTTTCAAACACTTGTTGTGCATCCTCAACATTTCCATTAAAATATAACTAAAATATTCAAGCATCTAGATTGTGTATGCATCATTATCAATAGAAATAAATATGTTTGTATTAAAAGGGGGTTGTGGTTGAATTGTCCAACAAGTTAATACAAAATTTAAGAAGTAAAATTGTCTTGAAGACTTCAAAGATCTTCAAAATTTCCTCAAAACTACTACCAATATGCCATGTTCTCTAAGTTTTAGCACTATAGATAACTAATTGGCTTGTATAAAACCTTACATATTGTCCTAGCAAAACAAAAATATCTTGTAGAACATAAAAAATTTCAAATATTTTTGGGTCCATACCCGTTGGGCGTATTCTGGTTACTTCTTTCCTTTGATGAGAGAAATGTTGGGATTTATTTCCTTGCTTGCTCATAATTGTGTTGGACAATCTCCTCTTCCAAAAATTCCATTGGATCCAATCCAAGAGATCCAATAGAGAGGGGACGAAATACTTATTTCCTTAGCTCCTCAACCATGCCTTTTCTCTATTTCTAATTTCAAGACTATGTCCTTTAGTACTCTTATCTTCTCCTCAAAATCCTCTAGTATTTTGTTGTTGCTTTCCTCCCTAATTTCAAATTGTATCTACTTGCCTTAGAGCTTCTCTACCTGTGATTTTTCCCTGATCAATTGTCTTTGCATCATCTAAATTTCTAGAATATTTTTTCTCCCAAACTTTCGTCCATGTCTCCCACTTTCTCATATACAAAGATAAATAGTATTGGCCATTGCTTCAATTCCTTTCACATCTATGAACAACTCTTTGAAGTTTATAATTTTCATAGAATGTGAACCTATTAGGGGTGTATTACGATGTCCACGATGATTATCCATTAACCCAAACTTTAAATTCTCAATGTTGAATGAGAATGGCTACCTAGAATCCTACAAAAACACACAAAACTTGAAAATATTTCCAATCCCCTTTAGTTAGTGAAAGTGGGTTAGAAAGGATAAACTCTAGTCAACAAGTAGTATACCACATACAACACAAGGCTTGAATTTTTTCCCACTCCCTTGAATCTGATAGTGAAAGGCAACAAAGAGACTTGGCAAGATAAAATCCAGGTGACAAGCAATAAACCACATGCCTCTAGCCATCCCATCCTGACAACATTCATATGATTTTTTATTTGCAACAGTGAATATGGCACAACATGGTAGATCAAGCTCATAACTATTGAATATTCCTTGAGTACTTGTTATGCCACTTGTCCAATTCCCAATGTGGCATCATTAATTACCTACAAAATTTATTAACTCTCTTGGGAGGTGGAAATATGATAATTCCACTCCACTTTTCCACGTCACACCAAATTGAAATTTACATGCTTTATTTGCCATTTTGTCTATCGAGGTGTTGATCACTCATAAGACATGAAAAAAATTCAATAGACTTAAAACCTTCCATTATTCTTTTAGTTATGTATACCATCCTTCTCAATTGTGCTTCTTGAGGCAACAATTTGTTGACCGTATGATGAATTATAGCCAAGGAATACCCTACCACTGTAATCTTATTGCTTCCCAATTGTTACATTATTGTTACCCCTTTCTAAAGAGATAGATATGTATCTTGGTTGTTGGTGGTCTTGCCTATACCCCACACAAACAATACTTCCTAATTTCCTTCAAGGTTAAGGATGAACCCTCCCCCCAACCCCCCAGCACATGCTTCCCCTTTTTGTACACATTATACTTAACCAAAGCTATGAATGACATTATCAAAGGCAAACACAATACTCAAGTATATAGATTTGTACTCATACAACACAAAAAAAATTGTACTCATCTAATTAAGGAGAACAAGAATGAAAAGACGAGCACAAAATACAAAATTGCAATACTGCAAGTGACTATAGTAGACGAGACTCTAGACTTCAAGAGCTTCTCCAAATCAATCATATCTTTAAACCTATCAAGGAATTCAATTATGATTTCTATACTATCAACACCATTTCCCTTTGCATGTTGCATTTGGCTCAACATTTCCTCTGTTATCTCTTACATTAAATGGATACATACAAGGAAACCATTTTGTGACATTTCTCTCATTCACATGCAAACACTCAATCAAAAATTTATGTTCAACCACAATCTATATAGAACTAATACCAATCATACAAATGTAATGTATAATGCTTCTTCCCTAAAGTAAAATTTTTTGATGAATCTACTTCATCTCAGGTAATGGACAAGGGAAACTCTTGTGGGTTTTTCTTTATGTCAATGATTAACAGAACCCAAATGGGAAACTAGCTAAATATGTCAAAAAATTAATATGATATCTTCCTAATATGAGTGATGTTGGTTGTGGAGCCTAATTATATTCCTAATTCATAGGTCTTGTTTCAGTTGCATTTGGACCCCATTACCTGAGGGGCATTGTGGGGGGGATTTCCTCCTCACATCTCTCCCTATGGGGGTCCAGGGGGGGTGAGAAATTTTGGAGGCCCCCCCGTGGTGGGGGTTCAGAGGAAGCACCGCCAAAGATTTTTTTTTAGGAAATTTTACTTGTAAAATATTGTAATTTTGTATTCAATTTGAACTTGTAATGTACCTAATCTGAACCCTTTGTAATTGTACATATAGGCTGGTGAGCCATTGGTACAAATTGTAAATGTAAATGTGCATATAGGCTGGTGATTTGTTGGCACCAAGTTTTGGTTTTGCACACACCTAAGTAGTGCGCGAGGATTGTTATCAAAGAAAGGGTGCACACATTTCATAGTGTTGTGCACAACTGGGTAAGTGTGTGTGGTTGCACATCAATGGAAGGGTGAGCACATTTCATAGTTTTGTGTGCACTTGAGTATGTGTGCGGGGATTACCTAGAAGTGTGCATCGAACCAAGTTATATATATGTGTGTGTGTGTGTGTGTGTGTGTGTGTGTGTGTGAGGCCGAAGAGCCTTTGTGGTTATGGGGTTGGTGAGTTGGGATGAAAATAGGCTAGTGCGCCTATCCATGTAAAATTAATCACACTCAAGTTATTAATATTATCACATCGTTGTGCACAAACAGATCAGACGAAAAGCGACGTGGGGATAACTCCATTGAATCAAGGAAAAGGAGGGGAATATATTATTAATATTTTGAAAAGTGCAATGTTGGATATTTATTTATCCTAAATTCCTAACAGATGGGAATGGGTCACCAAGTGCCTAAAGTTAGTTATGAAGGTGACAAGTGTCCAATTTAAGGCATGAAATATATATATATATATATATATATATATATATATATATATATATATTATTGAACTTAGTGTATTTTGGCAGAATTCAATCATTTTGGGGATCTTTTCATTCATTTTCTCAAGTACAGAAGGGGTCAGACCATCTAAGCAAAGACGACCATTACTCTATCTGCAAAGAAAAATGTGTAAATGGATTTTCTGTATGATAACCAGATTATATGTTGTCAAAGAGGAAAGTTGTCGGGTCTGTGACAATTCTCTCCAGGTGAGAGATTTATTGTCGAAGAGGCGGGTTTTTAGTCTCGCATGCATTCTCTCCAGGTGAGAGACTTGTTGTTGAAGAGGTGGGTTGTCAATCCTATGAGAATTCTCTCCAGGTGAGAGATTTTCTAGGTGCATTGGGCATTAGTTGCAGGGCTCTGAGACTTCATGTCCAACCTATTGTTGAATCCCTGGAAGGGAAGTGGGGTAGCCAAGGGACTATTGAGAAAAGAAGGGGCACACTTCCTAGGGTGGGACACACTTGTGGGGAGTGAGAGATTGTAGGATAATTTCAATAGTGGTACCTAGGATTGAGAAATTTCGTTGATTATCAGACCTTATCCTGGCGTTAGGATCCATTTTTCCTTGCTAGAGTTAAGCCCCATCTCGGGGATGACTTGTTGTTGAAAGTATATCAGCAACAAAGTCTATGGTTGGGAAAAATGTCTAAGCTCTACGCGCACTTGGTGACCTTTCATAAAAGACAAGTATCTTTATGTGTTTGTCTCATTTATTGTTTTCTTAATTATCTATGTTTAATATGGGTTTAATTCTTTAATTTTGTTTCATATAAGTAATTATTGTTATTTTGTATAATGGTGTTTGCATATGTAAGTGTGGTGTTGATATTCAGTATTTGTAGTCGTGCATGAGTATGACAGTTTTTGTTAGTTATTCATGTTTATTTAACCTTATAATAATGATCATGAGTCTCTAAGTAAAGGTTATGATGGTCGTGCGCACAAAAGGATGGATTCACTTGTGTGTGTAGGGAAGCAATCTGCGTGCACAAGGAGAACATAATTTGTGTGTGATGTCAAGATGGTTGTGTGCGTAGTAGTGATCACATGTTTAGAGTGGATTACACACACAATAATGTTGTGTGCTCAGTATGTTGGTGCACGTAGATGTATTGTGTTACTTCCACTATTATAAGTTGTGTCAGAAGAGGAAATTTGTGTGGCGCGACCCAACTTGGTGTCGAGCAAGATACTTCAAGTAATTATGCATAGACCAATGCTATAGAGTAGAATATTTGCAATATATTTTGGAGTAGCATTACTCAGTAGTAAGTTGGGTACTTGAAAGATTAGTATCACAACAATTTGGTAATGGGGATGTTACATTATGGTATCAGAGCCTCAGTTTCAACACTGAGCCTACATGGGTCGAGTACCTACTTAATGAAAAATCTAGACTGGTAAGTGGATGAATTTGGAATTACAATGTGGCCATGGTGCACATAAAATAAGAATTTCCAAGTGTGTGTGTTAAATTTTGACATTACAAGGTGTGGCACCGGAAATTCACATTGAACAATTGTGCACGGTTGTGCGCACTAAAATTTGGGTTTGTGTGGAGCAAACTTGTGGTGCATGCGTAATATCGATACGTGGTGTATATGTCAAATATTGACATCGCACATTCGTACGTGTTGAATACCAGTGCGCGCACAGAATTCAAAATAAAGAAAGAAAGAATAAAAGGGTATTTGGGTGAATTCCAGATGATCGTGATATACTGCGCAAGAATTTGAATTGCGCGAGGGAACAATCGATGGGAAATTTTTGGACAAAGGAGTTCAATTATTCACTGACAAATTTTGGAATTGGGATGTTAAAATCACCCAAGAAATCAGAAGAAAGGATTGTGACAAAATAGTGTAGAGTTCTCATGAAGTTGTTGCATGAATTCATCTAACAAATATTATTGCATGCACATGTTGCAGAATTAACAACGATTAGAGCAGGACAAAATCAGCGCAGAAATTCAAAAAACATGGAAGATGCGTAGAGAAATTATATCCATGATGATGAATTTGAGGATTTGTATGTCGGTTTGGGTGTTGATGGTACAAAATCCAAGGAGGAGTGCATAAACTTGGTAGAAACCAAAAAGGGACTGCAAAAATATGTCCAAATTTATAAAGTTGATAATGAAAGGCTTATGAAAGCCAAGGAGCAAGAAGATTACTTCAATATCAAGTTGATGCAAAGCTTGGACAACATAGAAAAGAAAATGAATAAGGAGACAAAGGTAAGTAGGTCAAGAAGTCGCAGGTCTCATGATCAGAAGAGAAGAGAAACAAGAAGTGTTGAAAGGCATCATCACCACTCACCAAATCATTCATTTAGGAAAGCACGCAATAGCTCAAGTCCATCTCATGTTAGAAAGCATAAGAGAAGGATTGGGGTGGATGAGCTACAAGGAGAAATGAATAAGATCAATCCTCCTACATTTTATGGTGAGCACAATAAGGATGGAGATGTTGAGACCTAGTTGTTGGGGATGAGGAAGCACTTTCGACTACATCATTATTCTACGCGGGTGGAAAGGAGAATTTCCATCTATCAGCTAAAAGGAAAAGCATCAATGTGGTGGGATCAGTTCATGCAAGTGCAACACATTAATGAAAAAAAGGTTACTTGGAGGGAGATCGAGAGGTATTTTCAAAAGAAATACTTAACAAAGAGATACCATGACAGGAAAATGAAGGACTTCTATGAACTCATGCTTAAGAGTATGACAATAGATGAGTATAAAAAATATTCTTAGAGCTGCTTGTTATCCCCGTTTTTTAGGGATAACTAGGAGATCATGTCTCGAGGCCCACAGGTCCTAGACATGGAGTACCGAGAGTAGGGTTGACCTGAGCATGGCCTGGAGGGCCCATCCTTTTCTTCTTCCATCAACTTTGTCTTGTCAGCAGTAGCAACATCCATCACCATCGGCTTGGTCTTGTATCAGAAGAGGTTCTTGCTCCATGAGGTAATTGGTCCAGGTATCATGGTATATGTCACTTTTGATCATTGAAACCTTTAAATATATGCATATGATTTCTTTTATCTCTAACAACTGCTTGGATCTTACATTGGCCCACTTGACCATGCTTGGGGAAACTGAAATGATGCCCTAATAAGCCTGTGCCCATAGGTTCTGGTTTGGCATTGGGGAATTTTTGAAAATCCATCGTTCGCTCCCTTCATATGACCATTGTTTCATCTTATCTCCCACTCATCTACCCCACTCCCCTTGTCCAGGAATTGGGTTGACCTATTTACAGGATTGCACCTTATCTCGTGGGAAGAAGGGGATAAAGGCCCAAATGGTAAAAGCAGCTAGTAAAAGAAAAAAGCCTAGAAATAAAAACCTTGAGATGCTTCGCCTAGGGATCCCCGAGAAGGCAGTAAAAGGCCTCTCAGCAAGAAACAAGAGGGACCCAGAAAATAACAAAACAAGACCTAGTCAGAGGATAGGGGGTCTCATCATGGGCCAACCTATTAGGTCCATGGGTACCTAGCAGTATGACATTGCTATCAGTTGGTTACCACGCCAAGGCAGTGACTCTTAGTTGCATGGCCAAGGGAAAGAGAGTCTCATCACAAGCCATCCTTCTCATTTCTGTGAAAGTACTTGTGGGTAATGTTATTACCTCTGGTCACCATGCCAAGGAAATGTCCCCCAGTTAGCTATTCAGAAAAAAATCAAATAAAAGAATAAAAAGAATAAAGGCAAGAATGGGCTTGAAAAAAATGCATCCATGATAGGTACATCTCACCTTCTACAAAGGCACCCACAGATAACACCTGTATGCATCCTTGGCCCTCACTGCACCCACATGTTTGGACATCCCCTAGCCACATCACCTCACTTACATGCCTTGGATGAAATCTTCTTGGAAACTTTCCTTTTCTTATGGATACTAGCCCAATAGGACGTCTTGACCTTTTCTCTAATATTGTATTACAGGTTTTTGTAATGTCTTTGAGCTATTGACTGATGTATTGGGGGTTTTATGCATATGTTTAATAATATTAATGATGAGATGTGATTGGCATTGCTGTGATCTCTGTGACTGATGAGCCCATGGAGGGCGTAGCTTTTGATGTGCAGGACCATGCCTGATGGACAGGTACCATTTGGACCGGTACACATGGGGAGATGATCAATTTGGACCTCCATGGGGCTAAAGATCCCACCTGATGGATGTTAAGACCCCATCAGGGGGCAGAAATAGGACAGATCTTGATCAAGGGTTTTGCACCTGAGAGGAGGAGGACGTTCCACCAGAGACACTCCGGTAGGACTGGACCTAAGGGGAATGACCCCTTTTCAGTGGAACGCTAGCCTTGGAAGGTTTAGGATGTCCCCATCTTCACCATGACATCAACCATCTTCACGGATTCTTTTGGAGGCATACTGGGCAGCAGTGGCATGTGTGGCATGTTGGAGAGGCCCCTGGGGGGCTAACGTTTTGCTCCTGGATGTTTCATTTTCCCTAAAAAAGGGCTAGCACCTCCCTTGAAGGGGATTTTAGTCTCTTTACAGCTCAATTAGGGTTTTAATTTGACAATTTAATTTAAAAACAATATTATTTTGGTATTATGGCCTTGTCAGCCTTTTTATGACCTAAAAAGTAAAATTAGGTCATTGATACACTATATATTGAGGGTTTTGACTCTCATTTTATCATCATCTTTCACTCACCACTTGGTGAGGTCTG